>JAJOZX010000541.1:1137500-1350239 GCA_023014485.1 Bathynomus jamesi | reverse complement strand
GGCTCCTCATGTGTGTGTAAAACGTGTACGGAGCATCTGCGGCAACGGAAAGAGGAGGTGCCTGAAATTTGATATACCAATGGTATGGAGAGAACAGAGAAACCACAGTGATGACTGTTACTTTGTTTGGTGAATATAAAGGGCATCAATGGACGTAACCGGAGTAAATGGACGTATCCTGACATAGACTCAGCTAGACGGCCTGTTTCACATTCAGATGAGATACCTGTCCCATCATTCAGCCATCTTCCAGAGCTCCCTCAAGAAGATGATGAATCTGCTACTGACAAAGAAAGCATATGTGGGCAAAATGACAGTGATTTCGAAGGACCGCCATCAGTTGCAGAAGGTTTTAGTCAACACGAATTAAACGACCTCATAAGGGACTTAAGTCTTTCGAAGAAATCGTCTGAATTGTTAGCTTCCAGGTTGGGAGAAAAAAATTTACTGCTGCCGGGAACCAAAATCACGTTATATCGCGACAGAGAAAAGGATTTACTGCCCTTCTTCTCAAAAGAGAACGATTTAGTTTTCTGCAACAATGTGCGCGGATTGCTGATGAAAATGGGCATATCGGAATACACACCAAGTGAATGGCGGTTATTCATAGATAGCTCCAAACGGAGCCTAAAATGTGTTCTTCTACACAACGGCAACAGATACAGATCAATCCCAATTGGTCACTCAGTCGGTATGAGAGAAGAGCACGGGACAGTCGCCCTAGTCCTAGAAAATATATCATACCGAGACCACCAATGGGTGATCTGTGTGGATCTGAAGATGGTGAATTTTCTCCTGGGCCAGCAGAGCGGGTACACCAAGTACCCGTGCTTTATATGTCTCTGGGACAGTAGAGCTAAAGATGAACACTGGGTGAGAAGACAGTGGCCTCTGAGAGAAAACATGGTGGTTGGAGAAAAAAATATCATCAAAGAAGCTTTGGTTGAGAGAGAAAGGATCATATTGCCACCACTGCACATCAAACTAGGTTTGATGAAACAATTTATAAAGGCTTTGAACAGAGATGGGACGTGTTTTGGCTACATACAGTATGTAGAAAATTTCCTGCGCTGAGCATGGAAAAGCTGAAAGCATGTATTTTCGATGGACCGCAAATCCGGGAACTCATGAAAGACCCGCGTTTCCAAGATTCAATGGACAACATTGAGGCACGTGCGTGGTCATCGTTTAGTATGGTTGTGAAGAATTTCCTTGGGAACTATAAGGCCGATAACTACGGTGAACTAGTGGAGAATATGCTCTCTTCTTTTTATAAACTTGGCTGTAAAATGAGCATCAAACTGCATTACCTCCACAGTCATTTGGATCGTTTCCCAGATAACCTCGGTGATCTAAGCGAGGAACAGGGTGAACGATTTCACCAAGAACTAAGGACCATGGAAGAACGGTACCGCGGACGATGGGATACTCACATGATGGCAGATTACTGCTGGAGCATCCAACGCGAATGTCCTGGCACATCTGATCGCAAGAAATCTCAGAAACGCGGTTTATGTGAGATGTCTCAATGAAAGAACTTTTTTTGCCGTTCGTGTCTCAAGCTTGTTTGAATTTAAGAAATATTTTTCGTACCTTATGCTTGTTTGATGTTAATACACTATTTTTGCTGACATTCATCATACTTTTGTATTCAATTGACAACAACAGTGATTGCCAGTCAGCAATTATATAATATTATATACATTATATAGAAATATATAAAGATATATATCATATCTTGATAAGCAGAGCTGATGGAGAAAAACTAATGTCATTTTTAGAATCAGCGACCTCAATATACCCAGAAACAGGTCTAACATCTAAGTCACCAAAAGTTGTTCCCCAGTGTTATCAATATATTAGTACAGGAAAAATATATATATAGTTATATTAAATAATTAAATATCTTGAAAATAATAATATACGAAACGTATAATCAAATGCATATTAGTACAGAAAAAAAAAAAAATATATATATATATATACACACAATTAAACAAATAAATATACATCCTTTATGTTCTACGGGGTATATTAAATAATTAAAAATAATAATAGACCTATATATACACAATTAAATAATTAAATATACATCCTTTATGTTCAACGGTGCAAAACGCTAAACTCACACGTAGTAGAGTCTACATTCACATCGATATTACTTTGTACTACGTGATAAAACCGTCCAAGCAACACTTCACCGTTTAACTGATACGGATGCATATACTCGACATAAATGGCTTTCATATCTTTCAATACTATATTTGTGTCCACTTTACATCCGATTGGCAAGTTATTTTTAAACACGGCTAGAATACAATCAAAAGCACCCACAAAAAGGTCATCGTTAACCACAACATCGTTATTAAATACAAGTTTCTAAACACGCCTGTCCAATCGAGGGTTTTTTCTTACCGTCCCGAGCTTTACAGTCGTGAACTCTTCTTCACTCTGCATAGCGGCAATTGAAATAATCTTCCAAGTCGAATCGACAGCTATTCATTATATACAGGTACAGTTCTTCAGGGTGAGCAGTGTAGGCAAGCTCTGCCCTGTACCGCTCAAGTGATTTGTACCAAAGTTAAGGATATTTCGAAGAATCTAAACCTTTTATATATGCATCCAGCTCTAGACCATTCTCGCCTTGTTCATTCCTACACTCGATAAATCCATTGAGCAAGGCGGTGTACGCGCATTCAAGAACCGTGTCAAAATAAATCACATCCGTAACACGGGCGTCTAATATGGGCTTCAGCTTGCGGAATCCGACGATTTCAAACATTCTGTTGAGGATGAAACGGTTTCGCGTAGGGACAAGAACGTTATTTTCAGAAGCATTCTTCCAGATCAGTCGTATATCAATGCATGGCTGTTCGTTATTTGTACACAACGCGCAAACAACGGCATATGAGGAGGCGTCAATAATCGTCTCTCTTCTTGTACCTACACCTGCAGGTATTTTATAACGGTCCTCTCCCCACTTCTCAACTATCACGAAGACTCTATTCATCTCCTCAACACTTGAATAAATAACATTACGTTTACCAAAGTTTGCTTGCCTGCAAACCGTTTCAATTGCATAGTTAATGGTGCCGGTTTCACGCCTGAACACGCGCAATGACTTCGTCACGGAGACATCGTACGAGGCGTTGAGAATGCTTCTCAAAGGAAGTTTCATCGTATTCGCACGTACATACGGTTCAAGCTCTGAGATGACTACGGTCAACAGATGGACGGATCGGCTCGACGGGCGGAGTGAGTCACGCTGGTGAAACGTATACGGGTTTGTTCCAACTCGTGTGTTTCGTGAGGTACACGGGTGGGCGGCTCGCTAGGGGGGGAGCGCGTCACACTGCTAAAGCGTGTACAGGCTTGTTCGAACACTTGTGCTCTTGGACAAACAGAATTTTCCACTACATGAAACAATACCGGCTTTAATGTTTTATCCCTCACCAGACGTTCATTTCCACAAACTAAACATCTCCACAATCCGGTGCACTATTTGAGAAAAATATATGCCCAAATTTATCCATCTTGTTTAACAAGCGATACTCGTCTCTAAATCTGTTAAAAATTCATACAGCCCATTAACCACAACCTCACTACAAACCTCGTCATGATATATATTAATATAGTGGTAAAAATACTTAAGATTCTCCATGATGACAAGATTTACATTCTCAACCATAGAGTACGAGTAGTCGGTATGGTGTAATATGAAAATATCGCTTGTCACACACTCATCAACAAGACTCACTATCCATAACCGTTGCTTCTCTTCTGAACGTGTTGCTTCTTCTACATCGCGGTATATGTGAGCCTTTATAAAGGTTATGTCTATAACATACTTCAATACATCGTCTGTACTACCAAATCCTACAATGCTCTCGCCAGAATACCCGTAGAGTATTTGAACATCTTGGTCCTTCGCACGGCTCATTGTAGCCTTAAAAGTGTCAAAGGAGGGGGGAATAGGGAGTTTTTCAGTATTCACCACAGCTTGGCACTTTGCCAAATACCACTCAGGAATGTTGAACACGCAATATTAAAGGTAGCCATTACTATTTTTCTTCTACGCGGGAGAATACACGTCTGAGCTCAAGGGTATGCAGAGGACAATTGAGCACGCAGGGATAGAGACATGCTCAAGTAGCGGCAGGACTCACGTTGCTGATGTTACAGTGGGCGGGACTTAGCTTTTTACTGTACACACACACACACGCACGAAGGCAAAGGAGAAAATGAAACCTTAATTCGAGCAAATATACGTGATAATAAACATATCAATACACATATAAGGGGTTCCAAAAAACCTTAGCCCCCCATTTGTTTACTTATATCGAAATAGTTTTTAGTGATAGGCAAGGTTTAAAGCCTTCGCATGAACTTCCAAAGCCAAGAAAAACTCCACTTAACATCGATGACAGAATGTGGTTTGCCAATTTTCTTGAAGATTGGGATGTGGATGATTTCATGCATTTAGCTGTCTCCGATGAATTTTTTGTTTTCGTAACACGTTGGCCTAATTACCAAAATGATCGAGTGTGGGCCACAACACAAGATGAAATCGATGACAATGAACATTATCGCGAATTATTAAAAAGTCCAGACTGTGTTGGTGTGTTTGTTTTGTTCACTGCAAAGAAGCTCATGTGGGTGCTGAAGCCAAATGGTCAGAGTTGGGATGGACAGTATTTTCGTGATAATATTCTATCCCAGCATGTCATTCCTTTTCTAAGAAACCCAAACAATGTTATGGATGTCGATCAGGTCACACTTCTGCACGATAAGGCCCCCTGCTTTAAGGCATTAGCCATTCAACAGTTGTTGCGGAAACATGAGATCGATTTCTTTGGAAATGAAGAATGGCCAGGAAATTCTCCTGACCTGAACGTCTGTGAACATATTGGATCAGTTATAAAGGACAAGGTTGAATGTCTCTTGTTTCAAGAACCTGCAGCAAATCGATTTTCGAAGGATACAATGACGCAACACATTGAAACTGTTTTAGCAAATTTGCGTAACGATCAAGTTCTCTATTCACGTAACTTTTGGCAAGCTACCCAAAGCGAAGTCTGGCTGTCTTGGAAGCCAATGGCGGGAACACCAAGTTTTAATTGTTTCTCATTAAATGCAGGATTAAATTCTCTTTTGTAAGGTATGTTTAGTTTTACTGTACCTCTAATGGTTTAGGCCATGGGCGGGGGGCTAAAGTTTATTGGAGCCCCGTATATAAATACAGTCAAGGATTAAGGTAGCCAAAGAGTACGGTATCATAGTTACCAGGCACCTGGTAATGTTTCCTATAGGTGTTACGGCATACCTTCTGGCCCATAAGTTCTTTCACACACCCCAGTTTCTGCGCCCAAAAATTGTGCGTCCCCACAGTCAGTTGGGGTAGCTGGTCACCCTCATATTCCAAGCACACTAGTTCCCACAACGAGTCAAATTTAACGACTCGCCGATTCGCATAGTTAAGCGTGATAACCCTTAGCCTTCACGATATACTTCGTATCATCCCCTACCCTCACCCGTACCACATAGGTTTTTGGCCCTGTTGAAACAAACGAGTCTGCGTATGCACTATCACCATACCCATCCTTGATCTCGTCAGTTACCTCTCCTCGGAACACCCCAATAGCGGGCATGTATTCACCTTCCCTCGTTGTGAATATCACGCTATCTGTGTCAGCGTACAACACCCTCCGTCCAAGAGAATGCAATAGGCCCCAAAGTTTGCTGCGGCTGTAGGCCGACGTGAAACTGGCTACAGGTATGTTTGTAACCCGTGAGGTATCTGTGGCCAATTCGGTATTGTTGTACTTTATTATGTAAGTATTTCCTACATTCACGATCTCCATAACCTCTTTATCGGGGGCGTTGGCATAATCCCATTGAAACTTCAGCGGCTAAGCCCATCTCCTTGGGTAGCTTTGCTAATTTACAAAGTGTGAATAATAAAGTGTATTTAAACTGTACATTACCTCTTATTTGCATCTGTATTAGTTTGTTGCCTCTTTTCAAGGGATTACCTGTAAATATCTCAGAGGACTCGTGCTGAAGCAACTCCTTATAAAGGAACTGTGTCAAATTTTTCCCCGTTATGGGCGAGAATATACCCAGTCATTTTTTTTAACTTCTCCGCTAACTTGACAATATAGGACACAAAGAGTTTCACAGGGCTATCTGGGCATTCGTTTTAGAAACGTTTGTCCGTTTACCACATTTGTGACACTTATCACACTCACTCTCCACAAACTCATCACAGATAGTCTGGCTTACAAGTAAATGTGGAATAACCTCTTTGGTTTCACCACTCGTATGTGTTTCTATATCGTAATACACAGTTATACAAGGGCAGTTTTTAGGTTTGGCGTCTTTCATATAACATACATGCTTTACTCCAACCGCCTTATATTTCTCATGGCATGTAGACAGTGAATTTCACCACATTTGTGCTTGAAATTCCCCCAATTATCCATCATATGAAACATACCACATTCACAGATTCTCATTTTCCTGCACGTGCCAATTGATTTATGGAGCTCAAAACAGTTATTATTGAAAAATGTGTGTCTACACACATCACAATCCCTCTTCTCAGCTTCAACTACACGGCTTTCACATTTGGAGCTTTTGCACTGCTTAAATACCATGTCGCAATCTTTGCAATGTTTTACTATATCATCCACAAACTCGATACAACCCTTACACAAATCATGATGTCGTCCATATTTTCGACTTTTATCATAACTCCCGTAAAGGTCCCTTATATTACGGATGGGTAGATATGTTGTTCCTGACAGCCCTAAAATAAGTAGGGGTCTTGTACGGTCTCTGACACTGCTTTTAAAAACATAGACAGTCCTACGACGATCATCCATTCCAAATACAACTATGCGAGCATTCATTTCCTGTTCTACCCTTCTCAGCTCTTCAGGACCCATATTACACTCAAATTCAAGTTTAAACTCTAGAGCTAGTTTACGGGCACGCTCCACTATCGTAGACAGCCAAATGTTTTTGACCCGTGTATTTAGTACAGTAAACATACGGGCCAAGACTACTGCTATAAAGCCGCAACCACGATCAGCTTTTATATGCCGTCTATAAATAGCCTGAGAATTGAAGTTAAGAGTATAAGGTGTGGCACTATGCCCCGCAACATGGAATACACGTTTAATATTTACCGTGAAGTTGTCCATATTGAAGGCTATACTGCTTTGAGAGGCCTGCATTATACGGCCTAATATATACTCTATATCTTCAGCTGCAAAGCGTCTGAATGGTATTATTACCCAATAAACATCTACATCTCCATCATCTGACCCGAATCCGAAGGACAGCCTCGTCCTGACTTCACGTTCGTCCCGGTTCTGAAGGGCAAACTCTACAATACGTTCAACTGTACGCCGTAGTCCGTGTTTAACACCGTTGCCATACAAGGATCTAGGATCAACCCTGACTATATACTGATTTCTAGTCAAGGCCGGGATGGGGGTAGCGGTGCGCACGAACTCGAATGTTATACCATCCTCAACAGAACGGGAAGTTACTGTGGAGGATATACCCGGAATTGAATAAGGGGGTATATTTGAGGAAAGTACTATTGTGGGGGTTGTGTCGTAAGACGTAGAAGGTTGGGGCTCTATTACTGTTGGTCTAACAACCGGCTCAACCCTTGCGCGCTTTATACCTGACGTGGTGGGCTCTTCATCATACCCCCACTTTGAACTGGCGCGTGCTACAGATATCGCTGGTGAGGATTCGTCAGCGGGGATGGAATCTGTAGATGCACGGTCAACGGGTTCGTCTGTGATATCGATGATGAGGTGCTGTTCCTCGTCGTCATTCACGGTTCTGTGAAAGAAGAAAACAAAATAAAAGGAGCAGCACTCAAAATTTGTAATATTTTATAAATGGCCCACTTAGGGGTGTGACGTGTTAGAAATGGATTCTGTAGAAAAATTCAGGTTCACGAGCCCATCCTCATGTAATATATCTGGACCTACAGGATGTGGTAAAACTGTGTTTATGCTTAAAATCATTAAAGAAAAGGGAGAGATGTTCTCAAAATTTGTGCATAAAGTTATATGGTGCTATTCGACGTATCAATCAGTGTTCAACGAATACCAAGATGATATTTTGTTCCACAAGTGTGTATATGACGTTAATTCGTTAAAGGGAAATGAACATACAGTCATTGTAATTTACGATCTCATGATGGAAATGGATCAAACGTTTGTCGAGACATTTACAGTGTTCTCCCACCATCTTAACATAAGCGTGTTCTTCATCGATCAGAATCTATTTTTCCAAAATAGATACATGCGCGATGTGTCGCTAAATACACAATATCTAGTCTCCTTCGCTCAACGTAGAGATGTGCCACAAATTGGGGTATTAGCCAATCAAATGTTCCCGAATCAGAGTAAAGAGGTTTTGGAGGTTTATAAAGAGCCCACAAACCAGCGTTATGGATATTTGTTTTGTGACCTTCATCCGCGAAACACGTTTAAGGTGCTTCTAAGAACGAATATATTCCCAAGCGAACCTGAAACGGTGTATATTCCAGAATGAAAAATAGGCTGAAGAAATACTGTGAATTAATAAAAATCATTCAACGATTGCCCAGGGCACTGCAACAAATATTTGTTAAAAATATCAACTCTGACTTTTTAAAATACATCTGTGAAATCTGTCTTAATGTTATAAACTGTAATGTGTCAATGAAACCCTCTCAGAAGGATCGCTTACGTCGTTACAAGAACATAATACGAGCGCTCGCTCATAAAAGTCAAACTGTGGGTAAGAAAAAGCGATTTGTTGTACAAAGAGGAGGATCATTCCTACCCATCTTATTTTCAGTTTTGGGTCCTTTACTGACTAGATTAATATAATGAAGAAGGTGGTTGTGATTCCGCACGATGTGTATGCTTCATTGCAAAGTTCAAAGACTCCAGACACGGCTCTAGAACCCCGTAAAACTAGGCTTAAAAGAATGGAAAGCGAGTTGCTAGCCCTATTAAACAGTGAAAAGTCACTTGATGAGAAAAGGTTCTTGTACCAAGAGGCTTTGCAGAAATTTCTTCATGAGTTAGAGGATTATACGAATCCGACAGAGCTCCCCGTGGTTATTAGGAACAGCCTGAGTAGTGCTGAGCATGGCGACACAGGACCTGGCCCCGACGTTAGAGATGACCAACCAAAGAACAACGGGACACAACACATCGAACATGTGCTAAAAAACAGCCTCCCATATACATTGAGGAATAAAGGCTTAAGTCTTTATAATCTATTGAGTGAGAACCACATCATAGAGTGGGCGATACAGGCGAGGTCAATGTTGAAGGAACAAGGGTACAAGGATCCAATATCGTTGATATTGTTCATGATCTGGTGAGAAAGTGGGACAGACCCTCGCCAACAGGATGGAGGCATATTAAAGAAAGGCTACAACAAATAAATGTCCCCAAAACATTGATATGTAATTTGAATAGGTTAAAAGACTTGGATGAAGTCTCGCATGTGTCACAACTGAGTACGCCATCGCCCCCAGCAGCAGCTTCTCTGAAGAGGAGAAAGAAGAGAACAAACGGCCAGCCTTATCCACGTGTCTCTAAAATACGCAAATGGCTAACACATTAAGTAAACGCTATTATGACATTTCTAACCCTGCTTCCTATGGTGGCGTTAATAAACTGTACAGAGTTGTTGTGTATACGGTGTAAGGAAAAAAGATGTTGAGAGATTTTTGCGGGAACAGGATGCTTATACACTTCATAAACCGGTGAGAAAAAGGTTTAAAACGGCCAAGACAACAGCTGCTTCGATTGACTCTATTTGGCAGGCAGATTTAACAGACATGCAAAGATATTCAGTGTATAACGATGGTTACCGGTACATTCTGTTCATAATAGATGTATTCTCTAGATATCTGTGGCTAATTACCCTGAAAAATAAATCGCCTGAAACAGTTGCTAAAGCCACCAAAACGCTGATGTTGAAAGAAAAGAGGATTCCTGGCTATTTTTGTACGAATATGGGGAAAGCATTTATAGGTCGCGCTTTTCAGAAAATGCTAACAGAGTTTAATATCAGTTACTACACTAGCAGTTCTATACGTAAGGCCGCTTTAGCTGAAAGAGCAACGTACCATAAAGGAGCGCATGCATCGCTATTTTACACAAAAACACACAGATATTTAAACGTGCTCGGTTCATTAGCTTCATCATACAACCCTCCACACCACCGTACGATTGGCACAACGCCTAACGAAGTTTTAGAAAGAGGTGCGCTGCTAGAGGTGAGAAGAGATGGAACACCAACACCACCACACTCTACACATTTCAAAATTAATGATTATATAAGACTATCACGTTCGGGAAATAAATTCGCGAAGGAATTTGAGCAAGAATGGACACGTGAGATTTTTAAAGTTCGTGTTATGAGACCTAAAGGTGAGATAATGATGTATTACGTAGAAGATTTGAATGGAGATGAGATCGCTGGAGGCTTTTACCGCGAGGAGTTGCAGAAAGTGAGATTTAATTTAGGAAAAAGTGTGTTTAAAATTGAAAAAATTTTAGGCAGCAAACGTTCAGGAAAGAGAAAAATGTACCTGGTGAAATGGCTGGGTTACCCAGAAAGCTTCTACACCTATATAAAAGCTGCTGCAATAATGAAGCTTAATTAGTATGCAACATGGCGCCTAGCCACTTCTATGTCACACTCTCCTCTTCTTCTTCTCTGTCTGTACATCCTAACAGCAACCTGGCCAACTTTGTGACAGAACTCCACGGACACATTGAATTGGAGCGTGAGTCGTATGAGGTGGGGTTATGTGAACTCCAGTTAGCCACCAAATTTTTAACTCTTGAAAATGAGCAAATCATATTTCTGATCATTAGAAGATTCGATGAGTGCGAAAAGTTAGGCATAACATTAAACAACACTATGCGTTCTGTCGTGTTCGGTGAGGAACGGTACTATAGCACAAATGTATCGCTAGGAATCGGACATTATGATACAGCCATGGACATTGTGACGGGGTTAAACAAGTCTTGAAAGGTCATGCCTGACATACGATTTACTTTTTTAAATTGGGTGAAAGCTCTCCGCCCCTAGACATGTGCTATATTTACAGCAATATCGTAGAAAATAAATTTGTTGGGGACACCCAGGCGCGCCTGCTGCGCATTGCAAACATCCTCAACCATAGAGGGAAAAGTTTGAGCATTACATATGACAAGCCCCATTATGTGAATGTTGCGATTAATCTATTAACCAACATCTCGATATACAATATATAAGAACGATTGAGGGAAAAAATTTCCCGTTCGGTAATGGGAGCTTAACAGTGAAAGTACACTTTCGCCGTTTATAATGACTCGAAGACCATTCAAAGTCTACCGAGGAGTGAGATACCAGCGTGGGAGTGGACTCGGATCCATTTTTTCATCCATACTACGCACCCTGTCCCACTGTTGAAGAGCGGTGCCAGGTCCCTAGGGGGGAAGGCGTTACAAACAGGTTTTAACGCGGCAGAAGACATAATGGGTGGAACTAAGCCTAAAGAAGCCCTAAAAAAACATTTAAAACGTACACGGGACGAAATCATCAAAGATGCAAAGAGAAAACTGTGTGGTGGCGGAAGGAAGAGATCTGCCAGGAAGAAGGGGTTACCATCACGTTGCGCTAAACGTAAAAGGAAATCAAAAAAGAAGTGCTCTAAGCGTATGAAACATATGGTTGATCATTTTTTTAACTTATATAAGCTGAGGACACTACCCTCACGAATCATAGGCTGACTAATACTTGTCGAGGGAGGTGGCACTATTTCTGACTTGTCATGGCGCGTTTCATCCATCCATGTAGTTCACAATGCTGTAAATCGGAACTGTCCCTCAAACACCCAATTAACAGGGTACAGATCAAACTATACACGGTCCCCGCCGGGTTGCCCTCGAAGCAACTAGAAAACGTGGCCATTGGAGTCCTACCTAAAAGGATATTAATTGGAATGCAGGACCACGCCTCGACGAATGGAAAATATAAAAAGAGTGCCTTTAATTTCGAGAATTTCGGTCTTAAAATATTACTCTATACGTAAATGGCATCGCTTTAGGAGGGACCATGATTACAGACTACTCATCAGACGCTGTGTTCACGCTCTGCTTGAGAGCATATAGTAGTCTGGCTCATAATACAGACTCCTGTGACGAACTTGGGTTTGGTGTAACGCAGAAAGAATTTGTCGAAGAATTTAACATTTATTCATTTGATATTACACCTGACATGTCTGCTGGCGCAAATACGCATTTAAGTCCACAGCAGAGTGGGAATATCTCAGTCAGGTTGGAATTTGTCAAGCCTATAGACGCGCCTATAAGTGTACTCGTGTACCTCGAATCAGAGGCACTGATAGAAGTTGATCGTTTCAGGAACGTGGTCACAGACTTTTAAAATGGACGCGAATACACTCCAGAGAGTAATGAAAAGTGACCGTTTCACACGCTCAAAATTTATCGGTGTGTTTGCGAAGAATGAAATATTGAAGCAGCCAAGTACGAGAAACTGGTACGGGATTATCGTTAACACCGACATTGTGGGGGTTGAGGGGATTCATTGGTTTGCAATCTACTTTAAAAATAGGGAAAGAATGTACTATTTTGATTCACTCGGATTTCAGCCCTGGAATGATTCGGTAATTGTACAGTTTATTGCGCAATTACATGTACCTGAGATTGTTTGGAACCCATATGGTTTTCAAGGATATTATACTGAAGCGTGCGGCATGTATTGCATTTCATTTCTCCTGCACATGTCACGTGGGAAGGGATTTATAATTTTTTTTAAATTATTCGATTTGTGCGACACAGAGATGAACGATAAAAGTGTATGCAGACAGATAAAAAAGGTTCCCATATGTTAGCACCGGATGTAATGTGTAAAGGTGTATATCTATATTGTGTAAAGTTGTATATACATTTGTAACTGTAAAATGTAGCCATAAAGACTTATTTAACGGACACTGGTTCCGCTTTGTACATGTTTTCTGCCATTTAATAAATGAAAATACAATGTGTTTTGTTCTTAACCTCAAAAATACTTCATTAGTTCCTCGATAATCTGACAATCGCTAGACCGGATGTGAGCCAATACCTCGACTTCTGTATTCAGGTCACTGAAGCATCCATATCATTTATTCCCCTTTCATCAAAAGTAGCTATAACATGATCGAGTTCATGCATCGATCCTCTAAGTTTAAGTAAAAATAAAGAACTACAACAAGAGATATGTCACGAATTTAAATGCAGATCATTCTTAAAAGTTTTGGTAATTTAAAAATCCTACTGCGGTGCTGAATTATCGAGAAAAATATTATTAAAACTCCACCATATATATATATATATATATATATATATATATATATATATATATATATATGCCGAAATAATCACGATGGAAAAAGAAAGTAATTAAGAACATGATGGGATTAATTTTTACGTTGTAGAAAATTCAGAATAAAGCTAGGTTAGACTAACAGCAAATTGTAACCATAAGCAGATACCCTGACAGTTATCAAAAGTAAGATTAGCTGGGTGTACTATGCTCCATCTGCCTGCAACGGGTCTCGAACCCGCAGCCAAATCTTAATAGTTTTTAACATTTCTATTGTAAGTTTTTAAAATTTCTAAAATCTTACCTGTACAAGAAATGTACAAATAAAACACCATATATATATATATATATATATAATATATATATACCGATATAACCCGAAGGAAAGAGAGAATTAAAAATATTTTGGAAACGCGTTTATTGCGCTAGGCTATATTGTTACAAACGAGAAAGAGTCCTGGAGTTAATTTTTCTTTGTAGGAAAACTTAGAATAAAGCTTGGTTAGACACTTATAAGTTACTTACATTTCAACAGCGTCTTCATTGAACGGATCCTGCATTTTATCACAATTTTCCATAACACTCTGGGTAGAAAAAAGCTCTCCCCGATCTATAGCTCTGCAAATAAGAAGCGCTGCGTGAGCATAAAAGTCTCTTAATCTTCAATCAATTCCGAAGAATTGTAGACCGATAACTGACTCAGTGTATATTTGAAAAGCACTAAGCGGAAAAACATACGAACTGAGGCTCTGAGATGAATTGCTCCCTTTTATAAAGGTAGCTTGTGACCAACCCACAAAACACAATCGTTAGCTTCCTATTGGCTAGCGGTGAATTTTGGGCGGGGCTTGACGCACAGGCCTGCATAGCGGCCAAACAGAGGTCCTGGGATCTGCCCTTAGGGCTGTGGTTGGTTGCCCCGTGAAATATGGGGCGTGTCAGATATCCCCATTCGTTGAGAGACGAGAAACGCTCTGTTTTTTTATCTTGTATTCGACCGAGAGAGTGAGAGAGAGCGTTGAGGTTGGAATGTGAAACGTTTTATGGTAGATGCAGTTCGCCTGTAGAACCTCGTTTGTCGGGAAAGGAAGGGTTTTCGTGATATTGGGAGATATATTCGGTATAATTCGCATATGCTTGAGAGAAACGCTAACTACGGTTAATGGTGCCTTGAAACCCAAAAGTGGAAGATATTTAATTATCTATGAAGGCTGCCCTGTAAAATTTGAGCTATAGAATAGATAAATTTAAAAAAACAACAAAGACGTGTAATGTAGTGTTTCAATAAACATGATCTCGAGTGAATTGAAATAAGGTTGACCCGACGCTGTGTACTATAATTTAAAATGCGTACCTTATCTCGAATCTTGGAACTCAGAGATGCGCCAATAAATAAACAGCATATATATATATATATACATTTAGGATAAAAACGAAGACGTAGAGCAAGAAAGTCATTATATTTGGCTGCAGCCGACGTTTCGGGCAACTCTACCCATTTTCAAGGCCTAATAAATAAAAAGCTAAAATTAATGCATGACAAAAAAAAAAAAATATACGAATGTCAAAAACAAACTAATTCATAGCACAGAATAAAACCACTTAAAGAATAAAAATTAAAAAGCGTAAAACAAGCATAAGCCAAAAACAAAAATTCAAAATTATATACATGACAAATAACACATGATAAAAGTAAAACTTTAAAACTAAAAACATTCAAACAAATTAGTTAAAAACTTCACTAATAAAAAGTTAAATGAAAAAACGCAAAAGTGCACGAAACATACCATGCTCACTTGACATCCTCAAACAACTGAGGCGAAAAGAGACAGGGTCAAGGGGAAAAACAGAAAAATTTAGTTGGTAGGCATTCTAATTAATATAAAGGGGGTAACAGCTAGAATCAATATTTAAGCTGGAGTTCAGAAATTTAATGCACAAAGATTCATAAATACGGAGAGAGGACGGACATTTTAATGATTTAAGAATTTTAAAGTTATTAACGGAAATATCAACTTTACACTTAACAGAATGATTTCTAATGGCAGACTGTTCCTTTTTAGATAAAACTTTTCCTGTCCTATGGCTAATACCCATATGGGAGCAAAATCTTGCCTGCAAAGAACGAACTGTGCTGCCAACGTAGTTCCCCTGGGAACACCCAGGGCAGGTAAACAAATAAACGACAGAACAGTTCATCGCAGGGGGGATTTTGTCCTTACAACGGAAAAAACATTCAAGGGTATTATTATTCACAAAAGCAACCTTAAAATCAGTGTGAAAATAAAATTTCCTCACCACACTCAACAATTGCTTTTTCACAAAAGTGTTAAATTGGTAGAGATCAGGTAAAACAAGATATTTACAATTCTTAGGAACATCATACGTTGGGATAAGTTTGGGGGAATAAACATTATTAAGTAATTTACCAATAATACCTTGTACAAGAACCCGTGGAAAACCATTTTTAAAGAAAAAATCAGTAAGGAATTCAAACTCATTATGAAGCAGAGCAAAGTTTGAACAAATATTATAAGCTCTATGCACTAAAGTGCGAATCGAACTTAGTTTGTAATTAAAATCGCAAAAACTATAAAAATTAAAACCTAAACCCGTAAAAGTAGGCTTCCGGTATGTAGAAGTTAAAACAGTTGAGCCTGATTTGGAAACCAAAACATCAAGGAAAGGAATAGAACCTTGAACTTCCTTTTCCTGCGTAAATATAATGTTCTTATGAAGTCTGTTCAAAAAATTTAAAAACTGAACTGATTGATTATCCGTTTGGAATAAAGCAAACGTGTCATCAACATAACGTCTGTACAAATTCGGCTTAAGGTGAGGGGGGCACTCACAGAAGGCCCTTTCCTCAAGATGAGACATGAAAATATTCGCAAAAACGGGACCCAAGGGGCTCCCCATCCCCACTCCATCCAACTGACGGTAAACTACCCCTTGAAAACTAAAAAAGTTATCCTTGACAGCCAAATTCAGAAGCTGCTCAAACTGTGCTCTGCCAAAGCCGTGAAAAAGTGAGTCCGGCTGTGGAAAAGCTTTATT
Organism: Bathynomus jamesi; assembly: GCA_023014485.1. Lineage (NCBI taxonomy): Eukaryota > Metazoa > Arthropoda > Malacostraca > Isopoda > Cirolanidae > Bathynomus > Bathynomus jamesi. Next base: position 1,333,778 of record JAJOZX010000541.1, on the reverse strand, counting down.
TAAAATAATTGTAATGGTCTCATCCAAGGGGACATTTGTAAAGAGGGAAGATACATCAAAACTTGTCATAAACAAAGAATTCATATTAAACTTCTTAATTTCCGACACAAAAGAAAAACTATCCTTAACACTGTACAGGTTCACAGTAAATGATGATAACAGTGGGACAAGAAATTTGTGGCAAGTTTGTAATTAGCCAAAGGATAAGACGCTAAAATTGGGCTCAATGGAACACCGACTTTATGAACCTTAGGCAGACCATACATAAGGCCCAAATAAGAGCCTGAAACGTACAATTCATCATAAGTGGAGGAGTTAATAACACAATCATGTTTAAGCTTAAGCTGATTAGGGGCCATATAAGGCAACGGCCGCTCGGCTGAAGTCTTAATATGCGCTTGGTTCCTGTCAAGCGAACACCTCTCCGCTCTCTCTCTCTCTCTCTCCTCTCTCTTAGGTTAGGTATACCCCTTTGGGGGTAAGGCCGTCCCAGCTTATCCCCCAAGGATGTCTCCCCCATCGGGGATTCATTGCAACTTGGGGGATAACTCCTCCTCCAAGTTGCATAACCCCTTGTTGCTCATGCAGCAACCCCCTCCCCCCTTTAGCGGGTGCTTTGCAAGAAGGGAGAAGGGGGTGGCACTATTGATGCCGTGCAACAAAGGGGGAGGGGGGTGGCATTATTGGTGCCTTGCAACAGAGGGGGAGGGGGTTGGGACTCTTGCAACATTTTCAATTGCATTGCACTCGTCCAATTTTAGCCCATACTATTTGTTCAATACGTCTTCTGCTGTAAACATTTGAACGAGGTATTCACTTAATACCGTCGTTAGTTGTTTCTGATCGCTTATTAAAATTCCACTGGCATCTAATATTGACCCATTGGTCTCCCTAATTGGATATTTATTGTTAACATATTTATAAAACGTCCTAGGTTCCTCCTGTTTGCGTCACTTGCAAAAACTAACTCATATTGACGGTTTGCTTTCTTATCTTCGCTTTTAACACGCCTTCTTGGTAGAAATTTGGTTGAATGTTTTAGCGCATGTATGATACCTTGTGTACTCTTAGACGCTATTCCGATTTCTAATAATTATTTCATAACAACCACGGCGACTTTTTATTAAAGTATACTTTCTTATTCTCCTTCCGCACGCATTTAGCATCGATGGTTTGAATTTGTTTTAAAACTATCTTTCACATATAGTGAACACGTTTTATTTATTTACTTTCTTATTTACTTTGCTTTCTGGTCTCTATTACATTTATCGCTTGCTTTCTCTACACTCGTTTTCACTGTACCGTCTAACTTCATGGTAGCCACGCCGAGACTATGAAAGCCGTTACAAAACAAAGGGGGGGTTCATTAACACTCTTTTAACACTTGTTAATATTTTATTTACTTCCGAAAATGGTTTAAGTAATTTAGGGGGATGCGAGTACGGAATTTTACTATAATATTTTACGTCGGAGAGGAAGAGGGGCACAAAACAATTAATTAAATTTTACGTTACATGGCGCCAACCTCACGCTTATCGCGCTGCCAAAAGACTGACTCCTTTGGGGGTAGCCCGCTCTGTCGGCCTCTGTTCAGGATTGCCAACTCGATTTTAAACAATTTCAAACAATTTCACAATTATTAGTAAATGATTTATATTAAACATTATAATCTTAATTAAACAAAAATTAATATTCTTAACTAGGCATTACTACACATATTAATTACGTTACCATGTTTAAAATGACCCTTCAAATTTGAAGTTGGTTTCCAGAGCTATCGAAATCGGAGTGTCTAAAATTAGGTACTTTAAAGCAATTATTTTCGGCGTTAAAATTACCACTTATTTTTTATGCAGGAAGGAGGGGCCTAGGGCGAACGGCGGCAAAAACGTCCCCTCTTCCATAGGAGGAGGAGAAGAGGGCCGAAATCAAGGTCCAAAGTTTTAAGATAACTGGACAATTTGCGTTTGAAAGATTGAGGGTCATAGACAGGGGTAAGATGGATTGAGGAAGGTTGTTCCAGAGCTGACCGGTTGAATAGATGAAAGACCGAGAATACCAACTTACTCTTGCGTTGGAGTTGGACAGAAAAGGGATGAGAATGTGTCAAAAGACTGGTACTGAATGCTCTCCTTAAAGGAGATGGTATACAGTTTAAGAGTTCAGAAGAGCAGTATCTCTTGTAATAATAACAAGAGTCAGAGCTGGGCAGTATTTAAATACATTTGTATTTAAATACGTATTTAAATACATTTGTGTATTTAGAACTGTATTTATAAATACATTGTTTTTCATGTATTTAAATACTTTAATGAGTATTTAAATACAATGTATTTAAATACTCAAAATATAAAAATGTAAATACTTTTACTGGTTTAATACACGTTCTGTACTAGCACAGTACGACGCGTCGACAGTGTAGTACAGCATGGTTCATGTTTCAACGTGTCATTTCAATCAGTTGTGTGCCACTCTTAGTCGAAAGCGGTTGATTTCTTTATCGTGTGCGTGTCATGGCTTCAACAAGCAAATCCGGTGAATCAAACAGTGATATATCTGCAGATAACAATTTAGTGCACCCTCTGTTTGATGGAAAATACTTTAAAATTAAATCTAAAGACGGTAATAAGGTAAAGTGCACCTGCTTGCTGTGTAAACACGAAGTCTCTGCTGCAAGCAATGCTACAACGAATCTGTACACTCATCTGAAGTATGTATGTATGTATTTAAAATGTATTTACAAATGTATTTAAATACAATTGATGTATTTTGTATTTAGTATCTAAATACATTCGTAAAATGTATTTAGTATTTAGTATTTAAATACATTTCTCCCATGTATTTAGTATTTAGTATTTAAATACATTCAATGTATTTATTGCCCAGCTCTGACAATAGTGAAGAGATAGTGAGGCAACATTGCGGCGAAGAGAGAGAGAGAGAGATCAAAGTCAGTCCAAAACCCCTTGACCATCTCACTTTCGAAGTGGAATACATTCTATGCCACTCTCCGTTTGCTGACATCTCCTGGAGGATTTGGGGTTTCTCCTGGAGTGACGTCCCTTCCTCCGGTAACCCCTATAAATAAAAATGATCCATTCATTCATTATATCATTGCACCGCTCGTGGGTGGGTTGAAACGAAGTTGCACTTTGACTGTGCACCGATAGTGATTCACACAATTCGGATGTTACAACTTAATGGGTAGCGTGAACCCATTGATGTCTTTCTTCATATTAGTTTTTCACTTAACTTGAACTAAGTAAACTAACATTGTTTATCTTTCTAATTCCAAAATTTTACCTTCAGCTGTTGCATGATATTAAAATACTAAAAAGATTTTTAACTAAACCTGGTTTAGTTAAAAATCATTTTAGTATTTTTAGTAAACCATAAATATAAATTTACATCGTTATTATGAAACACCATTGTTTTAATACTTCTAAATTATGTGCATTCACAAGTTAAATTAAATTACACTTACGTTATAAAGTTACTAAACAAGATGAAACCTTCGTCGAAAATCAAGTAGGCCTAAAGAAACGTTATAGGCCTTGCGTATGACATGAATAGAAGCCTAGGGCCTCGGAAAGGAATCACTCTTGTTGGCCCTATGTGGAAATGAATTGAATTTACTGTTATTAATTCATCTCAAATATAGGCCCTACTTTCCACGTGCTCGGATCGAAATGTTGAAAGCGACTTAACAAGGGAGGCAAAAATGATCTTAAGATGGACTGTTTACGAACCTCTCTGTGACAAACACTTTTCCACTCTGTTCTCGACTCTCGCTCACACCTCTGGCTCTCTTTTATGTTTCAATCGTGCGTAGTCTTCCATTTGTCATTGCGTTTAGTGAGAATAGTTTGAGACCTTTTTCCTCATAAACCTGGAACTTCACAAAACTTTAAAACACTACACTAAAAATTTTACTAAGTCCTAACTGTTATTATATTACTTAAATAACTTATTTGGTCAATTTTAAGATATTAAATCATATCATTATGTATATTTACACTATCTGAAAATTAATTTGTTTTTAATGACATGAATGGACTTTTTAAGGCGTTATATCACGTGACTGCTCTACTTGTTCCCTATTTGTGGACCCTTTACTCTTTACAACACACGTGTGAGCGTGTTTAAACTTGTCTGAATGTTCTCGTGCCAGAAGTAAAGTATTATATTTTAAATTCACCTCAGGCCTATTTCCTAACTTTATAATCTAGCTCTTAAACTGAACATGTTTTTCATTTAAGTATTTTAGATTTTATTATTTTGTATCTATTAATAAACACCCAATTTTTCAATCCCAAAACTCCATTTTAGGAGATTTCATTGTTCACCACGACCTTTGGCTTTCTTCCCATTTCACTGACATCTCTGGTGCACTAGCTTACAACTTCACTATCCTCAATGATCTAGAGCAGAGTGTACAACAGCCTACTCGCATCCCAGATCGCCTTGGAAATAGGCCCAACATTCTGGACTTAATTCTAACAACTCATCATTCTTACTCAAATTTTTTTCTCCGTTGGCCTCCTCCGATCACAATATTATATCCTTTTCTTGTCCTATCTCACCAGTTAGGCCTTTGAATCTTCCCAAGAAGGAGGCGCCTTTGTCACTTCGACGATGCCGATTGGGAGGCCCTGGGAAGTACCTCCGATTTCTCTTGGAATGATTACTGCTTTCGTGGCCGGGGCCCCACGCGGATGCGATGAACGCATAACGGAAGTCACATCACAGTCGCCATCCAACTCTTGACTCTCTTACTACCTATATTTCTGTCCGGAATCGTGCAAAATCTGTCTTTCGACCCGCCAAAAATTCCTTTATTAGGCAAAAATGTGAAAACCTCTAATTCTAATTCTTTTCGCTCTTTCTGGCACCTGATCAAAAACCTGTCTAACAATTTTACTACTCCTTTCCATCCTCTTTTTCATTCGACTGCTCAGTTGCCTTCTCTTCTTCTGATAAAGTTGAAATCTTCGCTCAAACATTTGCCTCCAACTCAACCCTGGACGATTCCTGTGCTGTTCCTCCATCTCTTACCCTCTCCGACTTAATTATGCCTGAAATTGGAATCTCTTCCAAAGATGTTTTTTCTGCCCTATCTAGGTTCAACTCTATGAAGGCGTATAGTTCTAAAGGTGCCCCTTCTGTTGTTCTCAGGAACTGTGCTTCTGTGCTAACACACTGTCTAGGCAAACCGTTTTGTCTTTGTCTTTCATCTGATACTTTCCTTCATTCAGCCTGTCTCAAACGCTAAGCATGAAGTGACTGTTGAGAGGGACGCTTTGTGAAGGGTGGAATCGTCGGGAGAAAGACCTGAGGAACACCACTATTAATAACTTAAGAACAATGGACATTTACGACTGTAGCTATAGATCGGCCAGAAAGGAAATCGGGGCTGAAGGCACAGATAGAAGGATAAAAGCCGACGATGGCAGATTCAAAATTAAGGATTTGTGCAAGATTTCATCAGAAGCTTTTGATATATCTAGCGCAAAAACAAAGTTTTCAACGAAGTCCTGAAAGGAGGATGACCAAGAATCAGAGATATATGAGATCGTCAGTTGAGAGTCTCCTGCAGAACCCATACTGAGGATCTTAAAGATGATTGTGAGTAGAGGGGTGTTTAAGAGTCTTTCCATTGAGGATAGATCCATAAACTTCAGAAAGGCAAGTGATCAAGAAAAATGAACGACAGTCGGAGGGTTGAGAGTGGTCACTCTTCTTTGGGACTGTCTGAATGAAAGCGACCTTTCATCTGGAAAGAAAAGTATCAGATCAGATGAAAGACAAAGACGAAAGAGTTTGCCTAGGCAGGGTGTCAGCACAGAAGTACAGTTCTTGAGAACAGGAAAGACGCCATCAGAACTGTACGCTTTTATGCAGTTGAATCCAGGTAGGACGGAAAAACACCACCATTGGAAGAGATTCTAATTTCAGACATAATTAAGTAGAGTGGGTAAGAGATGGACGAACATCACGAGAATCGTCCATGGTTGAGTTGGAGGCAAATGTTTGAGCGAAGATTTCAGCTTTATCAGGAGAAGAGAAGGCATCTGAGCCGTCTGATTTTATTATAAATCTTATTCATTTATAGTCGGAAGCACTTGATTCCTCTCCAACTTCCACATCTTGAAGAAGATTCTCATTTTTCATCCTTATTAAATCTAGTATATTGTTCCTCGTGTTGGCTCTTTTAAGTATTGTAAAAGAAGTTGTCCTGTAAAAAATTTATTAGTGTTCTTTGCGCATTGCTGCGTAGTTTAAAAATTAACGTTGGGATAATTGAAATCACCTATTAATATTAAGACCGCTTCTTTTTTGCCTACCAAGATCATTTAACCAATCAAACATTTCCACGTCATGTTTTATATTCTGGGAAGGTGGTCTATATACAGGGCGTCCCAAAAAAATGTATACACACTTTAACAGCTGATAGCTCAACTGATGTTTCTTTCTTTCCAAGTTAAACCCATTAGAATTAATAATGGCAGTCAGACTAAGCTTTGAACAAAGGAAATTCATTCTAAAATGCTACTGGAAGTGTGAAAACGCAGTTGAAGTGCAAAGACAGTTTAGGAGGGAGTTTCAAACAGATCCACCAACGCGACTTACCATCACTCGAATTAGGGATGGAATTAGCCGATGGAACTGTTCAGAATGTCCACAAGAAGCGTTCCGGAAGACCACGGACATCGACAAGCCCCACAAAGCAAGAAAGAGTACTGGAAACGTATCACCAAAGTCCAAGAAAATCTGTGCGGCAAGCGAGTCGTGAGGTAGGAATTTCAGAATCGTCTGTCCAACGCATTTTGAAGCGCTGTCAATGGAAAAGTTACATTCCAAGATTAGTCCATGCTATTAATGAAGATGATCCGGACCGAAGAGTGGAGTATTGCTAGTGGTACTTGGCACGATGTGGATGTGGATTGGACGAAGGGGTTTCGTAGAATACCCTCCGCGTTCACCAGACCTCACACCACTAGACTTTTTTTTATGGGGATACTTAAAAGACAAAGTCTACGCTATAAAACCGCCAACAGTCGCTGAATTGAGAGCAGCCATTGAACGAGAATGCACACAAATACCAAACGAAATGTTTCGTGATGTTTGCGATTCCATTGCTTCGCGTTATCAGCAGTGCCTGGACCAGAACGGACGCAGTTGGAAACAGGCGTGACAAAACAATTAAATAATGTCTGTAGATTCTATTACATTTTGAAAATGAAATGTATTTAATAAACACTGCCTTTATAAGTATTTAAAGTGTATACATTTTTTGGGGACGCCCTGTATATATTTAAAGCTACATTAAATTTTAAATTACGTGAGAAAATTTCGGCTGCAATTGCGTCTGTCACTTTTAAGATTTAACGTTACCATTATTAGGTTTTAAGTTTTCACGTACACATTATGAAAATCTATAACCTGTAAATTGATATTCGTCATTATTCGCCAACCATAGTTTTTCATGCAAAATCAGATAACATGAAATTATCGTCGTCAGATTTGCTGGAATTCGCATGTACTTTGTAAACAAGGAAAGATATGCTTGGTTTCTTGAGCAAATGAATATAAAACAGACGAAAAAAATTGTTTATAAAGAAGTTTGCAAAGGTAGTTGTAATATTTAGAAAACTGTACTGAAAAATATACTTCGTTAACAATTAAATGAACGAATTAATTTTTTGGTTATTATAAAAAAATTTCGTTGTGATCTATCATAAGATAAAATTTTGCCATTATTACTAATATCTAGTAGAAGTAAACTAAAATATATTGGGTGCTAAGCCTAAAGCTTAAGGGTCGAATTGAACAGGAAAAATAAATATCAGTAGTCCAATTTCAACTGTATGTTCTATTATCTAATATTTTAATACTGTAATATTTATTTTTACCAATAAAGATTCAGTCAAAGAAAATTGGTAGCAATAAGCAAAGTTGGTTTCGTAACTAACATGTCTTTCAGTGTGTGCATACAAATAATAATGTTACCATTTGCTTATCTGGCTGCTCATTTTTCCTTGATCTTAAGGGTTCGAACAGTAATGTGGTGTTACAGAACAATTTATCCAATCTACACTCTTAGGTGCATTAAAGAAAACATGAAAAGTCAATATATTAGCACTATATATCGGGTGACCCCAAAAAAAACGCCTTGAGATTTGAACATCAATAACTTTAAAAATATGCAGTTTACACTTCCAAAATTTACAAAACTTTTACCTCAATCTATTAATAAGCCATCATAAAAATTTTAGACCTCTACATAAAATATTTTCCACAGCTGAGGGAAAAATGAGGTATGGTGAAAAAAACGAATATCATAAACTGAAAAAATTTTATTATTCACATCTTATCAACAAATATGATCAATATGTCCGCCGTCCTGCTTACAAACTAATCTTAACCTTTTCTTCCACGACATGATACATTTTCTGATTTCTGATAATTATTTGTCCCAACATTCGAGTATTTTTTTCTTTAATTGCATTTCTGTAAACTTTTCTGTTTGGCCTTCATAAATTTCTCTGCTAGAGTGTTCCATATGCAGTAATCTAGGGATTGCAATCAGGTGATTGCGGGGGCCAGTCGTTTTTCCAATAAAGTTGACTGCATTCTTTTGTAGATAATCCTGTGTGAACTTGCTAGTATGAGCTGTAGCACCATCTTGTTGGAGTATGAAATCGTTTTCATAATACAGACGCCGACAATCAGGCAAAAGTTCTCCTCTAAGAGATTTACATAGGTTTCTGAATTAATTTTTTTATTTTCTGAAATGAAATGAATTTTCGTCTTTCCATTCCACGATACAACTGCTAATACCATGATTTTTTGGAAAACCGACTGTCTGGTGGTGAAGTCTCGATGGAGAATGTCTTTCTTTTCGCCGACCATAAACAACATCGTTCCGGGAGTTTCGAGCAGTCTTGATGGTAAAATCTTTTTCATCAGTAAAAACTATTTTTTAACATCATTGGACGAAAATCTATGAAACAATTTTCTACAACGAATTTTTCTTTAGCTCTACATTGCTGTCACGTCTTGAAACACGGATCCTTTTAAATGCTTTAAGCCCTACCGTCTCTACATTCTTTGTATGGAACTTCGACTGATACCTAAATTTCCTGCAATTTCCTCTGAGAGCAGTGTGACCCAGGTCGATCCTCTTGAGATAGGCTCATCACTTCGATCATTGCTATATTGTCTTGAGTGTAAACTGTTTTAGGTCGACCACTTCCGCGCTTCCGTGCCGTCGAACCGGTTGCTTTAAATTTTTAATTATTCTATTCACAGACATAACATTACAATTTAGTCTGGAAATTCCCTCACAATTCTTGCCCAGTCCATCTTTTTTCCAAGGAACACTTTTCAATCACCGCTTTTTCACCGTTAGTTAGAACCATAATTTGAAGGGTAAGCTTAAAAAACAGTATTTAAAATGGGCGTAGCCTATATCATTGACGTTTTTCAGAAACTACCAGATTATCTATAGGCTAAGGAAACTACTACAAGTCTTAGAATAGTTGCCAGGTACAGCTGTACACATTTAGGATTTAGGATATTCGTTTTTTTCACCATACCTCTTGTTCCCTCAACTGTGGAAAAAGTATTTCATATAGAGGTCTGAAATTTTTATGATAGCTTATCAATAGATTCAGGTAAAAGTTATTTAAATTTTGGAAGTGTAAACTGCATATTTTTAAAGTTATTGATGTTCAAATTTGAAGGCGTTTTTTTGGGCCACCCGATATAATCTATTTAACAACTTAAATTAATACTCTACCACAACCACGCACTTAGACTAATAAAAATATACACAGTAGGTCCCGTTCCTTTCCAAATAAAGTAAGCTATCACTGCTTCACTTCCACCAAACGTTTTCGCTTTGGGCTAGTTCCGGATCAAGTGTACTTTACGTCCCCTGTGGTGCCTAGTGTAGTTTACGTTCCCCTACATATATCCTATTGTAGTTTACGTTCCCCTACATTATCCTATTGTAGTTTACGTTCCCCTACATTATCCTAGTGTAGTTTGCGTTCCCCAACTTTGTCCGCGTATATGTAATCAAATAAAACGTTAAAACTAACGAAAATATTACGACTTAACCTAACCAATCGTCACTATATATAGACTATTGGTTAGGTTAAGTCGTAATATTTTCGTTAGTTCTAACGTTACAATCGATTCCTTTTGGATGAAGTGTAGTTTGTGTCCCCTTTTTAAAAAGGTTTATTAAAAAGGTTTAGATATTTAAAATAATTCATTGATTACTGATATTGATTGGCAATTTGCTCACATAGATTATAAAACGCATTGACATTAAAGCGATCGCGCCACATCATCTGCTGTAAATAGGAATGTAGAAATTCTCTTCTACAGCCGTTCATCATCTTAATTACACTTTTTTGTTTGTTCCAATATGATTGTATTGTCTGAATGCGAACTTCATTTTCTTTATTTACGAAATTCAGCGAGTGATTCACAGTCTTATGGTTCTACCCCAGGCCTTGAATCCTCCTGTATGCCCGCCACTCATCAGTATGTATAATTGAACCAGGTCGGACCATTTTCTCGATAATGGGTAGCAACGTCGCTGCATCCCTTTTTTCCACTATTTCCATGTAACCTACACAAGGACTCCTGGTAGTGTCAACAATGCCAAGTATCCATATCTGCTCTTCAGGTCCTCTACCTTTATGATGTTTTACTTTATGCGAAAAGCGAGACTCGTTTATTTCGATTATGACAACTGGACCGCCTGGATGAATAGGGAATATCTTAAAATGGTCACAACATATTTCTGTAAAAAAATTGTAAAAGTCAAAGATCGTTTCCTTTGTAATTTTTGTTTGTTTCACTGTATTTTCAACACTCTCACCAATGCTCCAGAAATACATTATATGAATCCAACGAGAAAGTTCAACGTGAGATTTATAAAAAAAAGAACCAGTTCTTATCGATGTTGAGTTCTGGTAGTTTTTACATTCTTTAGACTGGCATCTCCATGCGAACTTATCCTTAACAGTAGAACGTCTTGTCCAATGCATTGAAATGTTGCAGTCGGGGCAGATAACTTCATTTTTCAGAAGGCGTTGTTGCTTCATCCATTTGATACTGAGTAACGGGTCTTCACTGGCAATTAAAGGTAAAACAACACTTTGTAAAATATTATCAGCCATGATGGATGTACTGTTTACCAAATTTGTAATTGAAATGAATCCATTTAAAAAATTACTCCTAAAGATGCTTCGGATTGAATGTTGTAGTTTAGTTTAGTTTATGTTCCCCAACTTTGAACTAGTGTAGTTTGTGTCCCCCTTTGCGTCAGGGAGACGTAAACTACACTTGATCCCTAGTCCCAGTTGCAGTGTTGTCAAAACCGTGGTAAATGCTGTAGATGGGCAGGAAAAGGTAGGCTTTGCTTCCAATCTTGCCTTCAACCTCCATATTTATTGCTGAAGTTCGGCCTCGGAATTGGGGCCACAAAACGTTTTGACCGTTCACGTTCAACTCCGGTGGACGAAACATTTTCAATTAAACCCGGAATTCGGCTCCCCAGCCTAACCTAAGCGTTGTCCCAGAGTCCAAATTTGAAGCCTATTAAAACAATAATAGACAGAAAAGTCGCTTACACAAGTTTGAAATCACAATTCCCTAAAAACATACCAGTTAAAGATCAACGAAAGAAAGCCACCGCCAGCCTCCTTTAGTTAGCTTTATAAGGCTAACGAACGAAAATATCACGACCTAACCTAACCAATCGTTAGGTCAACTATACGCCCTTGATTCGTTAAGTTAGGTCGTTATATTTTCGTTAGTTAGTTTTATAAAGCGAACTAAAGAAGGCGGGGGGTGGCTTTCTTTCATTGATCCCAGTCAAATAAACTCCGACAAATGTACAATTCGATATTTCACAAATTCTTGCAGTAAAAAATAATTTTAACTGTACCTTACCTCATATAGAGGCTTCAACACTCGCACTATAGGCAATGCTCAAAGACCACTGGGACCACCTGAAGATCATGGCCCCCCAGACTTCTTATAAGGCTAACTAACGAAAATATCACTACCTAACCTAACCAATCGTTAGGTCAACTGTACGTCCTTCACGATTGGTTAGGTTAAGTCGTGATATTTTCGTTAGTTAGCCTTATAAGGCTAACTAACGAAGGCTGGGGGGCCTGATCTTCAGGTGATCTGACCACTGTTCTGAACCTGCACAATAATCATATTTATAATTACTCTCAAAATTATGTCTTACATTAAAGAAAAACCAAGTAAATATTAATCACAATTCAACGGTATCAATACAATATAACATTAAATAATTAAGTTATATTAAGTGATATTAAGTATATAACAAAAGTGGGGCACGGACAAAAACTCACTGTACAAAAACTCACCGGACAAAAACTCACCACTTAAATGCAAAAGAGGACAAAAATTCACCAGATAAATGTTTTTGCGAAATACATACACTTTAGTCTAGATCTTAAGATCTCAAGATTTTAGACTCATTGTAGATAATTACTCTTCATCTTTCAAATTGTTCATCTTTCAAATTGTTCTGTTTTTAACCAACCAGCCAATATTAATTTTTCACCCACCTACCAATCTTTCGTTATAACGTATCCCGTTTTTTGTGCCAGTTGTTTTCTCAACCCCAATGTTGAAAGTCAGTTTATATCCCATTTTGTTTTTGCTATTTTTTAATGTTTTATTTTTGTTTAGGTTAACTGTACGCCCTTGACGACTGGTGAGGTTAGGTCGTGATATTTTCGTTAGTTAGCCTTATAAGGCTAACTAAAGAAGGCTGGGGGGCTCTGATCTTCAGGTGATCCGAACTTTTATATAAATTTTGTAATGTTCCGAGGTACCAAAAGTGTTACCTCACAGAAAAATTACCCCACTACAACTGTGAATTATTGCACACCAGACCTCACTTATGCCCACTTAATTACACACACACTATATATATATATATATATATATATATATATGTATATATACATAGTGAGAAATAAGAGCACGAGGAGATGGGATATGTTTAATAACAGACGTTGCGGAAAAGTTCAATTATCTACAATGAGTCTAAAATCCTAAGAGTGTATGTTAAGATCTAGACTAGAGTGTATGTATTTCGCAAAAACATTTGTCTGGTGAGTTTTTGTCCAGTAAGTTTTTGTCCTGGATTCAACAAAAATATACACTAACATAGAAGTAGACAAATAATATAAAAATTACCTGAAGTGACCAGAGATCTTGTGCTGGCAAATTCAGAAAATTATGAATATCCAACACTTACAAATTTGTATAACTTTAAATCTTCCGCTTCGAACTCTTATCGTCGAGAAAACAAGCACGAAAAATTCACAAATTTCCATTACTATCTTCCACCTAGTTTACTTTCAAATCATTCACACAAAGCTCAAGTCTCACACTCCACCTATCGCTCACATTCTACTTTCAATGATTTTGGGTTAAGAGTGCCAGTGACGGTGACGCTTGTCAGTTTCGTGCTCCTTCTTCCTATCAAAATTAACAGTGCTTAAAGTCAGTGAACCGTTGTGTTACTTATCCAACAAAATTTGTGAATGTGCCAAAATAAACTGCAATACTTAACTAATAATATTACATAAAATATATCTTCGAAATTTTCTAGCGACATTCTGCACTACATTCATAGTCTTACAAGGTGGCAAGCAGTGACCTTGAAGTAACGGGTATACAAACGACCGAACGAGCGAGACCTTTAAACTTACGAACGAACGAACGAACCAGTGAATTTTAACCTCATAAATTCCTCAAAATGGGTTCCAAAGGTCAGCTAAACGCCCTGAAATCTGAAATGAAGGACCTAGCAAATAAGTATAATTCCCTCTTCGACTTAATACACAAAAGTAATGGTGTAATCAAAGACCTTGAGGCAGTAATAAAAGTTGTGCAACATAATAACGAATTGTTAAAAAGGGACAATGCAAAACTGAAATATAAAAATATAGAGCTCGAAAAGAGCATTCACTATGCACACGAGATAAACGATCTTAACTCTAGCCTAAACTCGCTTACTAAAAACAATTGTAGTATGGATATGATAAAACCCGAGCACGATTCAATTAGAAACAAATTGAACAGCTTAGATGATAATTCACGTGCCAATAACTTAATCATAATGGGAGTATCTGAAATGAATAGAGAAACGAACGGTGAAACGAAAAAAAAGGTGGAGGACATAATAAAAGATAGACTGAATTTGGGGAATATTAAGATCAAAAGTGCTTTCCACCACAAAAGGCAAATTCTAGAGTTAAAGACACGACTGAATCTAAGACGCCCACTTCAGCTATAAAAGTAATATGTGAGGATGAAACTCTCAGAGATTTAATACTCAAAAACAGAAGAAAGCTGAAAGGAGCTTCGTTATTGACGACGTATGTGAAGAAACGCGTAAAATTCTTAAGTTCCCTAAACTCATAGAAGCGAGGAAACTCGGGAAAGTTGCCTACATCCTTGAAGCGAAGTTAATTATTAAAGAAAGAGAGATTCCTCCAATGCGGAATACTTCGGTCAAAGGAGTTCACTTTGTTAGTGAAAAAACATTCGAAGCCATGAGAACTACGAAAAAGCCAGCCGAAAGTCGGCACACAAGAGGCCTGCGAATAACTCCGCATACAATCTCCTCATTTGACTTTTCCATTCTCGGCTCAACTGGGCGGTAACTCCTTATTCCCTTATTCTGTATTTAGTGAAATTGTTTGAGAACTACTGTTAAAATGGCTTTCATCGATAAAGACTCATAATATGTGCCGATATTAATCATTTCAATTCATTAACAAAAATTATATACCTAGTTTAGAGAATCTAGAACAGGAATCTGGTGTAGACAATTTGCATCGTCTCATCGATGAACGAGTTTAATGCCTTTGTATTACAAAAAGATATTTATAAAAATCTTTCAGTGCTAAATCTAAACATTCGAAGCTTACTTAGGAACTATAACTACTTATTGGCCCTTTTGAAAACTTCTACGGTCAAATTTAGTGTTATAATTCTTACTGAAACCTGGTTAAATAGTAGTATTAAAAACCTGCATAATATAAATAATTACGTTGCTTATCATATTGTAAGAGATGGTCAGAGTGGTGGGGGTATCTCTGTATGTGTATAAAACTTATGACTCTAACGAAGTATTTTCTGTATGTACCGTATTTTACGCCTCATAAGACGCTACAAGTGGTAAGACGCACCCTATATTTAGCAAAGAATATTTAGGAAAAAAATATTTCGAAGATTTATCAGCCTAACAAAAAATATATTCCCATAACTTTATTAAAAGAACATTAAACAAAACAATAACATATGAACCCTGAAGTGATTTTTGGAGACGTTTTTCAAGAAAAAAATAGCGTCTTATGAGGCGTAAAATACATAATAGTGATACTGAAAACCTGATTGTTAATATAAAAGACAAAAGTGATATATATTCTGTCCATACAACATAAATACCACCTAATACTAATATCAAAAGCTTTTTAATTCACTTAGATAACATGTTATGCAACTTCCATAAATTGAATGTCATAGTTGGGGTGACTTCAACATCAATTTGCAATCTGAAGCAATCTCTCATAAATTTTTAAACTTAATGAATTCTTTCTATCTTAGTCATACTATTACCAAACCCACTCGATTCTGCAACTATGGTGATCGAATAACAGAATCTACGATTAATAATATATTTGTAAATAGCAATGCCCTCGTAAATTCTAGAATTATAACCACAAACACAATTATAACCACAAACATAGTGATCATTTTCCTACTTACGCTATACTCAATAACACTGTTGAGGTTGCGGAAAAAACAACTACTGATTACAGACAGAGGCAGATTAAGACACCTCGGGGCCCGGGGGCAATGAAGAATATGGGGGCCCTTTTCTGTAGCTTTTTATTAACAATACATGGACATGTACAGTACATGGTATATTTACACGAATTATTTATATGTATGATGCTCAGGCTAATTGAGAAACAAACTTAAAAGAACCTTAACACAGTGTATTTTGCCGTTTGCCAAACCAAACAATATTAAACAAACTTTACTTTAGGGCCTATAAAACATAAAATAAAACGGGGAATTTGTCAGTTTGTGTACTTTGTCACATTTAATCAAAGAAGTTTGCGAAATCTCGAATTATATCGTCGAAACTCAGTTGATTTGGAGGCTCCTCAAGCATGGGAGCCTGAGGCTTCAGCCTCAATTGCCTCAGTGATAATCCGCCACTGATTACAGAATATTCTCATAGTTTAACAGAAGAAAATTTACTGGAACTGTAGAAAATACTCGATTTGACTGTGACGAACCTATGAATGACCCAGATCATATGTTTCAGTTCTTTTATGACACCTTATCCCATATTTTTAATATTTGCTTTCCTTTAAGGAGAAAAAACAGTTTCGATCAAAAATGTCGCAAATCCATGGATCACTCCAGGAATTATCACTTCGATAAAGAACAGAGATAAAGTATTTAAATTACAATTACAAAGAAAAATTCCTAAAATACAAAATACTCAATACAGAAACAAATTAACTAAAATAATCAAAATTGTAAAATATAACTATTATAACAATCAATTTTCCAAACATAAAGGAGACGTGAAAAACACTTGTACAACCATAAACAGTCTTCTCGGAAACCATATTAAGAAAAATTCACTATAGAAGTTAAATGTTGATAAAGAAATTACTGATGATACTTCTATTGCAGACTCTTTAAATATACATTTTACTTCTATAGCGGATAAGCTTCGCTCACAATTACTAAATAATGATCATTACCTCTAGAATATATGCCACCCAGCCCACTAAATTCATTTCTTTTGTTCCTGCTACCTCTACCGAGGTCCGGAATATTATTGGTAAATTAAAAAATACAAAAAATAACATTCATAACATTCCTGTACCTAATTGAAACTTGTTAAAGATAAGATATCTGAAACTTTGGCTAAAATTATATCAATCAAAGTGTTTCCAAAGGAATATTCCCATCAATGCTAAAACTGGTTGTATAACACCCCTTTTAAAGTGGGTGATTCTACACTAGCAACAAATTACAGGCCGGTGTGTTCATTATCTATGTTCAGCAAAGTTTTAAAAAAAATTGTAAAAAGTAGAATGCAGCGATATTTAGAATCCTACAATTTATTATTTCAAAATCAATATGGCTTCCGTAATAATAAAACAACAGAAATAGATATTTTAAATTTTATGAAAAATGCAAATATAGCTTAAGAGAACAAAGAAATAATGATATCAATATTTATGGATTTGAGTAAGGCATTCGATGTAATAGACCATAATATTCTACTTAATAAATTATATTGTTACGGCTTTAGAGGAACAATCAGTGATTGGTTTAAAAGTTATTTGTCCAATAGATATCATTTTGTGTCAGTAAATAAGGTTTGCTCAACTAAAGCACTTGTCAAACATGGTGTGCCACAGGGCTCAGTTCTGGGTCCACTGTTATTTTTATTATATATAAATGACCTTCCACGTTCATCTGTTATACTGAACTTCATAATGTTTGCAGATGATACAACTGTGTCTTTTTCATGCAAAGATGATAATTCAGCTAAGAATATGCAGTATTTAATTCAGAATTCATCAGTGTAATGAAATGGTTGACCACCAATAAACTCTTCCTAAATACCAATAAAAAAAAGTTCATAATTTTTACTAATAAAATAAATGTATATCTTCATGAACTTAATGTTAATGAAATTGCTGTAAAGGAGTGTACTGTAACAAGATTTCAAGGAGCGTTGCTATAATGTTTAAACTTAGAAATGTAGTCCCTAAACAAGTTTTATTGACTCTTTATCATACTCTTGTTCTTCCTTATATAACGTACTGCACCCTTGTTTGGGGAAACTCCGCTAACAACGCATTAAACGATATCTTTTTCATCCAAACAGAGCAATACTGATGCTGATTTCCTTGATCACTCTAGTGCATTATTTAAAGGGCTAAACCTACTAAAGCTCAATGATGTAATCAAACTGGCACATTTTATTTACAAGTGTAAGAACAAAATCATTAATTTACAGTGGGTAAGTAGATATTTTGTAACTCATCAAGAAATCCACTGGTATCAGACCAGAAATAGATCAGAGTATGTTATACCTCAATTTAGATTGTCTTCATCTCAAAAACTACCCATTTTTATTGGATTGAAACTATGGAATGACTTAAATGCTGATATAAAAAATATTGTGAATGTAAATTTGTTGAAAACAAGTTGAAATCCCATTAATAATGGCATACTAACAAAAATCTAGGATTAATGTCCATTACTATTGTTTATTAATTTCTCTTGTGTAATCTAGTAATCTAGTATTAAAGACACATTACTTGTGATTGTTCAGTTCTTATCTCTTATGTATAATATTGATTTCTTAGTATGGTATTGGTATAATGCCTTCAATGGTGACCTTGCGATCCTACCAAACCATAGTGTCGCTCTTACAATGTATCTATTAGTGTTTAAAAAGTAAAACACTAAAAAAGAAAGATAAGTATTACTATAGTTTTTAAAGTCAGTAAAACCACTTTATTAGCATGATATGTTACTACTTTTACAAAAAATGCGATTTCACAAATTTTTCGATTTCAGTCTATCAAGTTTAGAAGAAATTAATTTCTCAAAAGTGGCATATATCTACTTTCTAATTTTTAAGCAACTTTTAAAATACTTACGCGCGCACACACACACACACACACACAAAGCAGCTAAACAAGTCATATTTAGAAACCTTAAAAACTACACACCCCAAAAACTTTTAATTGAATTTTACATAATTTTTTAGTTTTTTGTCCTCCCCAAAAGTTTTTTTTATTAAAACTTTGTATATATATCCTCATTTTAAGAGCTAAACTTTATTTGTTTAGTTAGTACTGAATAAATATTTTATGTATAGTTAAAATTTGTTTGTTTGTTTAAAAATAAATTAGAATAATTTATTTCTTCGTAAGTTTTATTTTTCTAAAAAGTTTTGCTGCTGTTAAATTTATATGAAGTTTGTATAATGCAATATACAGTATATATAGATTAAGCAGTGTCCTTCGCACCAACTTTGAAATGTGTCGGAACAAGATTCTTTAAATTTACATGATAGCCCCTAATTGGTTTCTTGAGTAAAATAAGTCCTATATTTTTATTCATCTGAAAAGTTAGTTTTCCGAGAAAGTTTTAAGTCGCTGAATCCTCAGCTTAAAATTTCCCCAAAATTTTCCCAAAATTGTATAGAGTCGAGTTGCGTGTTGAGGTTTTTTTTTGAACGACGGGTACTGTTTATGTTCAGTTTTCATAAATATTTGCTATATAAACATTCGGAAAATGAAGTCAGCGCCCGTTGGTGAGTGGGTAACACTGTGAAGGCATTGAGGTCAGGAATTCGACTCCTGCTGGTCTGGCAATAATAAGCCAGGCGTTAGGCAATGGACGGCGTTCGTCTGGTTTCTTATCCTTTTGAGTGATTTTATTATGATTCAAAAATTAAATGTTATTCATATAGCACAGTCATATTTTCAATGTATTGAAAAGACCTATTTACGAAAATAGTTCACAAGATATTTTATAAACGACATCCCGTCAAATGTTTTGTAAACGTTGGTGGAATATATTGCTCTGTTTATGTGACAACAATATTTCTTTATGATCTACGTTTTTTAGTAATTTAAGTATGTATCATATATATATATATATATATATATATATATATATATATATACACATTTCAACTGCAAAGAACACGCAGTATAATTAACGTAAAGAACGACGCTTGTATAGGAGAACATTCCGCGCAAGATGAGGAGGGAGAACGAACAAATGAAAAAATGAGGTAACTACCCGGGAATCGAACCCGGGATCTTCCGATTGCCGGTAGTGGTTATCATATCTGACCGGCAATCGGAAGATCCCGGGTTTAGTTCCCGGGTGGTTACCTCATTTTTTCATTTGTTCGTTCTCCCTCCTCATCTTGCGCGGGATGTTCTCCTATACAAGCGTCGTTCTTTACGTTATATATATATATATATATATATATATATAATGAAACCACCAAAAACAAAGGCCCCAAGTAAAAATGGGGAAGAAACTATATGTAAATACTATGTGAAAGGAATTTACAGATATAAGGGAGGAGAATGTATTTACGAACACCCTCCTTTGACCAATAATGGTCACTGCAAATTTGGTGGAAAATGCAAATTCTACCATCCTGACATTCGCAAGACCTACGCGACATATGGAACCTGCCAGTACGGGAGGAATTGCTGCTACCATCATCTCCCGACAAGTTCAAAGGACAAAAGACAAGTCTCAAATGACAACAGGAGGAATGTGAGAAAAAAATATGTACCCAGATAGCAAACAAAATTCTTCAAACACAAATAGCAAACAAAATTTTTTCAACAACTCGGACACAATACGGCTGCTAAGTCTTATACAGCACATGCAGCTGACAGTTGGGAACCCTTGAGCCAGGCCGCTTCGTGGCAAGAAGCTACCAGAACAGGTAAGCGGGAACGGAGCCATCTCGGAGGACCACAAGGCTACAGAACACTCGAGACCAAAGGACAACGAACTTAAAATGCACAAAGGGCAATACAAAACAAAGAACATAAACATTGTCCTGGCAAATATTCAAGGAATAAAACCGAACAACTCACTAAACAAAATTTCGTACCTGAAAGTTTTTATGGACGAAACAAGGGCGGACATCGCATGCCTCACAGAAACACATCTTAAAGATTGCCAAGGAAACTGCGATAACTGTCAACACTGCATCGATAGGAAAGAATTGCATATCGATGGATTCAACTTACTAAGAGAGGATAGAACAACGAGACGTAAAGGAGGATGTGCTATTTATATACATGAGAGGCACATGACAGAGACGGTAATAGGTAAATCCAACAGCTTCGTGCAAACCCTTACAGTGAAAATAGAGAAACTAAACGTGGTACTAATAGTCATTTATAGACCTCCAAACTCTCCAAATGAAAAATTTTCGGATGCCATTAATGATATCGGAACCCTAATAAAGTCGTAAACTCTCCATCCCCTAATATAATACACTGCGGCGATTTTAATTTCCGATTTATAAAATAAAAAAGGTGGGTAGAAGTATATTTATACAGCAAGATGAAGGGGGCACAGAAGAGGACCAGGAGTAAGCAAAAATGCTGATGGCTCTCACAAACGAGTTTATGCTGACACAGGAGATAACAGAAAATATCAGGAAAAATAACTGCCTAGATCTGGTATTCACGAATAACACGAACTTCATTGCCGATATAAAAATAACCCCAACTATTATCTCAGACCACAACATAATCGAATTATCAACAAATATGGCGATAACATTAAAAGACAACACACATACGGAAGGAAGAAGCAAATTTGGGGTTTTAACTTCAACTCCAAGATCATAAATTGGGAAGAAATCAGATCACACATGACCCAACTAGAGTGGAGAACAGTCTTAGAGAATAAAACAATTGAGGAAATGCTAACAATCTTGGAAGAAAAGACGCTGAAAATTTTAGAAAAATATGCTCCGAAATTACAGCCAAAAGGAAACAGGAACTGGCTGGAGAGGCAAAACAGAAGAATATTCTGCAAATGAAAGAGAGCAGCGACGAAGTTAGCTTATTGCGGAGACAACAATACCAGGAAAATAATACAAGAAAAACTGGAGAGTATCGATAGGGAAATACAAAGTCTGATAAAGGGCCATACAGAGAGGGAAGAGGAAAAGGCGTAAACGCAATAAAGAAAATCCAAAATACTTCTACAGCTATGCGAAAAGGAAAACAAAAACGCGCGACACTATCGGGCCCTCAAGGAAGGGAAATAATTAACTAACAGACGGTCTAAAAGAAATATCTGAAACATTGAGAGCCTAGTATGAATCGGTCTTCAGTACACCAAAAGGTGACAAAGCGATACCTGACACAGATACATTCTTCGAAGAGAAATTGCAAGGAGACTGTATAACAGACTTTGATTTAACCCAGAAGATGTAGCGAGAGCTACAGGCCAAATGAAATCACATTCAGCTGCAGGTCCGGACAAATGGAACGCACTATTAATTAAAAACTGTAAAAATGAAATCGCTACATCCTTATACTGGTAAAAGAGATCCCTGGACACTGGGGAAATATCGAGCATCTTGAAAAGAACAAACATTGTCTCTATATATATAAAGGAGGGGATAGATCTCAAGCAAAGAACTATAGACCAGTGTCATTGACGTCCCACACCACCAAAATATTTGAAAGAATAGTCAGAGAGAAAATCGATGACTTCTTGAGGACACTGGAAAGATTCAACGAAAATCAGCATGGATTCCGATCAGGAAGATCATGCCTATCACAACTTATAGAGCATTATAACAATATCCTAGATGTATTTGAAGGCAATGAAAACTATGATGTCATATACACGGATTTTGCTAAAGCTTTCAACAAATGCGATCATGGTATAATAGCACATAAAATGAAACATATGGGAATAACAGGCAAAGTGGGAAAATGGATCTACAACTTCCTCAGAGAACGTCTACAGGTCGTCAAAATTCAAGGTGTATCATCACCAGAATCAAAAGTACGCAGCTCAGTACCACAAGGTACAGTACTGTCCAACTCCTGTTCATTATCATGCTAACAGACATAGACAGTGGAGTAAACAGCAACAGTATAGTAACATCTTTTGCGGACGATACGAAGATCAGCAGAAAAATCAGCGATGCAAATAAAGTGGAGGCCTTGCGGAGGGACACGAACAAAATATACACATGGTCAGAAGACAACAATATGACATTTAACACCGAGAAATTTTAGCTCTTGAGATATGGTAGAAATAAGGAACTTAAACAGACTGCATATAATGCTGCAGATAGACAAGAAATTCAGAGAAGCACGAAAGCGGTCGACTTGGGGGTAATAATAACCGATGATGCCAAATTCGAGACACAAAATGAGATAGCAATAAGCAAAACAAAAATAATCGCGGGATAGGTACTAAGAACGTTCAAAAGGAGGGACAAGACAGTAATGATTCCCCTTCTGAGAACACTGATCATAACAAAACTTGAATACTGCTCAGTTTTGACGTCTGAATATAAAAAGGAAGAAATTAATAAACTAGCAGAAACGCAGAGACATTTCACAGCCAAGCTTGATGGCTGCAAAGAACTCAACTACTGGGAAAGACAACTACTGGGAAAGACTACGTAAACTAAATTTATACTCCCTGGAAAGAAGAAGAGAGAGGTACACCATAATCTACATATGGAAAATTATCGAAAAACTGGTACCAAACCTAAACCTAAACCCAATTACCATTCAAACAACGCTGGAAAATAGGAAAGGCAGAATGTGTAGTGTTCCCAATTTAAAGGCCCGACAAGGGACCTCTTCAACCCTCAAGGAAACTAGCTTGGTTGTCAGGGGGCCAAGACTTTTTAACCAGCTTCGAAAAGACCTCAGAAACGTTACAGTGGTCAAAGTTGAAGTCTTCAAGAGAAGACTAGATGCCTGGCTCAGGACGGTACCAGATGAGCTGGGTGTACCTGGCTATGTGCGGTGGAGAGCGCAAGAAAGCATCGCGCTCACCCACTAAGCCAGGCCTAGAGACGGGGCCACCAGCTTGACCTTCGTGTGAAAAGAGACCAACACACGGAACCTGAACGAGGTTAACGAGGTGTATATATATATATTATACACAGTAGTGGTGGACCGGATGTCAGTTTTTCAACATCTGCGGATGCGGATTTTTAATTTCAATATCCGCAGATGCGGATATTTAGTTAATCTATCAATATAATATAGAATTATGAATATATGACATAATTTTTCAAATTTCGTGATATTACTATTATGGCAGGCAATGCATAAGAATTAAAATTAATATTAATGTTTTCATTATGATAAAAATAATAACTTTCTCAAGAGTTTCAGCCACAGAAAATTGAATGAAACAAGTTTCATTCAATTTTCTGTGTTACCAGGTATTTATATTTTGAGGTTTATATATTTCTTTGTTCATTAATAACACTGGTATGCATCAATTTTGCTGTCAATGGTTTTGTAAGTGATTCTTATAGAGTGTTTCCTGCTGATTTCGAATCTGTAATCCGTTTTTCTCAATCAGCTCAGGTTATCTGGCTATGGCCTCATAAGTAAAATAGAATTTTTCGTGATTTTGTCAAAGCGGAATTGGAACAGTAACATCTATCATCACTTGTTTCACTTGTATAATATCTTTTTTTACTTTTCAGGCATATAGATAAAATATTTCATAATGAATAGAGCGTGTAAAAATGATCCCAATATATTCTGCTACATATGTGGGACGGTTACCATGCCAAATAACCAGTCCCAAATCACTAAATTTGTGAAGACAATGTATAGAGCATACTTTTGAATTAAGCTAGGGGACCAGGACAAAAATTTCGCCCCTCATATGTGCTGCAAGACGCGCATTGAAAATTTGAGAAGATGGAGCAAAGGCAGAGCGAAATCTTTGCCTTTTGGAATTCCCATGATTTGGAGAGAAGGAAAGGATCACGTGACAGATTGCTATTTCTGCATGACAAACCTCCAAGGTGGGCTTATAAATTTATTTTTCTTAAATATTTTGAAATCCTCGTATGAAACTTGACATAATATTCACCATAATGTAATATTCACCATATATAGCATAATATTCACCATGATGGTAATCATACATTTACATATACATATTGTTATAGAAAATACATTTACACATACATATTGTTATACAAGTTACATTTACATATACAATGATTGTATATTTTCTTTCTTTTTCATTCATATTGTCCCCGAAGGAACAATATGAATGAAAAAAAAGAAAATATACAGACTCCATCGATCTATTTCATATCTTACAGACCGCAGCCTTCCCTCACGAGCCGCCACTGTCTGAATGCTTCTTCTATTTCATATGCAAGTTTTATATCCATGTTTCTGTGTTTCTATTTTCAGGAGTTAACAAGAAGAATAAACACATTGTTGTATACCCTGACATTCCTTCTGCTATGAGACCTGTACCCCATGGTCCTGGAATTCCAATACCCGACCCACCTCAAACCCTGGACTTCGATGATTCTGATGATGAATCAATGACCAATGCCAATGACCAGTCCCAGTCGTATATACCTCAAAATACCGCTTCAAATGAGCCGAGGCCTCTCAACCAGGCCAAACTTAATGATCTTACCAGGGATTTAGGACTTTCCAAATTAGCTGCCGAGATCTTGGGCTCACGACTTCGAGAGGACAACTTGCTGGCTCCGGGAACAACATTCTCCTGGTATAGGAAACGAGAGGAAGAATTCCGCAAGTTTTTTGCAGTGCACGAAAATACCTCTTCCTTAGTGTACTGCTGCAATGTTGAGGGGCTAATCGAATCCTTGGGCCTGCCATATAACGCATCAGAATGGAGGCTATTTATAGACTCGTCTAAACGAAGTTTGAAAGCAGTACTTCTCAACATTGGGAATAGGGTTGCATCAGTCCCTGTAGCACATTCTGTACAACTTACTGAGAGCTACGATAACATGAAAATTTTACTGGATGCTCTCGTATACGACCAACATAACTGGAGGATCTGTGGAGATTTGAAGGTAATACTAATATCATAAGTAAACTATTGCTATTGACTATGTTGTTTTTCCAAAGGTTATTTGAGAGCGTATAAGAACACTTAACTTCCCCACAGAAGTGATACAGTCCAATGCATAGATTTTTTTATCTGATAGAACAAATTCTCTAAATTCTTTAAATATTTTAATTTTTTTTCAGATTGTGGCATTTGTATTGGGAATACAAGGGGGATACACGAAATACCCACGTTTCCTCTGCAAATGGGATAGCCGAGCGGATGAGAAGCACTATGCACAGCGTGAATGGGCATCCAGAGAGAATTTTGAACCTGGGTCGCATAATGTCGTTTCAGTGCCCCTTTTACCACCAACAAAAATTTTGCTCCCACCACTTCATATTAAGCTGGGCTTGATGAAAAATTTCAGCAAATCAATGAATAAGGAGGGTTCAGCATTCCGATATCTCGAGAGTAAATTTCCTCATATATCTGATGCTAAACTAAATGCTGGGGTTTTTGATGGTCCTCAAATTCGAACTTTGATCAAGGATACTCAGTTCGAAAACGCAATGACTCCAACTGAGAAGAATGCCTGGCAGGCATTCAAATCAGTTGTCACTGATTTTCTTGGCAAACGTAGAAGTTCAGAATTCGAGTCCGTTGTCGAAAACTTGATGGAAGCTTTCAAAGCTCATGGGTCGCGCATGTCCATAAAAATGCACTTTTTGTGGTCCCACTTGGACTATTTTCCTGAAAATTGCGGGGATTATAGTGAGGAACAGGGTGAACGATTTCACCAAGATATCAAAATAATGGAAGAGAGGTACCAGGGAAACTGGGATATCAATATGCTGGCGGACTATTGCTGGTGTTTGAAGCGAGACGTGCCCGAAGAAAAACAGACGGAAAGCCAAAAAAACTTAATTCCTTCCTCAATAAACTTTTTTCCATATTCATTATATGAATAAAAGTATTTATTCACACAATGTTTTCATTTTTCACGAGTGTTCTTATAATATTACTCGTATCTACAGTGTTTAAGCTAAAAAAATCAATAAATTTGGGAATAAAATTGGACTTATCATAAATGGCCAATAGAGAAAAAACCTGACCTGATTGAGGAAAATCAATGTCATTTTCGAATTCAGCATGGTCGAATTATAAATGGTGATCCAGAGAAATGGGACCCAAAAGAAACCCCTGTAACTCTTAAAGTATAAGTCCTTTTATAAAATCATACGCATCATTCGAAAGAGGATAGTTACAAGTTTGTACAGGATTGTATAGGTTTTGACAATACAAGACAAGATAAGATACAAAACAAAATAAAAGTGTTAGTTAAAACTAACTCTTCAAGATGACTGCATGGACTGTGGAACAGCTGCGTTTCATAACTGAGCAATATTATGAGCATGGAAGAAGTGTAGTTTCAGCTCAAAGATCTTTCAAGACAAATTTTCAGATGTCAAAATCACCTTCTAAGAAAGTAATCCGTCGGTGTGTCAGAAATTTTTCCCTAACTGGCAGCATTGGAAAAAGAAAACCAACTGGAAGAGTGCGCACAGCAAGGATAGACGAGATCATTAACAGAACTCATGAAATTGTACAGGATAATCCTAACATAAGCATCAGACGTGCTTCTCAGCTGTTAGATGTTGGATATGGAACAACACACCGTATATTCAAGCAAAATTTAATGCTCTTTCCATATAAAATTCAAACAGTGCAACAACTAAACGATGGAGATTTCGCACGAAGACGACAATTCTGTCAATGGATCCAACAGAAGGTAAATGACACCACCAATTTTCTAGCAACTTTGATTATGTCAGACGAAGCCCATTTTCACTTGAATGGAACTGTAAACAAACAAAATTGTCGTTTCTGGGCAACAGAAAATCCAGTGAATATTACCGAAGTCCCGTTGCATAGTCAGCGTGTAACTGTTTGGTGTGGTCTTACTGCATCTCAGATCATAGGGCCGTACTTTTTCGAGGATTCCATCGGAAACACGGTCATTGTAAATGGTGATCGCTACGAAAAAATGTTGACCGATTTCCTTATTCCTAAATTAAGAGATCTTTGTCTAGAAAACCACTGGTTCCAACAAGACGGAGCTACCTGCCATACCACGAGGAACTGCATGGCAGTTTTGCGTCAAACGTTTCCAGGCGAGTTAATCTCAAGATTTGGAGACGTTGAATGGCCCGCAAGGTCTCCAGATTTTTCTCCCTTAGATTATTATCTCTGGGGATATTTAAAGAGTAGGGTCTACAGAAATAACCCAACGACCTTGCAAGAATTGAAGGCCGCCATCACAAATGAGATACAGGCCATACCACCGCACACTCTTGCAAAAGTGATGCAGAACTTACAAGCGAGAACACTGGAATGCTTGGCAACTAATGGAGCACATTTGAAAGGAGTCATTTTTAAAAAATAAATATTTCATAATAAACTTGTAACTCTACTCTTTCGAATGATATATAGTTTTTATGAAAGGAATTAAATATTAAGAATATTTGGCTTTTTTTTATGGGTCCCATTTATCTGGATCACCCAGTATAATATGAGTTGAAAAAACCTCACAGCAGACAAAAAAATTTCATATGCATACCAGTGTAATTAATACTTTACATGAAATGTGCATGACTGGGCCTGATAAGCTACTTTATAAGGTAATTTAATTGTAAATTGCATAATTTATTAGAGGTAATATCCGCAGTCAGAAATGCGAATGCGGATGTTAAGCGGATATCCGGTCCACCTCTAAATTATACAGTATGTATATTTTGTTCATGTTAAAAGTTCTCCATAGATTAAAAACTGTTAAATTCTATTAACTATCTAAAATAAATTTGAGCATCAATTTCTGGTTATCTTTAGGTATGTAGAAATTTAACGGCCGTTTTTAAAATTGAAATTAGAAAATTCATAACATTCCGAAACCATTAATATAAAAGGAGAATAAAGATGGTCAGAAAATAGGATAATATAAACATTCTCTATTTTATAGCATATGTTGAATACAAATGCATGAAATTTATAGAATATATTGCCATAATAAAGTTAACTGGCTCGAAATAACTTTCTATATAATGGAGTGTCGCCAATTAGGGTATATATATATATATATATATATATATATATATATATATAACGGGTGTGCCACAAAAAAGGGTACATTTTAAAAAGGTTACAAAATCAACATTTATCATTTAATTTTAATAAAACTTGTACACAATAAAAAATATGTATTTATCTATAAGCAAACAAGTTTTCAGACTAAAATATTAAATAATTCAAATTTTATCAACATTTAACGAAAGAGTATGATTTTTTATAAAAATAATTTTTTATGTAAAATTTACCTGAAATTATTAAAAAAATTGTTCGAAGTGCTTTCTTTCCAGTTTAATAACTTTTTTTATTCTTTGCCGGAATTCATCTATGGCTCGATTTACTTGTTCTTGTAGAAGCCCTTCCCATTTTTTAATCCTAGTCCTGTAGACTCGCTCTGCTAAGTTCTCCCATATTTCGGCCAAGAATAAAAAAAGTTATTGAAATGGAAGGAAAGCATTTCGAACAATTTTTTTAATAATTTCAGGTAAATTTTACGTTAAAAATTATTTTTATAAAAAAATATTAAAAAGGTTTAATAATTTTTGCATGTCATGTAGAAAACTCATACTCTTTCGTTAAATGTTGATAGAATTTGACTTATTTGATATTTTAGTCTGAAAACTTGTTTGCATATAGATAAATACATATCTTTTATTGTGTAGAAGTTTTACTAAAATTAAATGACAAATGAATGTTGATTTTATAGCCTTTTTAAAATGTACCCCTTTTTTTATGGCACACACCCGT
The DNA here is from genome assembly GCA_023014485.1 of Bathynomus jamesi. Classification (NCBI taxonomy): domain Eukaryota; kingdom Metazoa; phylum Arthropoda; class Malacostraca; order Isopoda; family Cirolanidae; genus Bathynomus; species Bathynomus jamesi. The sequence continues at coordinate 1,304,192 of JAJOZX010000541.1, read as the reverse complement.
TATATATATAGGATAGAACTCAGAATGATCCCCTGAGGTTTTTGATAATACACACAAACCGTGCATGGAACACAGAACTCTTCTAGAAAATTGAATCCATTATAATTTAAATGAGTAATGGTAAATGACGAACACTAAAGGTTTTCTCTTTCATGAGATTAGCCTGACGTGGGCAGCGGGTCACTCGCAAAGAGTTACCCCCTTTTTCTTTGATGTATTCAATCCGACGAGAGTGCAACGAGTCTTTTGCTTATATTGAGGTTCTAAATATAGTGGGGCTAGGCTGCTTTAAACCCTAGATCCTGTCCCAAAGCTGGATCCTATCTGCCATGCAGATAGCTGGTGAGGGAAGCTATATTTTTGGGACCTCTCTGTGAGTGACCCGTTGCCCACGTCCGTCTAACATCATGAAAAAGAAAAAAACTAGAGTGTTTGCCATTTACCATTACTTATTTGGACTATAGTGGATTTAATTTTCCCAGAAGAGTTACATGTTCCATGCCCGGTCTGTGTGTATCATATATATATATATATATATATGCCCGGCTTAGCTTTGATAATTTTTCCTAAGGATTTTTTTTTTAACTAGTCTAAATAATTCCCAAGAAATCTTTACCAACTACTGACCAGTAACCGTAGTTAAGTGGGTAACACCGTTTCCCTATAAGCGAAGGAAAGACACTGAGGTCGTGGGTTCGATTCCCGATGGTACTGACTAATAATCATCCAAGAATTAGCGCACTGGGCCGCATTAGTTGGCCTGAACACTGTGCCAGTTTCTGGTCCTCCTGACACATTATTATTGTCTGTATCTGATTTATGAAGCTATCGTTTTATTCTTTGAAATGGCAAGATAGTGTCGGAAGGAAATTTTCTCTTTATGTGTTAATAATAATCGTCAGTGTTTTGATCAGGTTTAAATCGTGAATTATTTATAGATATTTATTTCTTTAATAGTGGAACTTTCTCTAGGGTTAAGCTACGTTTTCATATGTATTTGGAAAGGCACCAACCTGTACCAGTCGTCCATAACGGGTTAATATCGATATTATTTGTCGCTATTTAATTCCCACGTGTTTTCTTTTTCCTTTCTCAAACAACAAAAACAGTGGTCAACTTAAATGTATACAAGTAAATTTAGAAAAACTAATGGCTGAAAATTTTAAATAAAAGACGAATGTAACGAAAATCTTGTATTATAGTTGAGATGCTTTCGATCTGAATTTACGTGAGTAGTATGCCTGCAAAATGGACGAGTGCAGAGTAATTGCAATGTTGGTCAAATGAGTGCCAGTGCCACCCATCCGACCCCCTTGTTGCAAGGTGCCAATACAGACGCTTAATGAGAGCTCAGGTAGCATCACTTGGCATAGAACTCGAAATCCGCCAGTTGGCTCAGAAGGCAGGTATATATATATATATATATATATATATTATATATATAACTTTTCAGCTGCCACATTGCGCTATTCAGATATTCTTGACAGTTGGCTTAGAAATCCGTCAGTCGACTTAGAAGGCGAAAATGGCATATATATATATATATATATATATATATATATATATCGTTTGAGCTGCCAGATTGCGCTGTACAGATATTCTTGACAGTTGGCTTACAAGGCGTAACCAGTCGTTTGGTGTATATATATATATATATATTCCCATCTCCCCAGTTATTCCTTAATATCGTTTATGTATACAATCAAAAGAAATAAATAAAACACCATTACATCATTCTGTTTATTTAGACGAGTTAAGGGAAAATAATTCATGAAATATATAGGAAATAAATATACACTAAAAAATAATATACAGCAAAAATACACACATTAAACGAAGGATATATATACATTCTTAGATAATAATATTAGTACATGATAAAACAATATGACCATTTAATATATGTACGAGCAAATACGCCCTTATATATATATATATATATATATATATATATATATATAAAATCAAAATACATACATTTTATGTTCTACCGTGCTTAACTAAAATACTAAACTCACACGTGATCGAGTCTACAGTTACATCATTGTTACTTTGTACTATGCAATAAATACGATTTAGCATTATTTCACTAATTAAGTGTGCGGGTGCCTATACTCGATGGAAAGGGCCTTCATATCGTTCAATATTATTTTTGTGGCCTCCTTACAATTGCTTGGCAAGTTATCTTTAAACACGGACAGAATACAATCAAAAGCACGCACAAAGAGAGCATCGTTAGCCACATCATTATTAAATTCAAGTTTATAAACACTCCTTTCTAATCGAGGGTTTATTCTTTCCAATCCGAGCTTTTCAATTGTGAACTCTTCTTCAAAACGCATAGCGGCAATTGAAATAATCTTCTAAATCGTAACGACAGCTGCTCATTATATAAAGATAAAACTCTTCAGGGTGAACAGTGTAGGCGAGCTCTGCCCTGTACCGCTCAAGTCGTTTGTACCAAAGTTCATGATATTTCGAAGAGTCTATACCTTTTAAATAACCATCCAGTTCTACACCATTCTCGCCTTGTTTAATCCTACACTTGGTAAACCCGTCGAGCAGAGCGGTGTAGGTGTATTCAAGAACCGTATTAAAATAAAGCATATCCGTAACATGTGCGTCTAATATAGGTTTTAGTTTGCAGAAACCAACGATTTCAAGCATTCTCTCGAGGTTGAAGCAGTTTCGCGTGGGGACAAGAACGTTATTATCAGATGCATTCTTCCACATCAGTCGTATATCAACGACAAACGTACAAACAATGGCATATGAGGGGGTATCACTAATCTGTTCTCTTCTTGTACCTACACCTGCAGGTATTTTATAACGATCCTCACCCAACTTCTCAACTATCACGAAGACTCTATTCATCTCCTCAACACATAAATAACAACATTACGCTTACCAGAGTTTGCTTGTCTACAAGTCGTTTCAAGTATATAGTTAATGGCACCGGTTTTACGTCTGAACGCACGCAATGACTTCGTCACGGACACGTCGTATACGGTATTGAGAATGTTGCTCAAAGGAAACTCCATCGTTTTCTATTGTGAGAGTGCACAACCAGTTGGGTCAAGCTCTGAGATGACTGTGAGCAGACGGTGAGCTGTTTGGCTCAGGGACAGGTGTGGAGGAGTGAGTCATACCAAGCGTTAATGTTTCGTGTACAGGTTTGTTCCAGCATGAAAGAATCATGCGAGTACTTGTACCCATTATACCGGTCAATTTCTGATACATGGGGCAATATCGGTTTTAATGTTTTATCGGAATGCGCACTAGACGTTCATTTCCAGAAACTAAACACATTAACAATCTGGCGCCCTATTTGAGAGAAACATGTGCCGGTATTTATCCTTTTTGTTTAACAGTCGATACTCATCTCTAAATTCTATTAAAAACTCACATAGGCCTTTAGCCACAACCTCACTGCGAACCTCGTCATGATATATATGAATGTAGTAGTAAAAGTACTTTAGCTTGTCCATGATGACAAGGTTTTCATTCTCAGCCGCAGGGTACGCGTACTCGGTATGATGCAGTATGACATAATACAGTCAGTCAACCACTCATCAACAAGACTCACTACCCATACCCGTTGCTTCTCTTCTGCACGCGTTGTTTCTTTCACCTCACGGCATATATACGATTTTATACAGCTTAGTCCTACAACGTAGTCCATTACATCGTTTGTGCCACGAAACCCGGCAATGCTCTCGCCAGAATATCCATAGAGTATTTGAACATCTTGTTCCTCAAGCATCAAAAGTCTCAAGCATTAAAAGTCTCAAAGGAGGGGGGGGGGGCTAGGCCGTCTTCCAGTATTCACCACATCTTCCGACTTTAACGAATACCACTTCATAAACGTCGAACACACAATATCGAAAGTAGCCATCACTATTTTTCGTATATGTGAGAATTCTTCAAATATATGTCTGAGATCCAGGGCTTGCAGCAGCCAACTGAGCATGCAGGGGTAGAGATATGCCCAAGTAATAGCACGAGTCATGTGACCATTTGATTGATCTTACAGTGGGCGGAGCTAAGGACTTTTTTCCTGTACAAACGCGTGCACGCACACACACAAAGGAGAAAATGAAACCCTAAATATTTACATATTCAAATATACGTAATAATAAACATATCGTTAACAATAGACATATATAACATTCAGTTACGAAGGTACCCAAAAGGTACGGTATCATAGGTGCCAGGCACCTGGTAACGTTTCCTAGAGGTGTTACGACAGACCTTTGTGCCCCTAAGTTCCTTCACACACCCCAGTTTCTCTGCTCGAAAATTGTGGGTTCCTACAATCAGTTGGGGGGGATTGGTCACCCTCATCTTCTAAGCACATTAGCTCTTTCAACGAGTCAAAGTTAACGACCGTCGTTTCGCCAGGTTAAGCGTGATGCCCTTCGCCTTCACGATATATTTCAGCTCTTTCCCCACCCTCACCAGCACTCCATAAGTTTTTGGCCCTGTTGATACAAAGGAGTCAGCGTATGCACCATCACCATACTCATCCTTGATCTCGTCAGTAAACTCTCCGAGGAATTCCCCAATAGGCGGCATATATTCACCCTCCATCTCTGTGAATATTACGCTGTGTCAGCGTACAGAACCCTTCGCCCAAGATAGTGCAGAAGTCCCCAAAGCTTGATGCGTACGTATGCCGTTGTGAAGCTGGCTACAGGTATGTTTGTAACACGTGAGGTGTTTGGTTCAGCTCTGTGATGTACTTTATTTTGTACGTGTTAGCAACATTCACGATCTCCATAACCTCTTTATCGGGGGATTGGCATAATACCACACCTCGTATAACTTTGGGCCAAACGAACGTTCCCTTGCCTGTATTCTGTGCAAACTTGCGCCAAAGACTGTTGGTTGTGTGATTATATGACCCTTCACGCACCGGGGAAACGTGAGTTTGTGATCTATAACGACGGGTAAGATCGGCATCCATAAATCGCGAGGGGGAAGCACGTCTACGAAAGAAAGACCGAAATAGTACTTGTTCAAATTTGTTGAGAACTCTTCGATGGTGGGGAGTTTTTCAGGTGCACCTACGGGGTACGGATTCTTCTTCATCACGTAGGGATATAAAGAACAAAAGTTGTAGTAATGGAGTTTCATGCCCTACGTAGGCGGAAAGTATAGCTTGAATGGATTTGTACGCCCTCCGAACAAGCTATCACCGCATTTGAGAGGGTCCAACATCATTGAACGCTTGATGGTGTTTATTTCTTCACGGTATTGTCCATCTGTTTCCATCCGTGCATCATACTCATGCTCCCACAAGATCTTGTGAGTGAACTGAGTACCTATAAGCTGATCACGGGTGCGGGTCCATGCAAGACTGTCGGCAGGAGATCTATCGTAGATATCTCCTACTATTCCACACTTAGGACGTGGGCATCCATGCAACCAGCAACCGTTAAAGGAGTACATAGTTTTCTCACCAGTGGCACGGTCTTCGCTTAGACCATGAACCTAAAAAACACGACCATTGACCTTAATGGGTACTTCTCCCGTGTTGCGGGCGTGTTTTATGTATACGCCGGTCTGCTGCTGTATATGTATGAGCCAGTAAAGAGCCTTGTGTCCATAACTGCGAGGGTTGTTTCTGTGAATGACTCTTAAGGTGTCTTTTGGCATGAAATTGTTCTTGAACACAGTAAAGCACAATGAGGCGATTGTGGTTGCGACTTGCAGCGGATCGCAGTTGAAACGGTTTATGTACATACTTCTAAAGGCCAAGATACATACTCTAAGCACGCGCACATCATTCACGCAATAACGCTCACATTCATCAGCTATATTGTATGGATTAGTTTCATTAAAACTGTTGTAGTAGCGTTCAAAATCTTCACGCTCAATATCACTCATGTTGGTGTGGTTAAAGTAATGCTTGGGTGGAGGTAGTCCTACGTAATTTAAAGTTTCGTGAAAAGATTGGGAAGCTTCTGAAACCTCCACACCTTGGGTAGCTTGGCTAATTTACAAGGTGTGAATAATAAAGTATCTTTAAACTGAACATTAACTCTTATCTGCATTTGTATAAGTTTGTTCCCCGTTTTCAAGGGGTCGCCTGTAAATATCTCCGATGACTCGTGTTCAAGCAGTTCCTTATAAGGGAACTGTGTCAAATTTTGCCCTGTTATGGGCAAGAATATACACAGTCATTTTTTTTAACTTGTCCGCTAACTTGACAATATAGGACACAAAGAGTTTCATAGGAGTGTCGTGTGCGATTGTTATAAAAACGTTTGTCCGTTTACCACATTTGTGACACTCATCGCACTGAACCTTCATGCACTCATCGCAGATATTCTGGCTTACAAGTAGATGTGGGATAACCTCTTTGGTTTCAGGGTTTGTGTAAGTTTCTACATCGTAGTACACGGATATACAGGGTTTATTTTTAGGCTTAGCATCTTTCATATAACATACATGCTTTACTCCGTCCGCCTTATATTTTTCAGGACATGTAGAACAGTGAATTTCATCGCATTTATGCTCAAACTTACCCCAATTATCCATCATATGAAACATACCACATTCACAGATTCTCATTTTTCTGCAAGTGCCAATTGACTTATGAAGCTCAAAGCATTTATTATTGAAAAATGTACGTCTACACACATTACATTCCCTCTTCTCAGCTTCAACTACACGACTTTCACATTTGGAGCTTTTACACTGCTCATAAACCATGTGACATTCCTTACAATGTTTCACTACATCATCCGCAAACTCGAGACATCACTTACACAAATCATGATGCCTTCCATACACAGTCCTACGACGATCATCCACTCCAAATACAACTATACGAGCATTCATTTCCTGCTCTACCCTTCTCAGCTCTTCAGAACCCATATTACACTCAAACTCAAGCTTACAATCTGAAGCCAGTTTACGAGCACGCTGCACAACCGTAGGCAGCCAAATATTTTTGACCCTGGTATTTAGTACAGTAAACATATGGGATAAGACTACTGCTATAAAGCCGCCACCACGCTCGGCGTTTATATGCTTTCTGTAAATAGCCTGAGAATTGAAGTTAAGAGTATAAGGTGTGGCACTATGACCCGCAACCCGGATTACTCTGTCAGTATCTACTGTGAAGTTGTCCACATTGAAGGTTGCACTACTTTGAGAGGCCTGCATTATACGGCCCAAGATATATGCTATGTCTACAGCGGCCAAGCGTATGAACGGTATTACTACCCGAAAGTCATCTACATCCCCGTCATCTGACCCGAACCCAAAAGACAGCCTCGTCCGGACTTCACGTTCATCGCGGTTCTGAAGGGCAAACTCCACAATACGCTCAACTACGCGTCGCAGTCTGTTTTCAACACCGTTGCTATACACGGTTCCATGGTCAACCCTGACTATATACCGATTAGTAGTCAGGGCCTGGATGGGGTTAGCGGTGCGCACCACTTCGAATGTTATACCTTCCTCTACAGCACGAGAAGCTGCTAGTGTGGAGGAGGTACCCGTAATTGAACAGGAATAACGGGGGTACAAATTTAATTGAGAAGGGAGCTAGTGTGGAAGTTGTTTCGTAAGACGTAGAGGGCTGGGGCTCTATTACTGGGGATCAAGCAACCGGTGCACTCCTGGCACGTTTTATATCTGACGTGGAAGGTTCTTCATCATCGTGCCTCCGCTTTGAACTACCACGTCGTGTAGGTGTCGCTGGTGAGGGTTCGTCAGCGGGGATGGAGTGTGTCACCACAACTACACTCTCAACGGGGTCGTCTGTAATATCGACGATGTGAGGCTGTACCTCATTATCATTCACGGTTCTGTGGAAGAAGAGGAAAAACAAGAATACAAGGAGCAACACTTCAGGTTCAAGAGCCCGTCCACGTGTATTATATCTGGCTCTATGATCTCAAAATTTGTGCATAAAGTCATATGGTGCTATTCGACGTACCAGTCAGTGTTCAACGAGTACCAAGATGATATTTTGTTCCACAAAGGCGTATATGACGTTAATTCGTTAAAGTGAAATGAACATACAGTCATTGTAATTGACCATCTCATGTTGGAAATGGATAAAACGTTTGCCGAGACATTTACAGTGTTCTTCCACGATCTTAACATAAGCGTATTCTTCATCAATCAGAATCTATTTTACAAAAATAGATACATGCGTGATGTTTCGTTAAATACACAATATCCAGTCTTATTCGCGCAACGTAGAGATGTGTCACAGATTGGGGTATTAGCCAAACAAATGTTCCCGAATTAGCGTAAGGAGTTTTTGGAAATTTATAAAGAAGCTACAAGTCAACGTTATGGTTATTTGCTTTGTGAACTTCACCCGCGAAACACGTTTAGGTGTGCTTCTAAGAACGAATATATTCCCAAACGAGCCTCAAACGGTGTATATTCCAGGATGACAAATAGGCTAAAGAAATACCGTGAATTAATAAAAATCTATCATCGATTGCCCCGGGCATTGCAGCAGATGTTTGTTAAAAATATCTACTCCAACTTTTTAAAATGCATCTGTAAAATCTGCCTTGATGTTTTAAAATGTAATGTACCAACGAAATCCCACCAGAAGGATCGCTTACGTTGTTACAAGAACATAATACGTACGCTCGCTCGTAAAAGTCAAACTGTTGGGAAGAAAAAGCGAATTATTTTACAAAGAGGGGGAGCATTCCTTCCCATCTTATTTTCAGTTTTAGGACCTTTACTGTCGAGATTAATATAATGAAGAAAGTGGTAGTGATTCCGCACAAGGTGTATGCTTCACTGCAAAGTTCAAAGAGTCCAGACACGGTTCTAGAACCCCTTAAAAGCAGGCTTAAAAGAATGGAAAGCGAATTGATAGACCTATTAAACAATGAAAAGTCACCTGATGAGAAAAGGACCTTATACCAAGAGGCTCTGCAGAAATTTCTTCATGAGTACGAAGATTATAAGAATCCGACAGAGATCCCCGTGGTTATTAGACAGCGCGAACAAGGATGAGCATGTCGACATAGGACATGAGGCCGGCGTTAGAGATGACCAACCAAAGAATAACAGAACGCAACACATAGATCATGTATTAAAAAGCAGTCTCCCACACACATTGAGGAATAAAGGCTTAATTCTTTATAATCTATTGAGTGAGGACCCCATCATAGAGTGGACCGATACAGGCGAGGTCATTGTTGAAGGAACAAGGGTACAGGGATCGAACATCGTCGACATTGTCCATGATCGGGTGAGAAAATGGGACAGGCCCTCACCAACAGGATGGATGCATACTAAAGCAAGACTACAACAAATAAATGTCCCCAAAACATTGATAGTTAATCTGAATAGGTTAAAAGACTTGGATCAAGTCTTGCATGTGTCACAACTCAATACGCCATCACCGCCAACGGTAGCATCTCTGAAGAGGAGAAAGAAGAGACCAAACAACAACGGCCAATGCTATCCACGTGTCTCTAAAATACGCAAATGGCTAACATATAAAGAAAACGCTATTATGACATTTGTAGCCCAGCCTCCTATGGCGGTGTAGATAGTCTGTACAAAGATGTTTACAATGTTGGAGTAGGAAAAAAGATGTTGAGAGGTTTTTGCGGGAGCAGGATGCTTATACACTTCATAAACCGGTGAAAAAAAGGTTTAAAACATCGAGGACAACAGCGGCTTCGATTGACTCTATTTGACAAGCGGATTTAACAGACATGCAAAGATATTCAGCATATAATGATGGGTATCGCTACATCCTATTCATAATAGATGTATTCTCTAGATATCTGTGGCTAATTCCTCTGAAAAATAAATCGCCAGAAACAGCTGCTAAACCTACCAAATCGCTACTATTGAAAGAAAACAGGGTTCCAGGCTATTTTTGTACGGACATGGGGAAAGAATTTATAGGCCGAGCTTTTCAAAACATGTTGGCAGAGTTTAATATCAGTTACCACACTAGTAATTCTATACATAAGGCCTCTTTATCTGAAAGAGTTCAACATACCATAAAGGAACGCATGCATCGTTATTTTACACAAAAACACATAGATATATAAACATTCTGGAATCATTGGCCTCATCATACAACCGTTCACACCATCGCGTGATCGGGACAACACCTAACGAGGTTTTAGAAAGATGTACGCACACAGAGTGTGAGGTGGGAAGAGATATTCCTAGAGCACCGCCACACTCTACACACTTCAAAACCAATGATTATGGAAGGCTATCGCTTCGGGAAATAAATTTGCGTAGGAATTTGAGCAAGGATTGATACGTGAAATTTTTAAATTTAGGGCTATGAGACCTAAAGGCGAGATAATGATGTATTACGTTGAAGATTTGAATGGGAAAGAAATCGCAGGGGGCTTATACCGCGAGGAGTTGCAGAAAGTGACATTTAATTTAAGAAAAAAATATTTAAAATTGAAAAAATTTTAGGTAGCAGAGGTTCAGGAAAGAGAAAAATGTACCTGGTGAAATGGCTAGGGTACCCAGAAAGCTTCAACACCTACATAAAAGCTGATGCAATAATGAAGCTTAAATAGTATGCAACATGGCGCCTAACCACTTCTATGTCACACTCCCGTCCTCTTCTTCTCTGTCTGTATATCCTAACAACACACTAGCCAACTTTGTAACGAAACTCCATGGGCCCATTGAATTGGAACGTGATTCGTATGAGGTGGGGCTATGCGAAACTCAGCTATCCACCAGCTTCTTAAGTATTGATTATAAAGAACCCGTTTTTACGGTACTTAGAGAGCGTCATGAGTGTGAAAAGGCAGGGGTAATTAGGGATGAAACCATGCGTGCCACCCGGAATGGGAAGGCCCTGTATTACAGTACAGTAGTGACACAAGGCCCTGGTCGTTATGGTGCGATCGAGGATGTTGTGAGAGACTTAAATGGAAGTTTAAAAAGCTCAAATCTTACGGCTGAATTAGTATATGAAATCGTAAACAAAGAAACTCCTGCACATGCTCTGACCCTAAAATCACAGGATAATAGAAATATTAAAGACAAAGGATTGCTCCACATTATAACCTAGGGCTGATATGGAGCAGTGTTCCAAAGAGATGCCTTTCACGAGGCACAGCATGACTTGTCCAGCTTAATGTATCAGTTGAAATTGGAGAAATTGGCTGATGGCTATCCATACCCAGACATGTGCTATATTTACAGCAATATCGTGGAGCAACAATTTGTTGGGGATACCCAGGCGCGTCTGCTCCGCATTGCACACATTCCCAACCATAGAGGGAAGAGCTTGAGCATTACATGTGAGAAGCCCCATTATGTGAATGTTGCGACTAATCTACTAGGAAATATCTCAATACATATAAGAACGATTGAGGGAAAAAATTCCCATTCGGTGATGGAGCTTAACAGTGAAGCTACACTTTCGTCGCACTGACATATAATGAACTGAAGGCCTTTCACAGTCTACCGAGGGGTGAGATATTAGCGTGGGAGTGGGCTTGGATCCATTTTTTCAAACATACTACGCACTGCTGTCCATTTGCGTTACAATCAGGTTTTACCGCGGTAGAAGACATAATGGCGGGGGCTAGACCTAAAGAAGCTCTAAAAAAACATTTAAAACGTACACGGGACGAAATCATCAGATGCAAAGAGAAAAATGCATGATGGCGGGAAGAAGAAGAGGGCTGTCCGGAAGAAGGGGTTACTAACACGTGGCGCTAAACGTAAAAGGACATCCAAGAAGAAGTGTTCTAAGCGAGTGAAACCTAGGGTTGATAATTTTTTTAACTGATATTAGCTGAGGATATTGCTCTCACGAATGATAGGCTGTTTACTACTTGTCGAGAGAGGTGGCACTATTTCTGACTCGTCATGGGACGCTTCATCCATCCGTGTAGTTCACAATGTTGTAAATCGGAGCTGTCCCTCTTTGATATGCCCCCAACACAAGTTTCTATTGAGCAGAGTGACTTTATTACAATTTACCGATTAAACACAATTATTTCCCAGATTGCCCCTATAGAATTCGTAATACCCAGCTCAAGCCCTTACTTTTTTGATCCAAGCTGCATGCACATGTACGCTAAACTACGTATAGCCCATTCAGATGGAACGGACTGCGATGATAAATATGTTGTATTTCCCGAAACAAACTTTCTACACTCCATATTCAGTCAGTGTGATGTATATTTAAACCAGTTCAACATTTCGGCAGGAACGGGTTATTATCACCTACAAGCCTATGTGAAAAATGTCCTCAACTTTTCAAAAGAAGCAAAGGATACCTTTTTTACTGCCGAGGGCTATTATCAGCCTAAAGACGAAAGTAGGATAAATAACAAATTTACAAATTCTAAAAAGATGATATACGAATGTTTTGAACATCTGCATACAGACTTCACATTCCAAGAGAAACTACTTATGAATGGGGTGGATATGAAATTAAAACTCACCAGCACGAACCCTGAGATCTGCATAAATCTGGGACCTGATCAAGAAGAAGGCGCAAAAACCGTTGTGATTCACATTATGGAAACATATCTGCGCGTACGGCGAGTGAAATTAAGTTCCCCGAAATATGTAGAAATTGAAAATAATTTACTACACTCTACAGTAAAATACCCAATTAACAGAGTACAGATCAAACTATACACAGTGCCCGCAGGGTTGGCCTCGATGCAGATAGAAAACGTGGCCCTAGGAGTTCTGCCTAAAAGGCTATCAATTGGAATGCAAGATCACGCTTCGGCGAATGGAAAATATAAAAAGAACGCCTTTAAATTCGAGAATTTCGGCCTTAAAAATATAACTCTATACGTCAATGGCGTTGCGTTGGGCGGGTCTATGGATACGGACTACTCATCAGACGCTGTGGTCCCGCTTTGCGCGAGAGCTTATAGTAATCTCGCCCATATTGCATGCGCTTGTGATGAACTCGGGGTTGGGGTAACGCAGAAAGAATTCATCGATCAATTTAACCTTTACCCGTTTGATATCACGACTTATCTGCTAGTGTAAATACACACTTAAGTCCACAACAGAGTGGAAACATCTCAGTCAGATTGGAATTCGCCAACCCGATAGACGCCCCTATTAGTGTACTAGTATACCTCCAGTCACAAACCTTAATTGAGATTGATCGCTTGAGGAACGTAGTCACTGACTTTTAAAATGGATGCAAATACACTCCAGAGAGTAATGAATAGTGACCGAATCACACGCTCCAAATTTATCGGTGTGTTTGCGAAGAATGAAACATTGAAATTATCAACTACGAGAAAATACGGGGAATTATTGTCAACACCGACATTGTTGGTGGCGAAGGGATTCATTGGTTGGCCATCTACTTTAAAAATAGGGAAAGAATGTACTTTTTTAACTCACTCGGGACTCATCCCTGGAGTAACCCTGTTATTGTAAAATTTCTCAAAGAGTTGCATATACCCGAAATTGTCTGGAATCCTCACCAATTACAAGGATATCTTAGTAATACTTGCGGGATGTATTGTCTTTCATTTCTCCTGCACATGTCACGTGCAAGGGAATTTATAAATTTTTAAAAATTATTCGACCCGTGTCACACTGAGCTGAATGATGAATTGGTGTGCATGCAGATAAAAAAAAGGTTCCCATTTGTGCGCACTCGATGTATTGTGTAAAGTTTTACTCGTGTATATATATATATATATAATTGTAACTATATTGTGTAAAATATAAGATGTCCCCTATAATGTTAGTCTTGTGCTCTGTAGCTTATTTATTGGATGCTAAATCTGTAACTAATTTAAGCTGAATTGTACTAATTTATAAAACATGATTTCTATCATTTAATAAATTGATGAAAATACACTCTGTCTTGTTCTTAACCGAAAGAAAAAAAGATTACATTAGATCCCGCACGATCTGGCAATCGTTAGACCGGATGTGAGCCAATACTTCGAGCTCAGTATTCAGGTCACTGGGTTGGCTGCGCTGTAAAACCTCCAAATCACCGTCGGTTATTTGCTTTTCTTCAAAGCTGTCACGAAAAGTAGCTATAACACGATCGAGTTCCGCATCGGACCTATAATGAGAAAGGATACGGTTGTAGACAGAAAATTATTTTGACAGCTCATACATTTTTCTAATAATGATCATATTGGATGACTAAGCACCGTCACAGGGTGTCGAGCAATGGTCAGATATTAAACGATTCATCCACATTGAATCTTTTTTAATTAAAATCCATTTTTTCCATATATATATATATATATATATATATGTGTGTGTAAAATTGAGGATACATGCTATTTTAATGAAACATTTCACAAAATAATTTTAAGTAAATGTTAACACCTAATTATTTGATAAACAAAATTCACTCTCTAAATGCTTAATAGAATACATTAATTACAAAAAGTCTAGCACAGTATCCTGTAGTAAACATGCATTTATATGTCAGGACACTACGATGTACATAAAATGCCGATTATAGTGCCCGGATCAAATAATAAACAGCAAGCAACTGGCCTAACCGGGTTGTTAACATATACTTCCATATATATATATATATATATATATATATATATATATATTATTAAGGTGGTCCAAAATTTGGGCTAAAATTTCAAAATAGTTGAAATGTTTTCCACATGGCTGATCTTATTCCTTTAGATGTGAAGTGATTTTGTGCAAAATATCTGTCGATTCAATACATAATAAAAGGTCGCTATGATTTTCACATTTTCAATTAATTAATTAGCTAATCATTTTCTACCCGCTTCATTTTCAGAGGACGTGGAAGTCACGACACATTGACTCCTCCCACCTTTTAGAGGATGATGCAGTTGTTCGATTTCTTGTATAACGCTGTTTGTGAATCAGGCAAATCATTTACTCATGCATCATTTCAAGTTTAAACTTGTTGGAGGACGGTTTTAAGTTCGATCAAACTTCAAGAGCTTAGGAATAGTATCTCATATAAGTATTAATTCATATATATTAATTATTAATTCATATATATAATTACTAATTCATATATATTAATTATTAATTCATATATATAATTATTAATTCATATATATTAAGTATTAATTCATATATATAATATTTATTCAGTATATATGTATATATATATATATATATAGATATATAGATATATATATAATTATGTTCTTTAATATGCAAATTTATAACCAGTAAGGATGTTGCTATTAAATTAAATTATTAAAATTGTAAGGTGTATATGTATCTTATGTCTCCTTAAGTTTATTATTTACTTATTCTTAAATATATTTTTAAAAATTTGGCTATCTTCCTACCCATGAACCACTAACCACTGTAACCAGTTTTTTACTTTATTTATTTTGGCTTTGCAATTTTTTACTTTAATACTTATACAATTGTGCTTTGGTGCTAAACGGTTAATGCATTATTTCTCTCATTTTTCAGGTTATGGCTGGAAGTACTCGCTCATCTGCAGAAACGTGGGTTCTAGGAAAGCCCAGCAACGAGTTATCAACTGCAAGGCTACCCACATGTGGTGATGTGCTTCGTTTGGTTCAGTTTCACCACCATGAACAGTCCAAGACCTTGAAAGAGAGCTACAACTTGGCCTGCAAAGAGGCCCTGCAAGTGTAGCAGAGAGCAAGGATTCCTGCATAGCGAGTCGAGCGTTAAGTAGCTGTCAAAGCTGTACGGAGAATTCCTTGCGTTGAAAAAAACCGCAAGACGCAGCTACAAAGCTACAGAGTGACAGAGAGCATGTTCCAAGAGACTCTCTTAGAGCTTTTCGACCTTGCCTTGAAGGAAGCCTTGAAGGTGATAGACAATGAAGAAGACCGCCAATTCCTGATGATGCAACGAGAAGGCGTCTTTTCCTGCAGTATGGCAGGCCCTGACAAGATTAATTTTGCCAAGGAATACCACAAGAGATGTCGACAGGAGAAAGAAGCTAACAAAGCTCTAAGGTACAAAGAAAGAGAGGCTGTATTCCAGGCTGGAGCTGCTGCTCTTCCATCATCCATCACATCCACTTCATCCTCTGAAGAATTCAACGCTGAAGACGATGATTATCGTCCGTCGACTTCGACCAGAACAGATGTACACTCTCATCTTCCAAAATGAAACAATATCTTCACATCACCAGATGTGGTTGCTGCTCTTGATCGCGTCAACCTTCCCGATCGAGGAGCGGTCTTATTTGCTGGATCAGTCGCTCGAGCCCTGGGTTATGATATTTCTACAATGACTTTCTCACGCAGCTTCATCCGTCGTTCAAGAAGACAAGCAAGGCAGGCAGCAGCCAAAGAGTATCAAGCTTCGTTTTCTGTCGAAGGACCCCTTCTTCTTCACTGGGATGGGAAACTACTTCCCGACATCGGCGGCGCAAAGGAAACAGCCGAACGAACAGCGGTAATCGTTACGGGAAATGGGATGGAAAAACTCCTAGCCATGCCAAAAATACAACGAGCTACAGGAGAAGAACAGGCCAAGGCTTGCATTTCGACGATTGATGACTGGAATCTTCGCGGTGAGATCCAAGGTCTCGTATTTGACACAACTGCGTCTAATACTGGCCTTCACAGGTGAGCCTCTACCATGATTGAGAAAGTAGTAGGGAGGGAACTTGTCTGGATCGCTTGTCGACATCATATCCTTGAAGTCGTCTTGTCAAACACTTGCAACGCACTTCTTGGACCCACAGGTGGCCCGGAAATGACTCCCTTTAAACATTTTCAGAAAAAATGGCCATCACTTCAGAAGGATTCCTTCATGAAGGCTTCAAACAACCTATTCGGAGATCATGATGATGTTTCAGCTTCGAGAAGAAATTATCCAGTACTTCACAAAGGCACTGGAGTCTAAACAATCGCGTGATGACTACGAGGAATTGCTACGACTCTGCCTCATCTTCCTCGGGTGCCGTGATGAGAAAGAAGTCAAGGTCCGCGCTCCAGGACCAACTCACCATGCACGCTGGATGGCCAAGGCCATCTACATCTTCAAAATTTATCTGTTCAAGTATCAACTACAGCTGACAGCACGTGAGAAGGAGAATATCACCGAGATCTCTGTTTTCTCGCCTCGGTCTACGCACGTTTTTGGAACGAGGCCCCCGTCGGAATCAACGCTCCTTTCAACGACATTCTGCTTCTTAAAATCTTACAAAAGTACCCAAATCAGACCATTTCCAAAGCAGCA
The DNA here is from genome assembly GCA_023014485.1 of Bathynomus jamesi. NCBI lineage: Eukaryota > Metazoa > Arthropoda > Malacostraca > Isopoda > Cirolanidae > Bathynomus > Bathynomus jamesi. Next base: position 1,287,026 of record JAJOZX010000541.1, on the reverse strand, counting down.
TCCACAGCTCTTCAACGGCACCTGTGGTATCTTGGAGAGCATTTCATCGGCCTTGCATTCTTCAATCCTAGAGTCGATGCCGAGACCAAACGGAAGATGGTCGTAAACCTCCAACGTAACGAGAATACCACTGTTACTCGTCGATTGAAGCTTGAAGGAAACATTGAAGATTTGAATTTGTATGAAATGGTCACCAAAAGGACGCTGGGGATCTTGAATCTGTTAAAGAAAGAAGGAAGGAAGACAGCGGAGGATACCTTACTGAGAACCGATCCCAATTCCTGGACGGAGGATGATTGCTTTCAAGAGTTTCGACGCCTAGCGATCAACCTAAAAGTTGTCAATGATTCGGCGAAGAGGGGTATCGCCCATATCAAGGCATATAATACATCTTTGATGAAGGATGAAGAACACAAACAATTCACCCTCCGATTAGTAGCAAAACATCGCCAAGACTACTCATCGTCTTCGAAGGAGTCAGTGATGAAGCGTTAATCTAAGTAATGATGTATTTTATAAACGAATGATAAATGTAATTTTCTATCAAACATCATTTTTGTTCTTTAAAAATTAATGTTTTCTTTAAGAGTTATTCTATTTTCTAAAAAAATAAGCTGTTTTCTTTGAGATTTAATATGTTTTCAAACAAATAAACTAGTATTTGCCCTTGTTTTTTCATTTTTTAACCCAGAAGATCAATCTACTAGAAAATGAGTAGTAAAATGAAATTCATAGAGACCAGTAAATATCATTCAATTAGGCTGAAATTTGGCATGCAGATGTTTGACAGATATAGGAACAGGAGTAGCCATGTGGAGGTAAAAAATTACAAAATTTTATATTTTGGACCACCCTAATATATATATATATATATATATATATATATATATATATATATATATATATATATGAAGAGAGAGCTACAAGGAGTTACAATAAGAGAAAATGCAGGATAGGGTAGCCGGATCAGATAATAAACACAAAGCAACTAGCCTAACTGGGCTCGAAAGGAGGATTAGCTGAGTGTACTACGCATCGTCTGTCAACACCGGGTCTCGAACCCCTGGACAGATATCCTTTCACTTCGTTTATTATAGCTTTTTATAAAGTAACTAACACTTGCAAGGGTTAAGCACTGAATGATACGATGTATATAGCCCGAGAGTGAATCACAAACTAAATTATTACGTAATTACTCACATCTCGAGGTTAGAGTCTTCTGCTGGTTCAAAAGGAGGATCATTGCAGATATCATTAATGTTTTGTGTGGAGAGAAGATCATTCCGGTCGGCCGCTGCGAAAAGATGGAGCGTAGCCCCTGCAGAGTGGTCGTTGACTTCAAACACCTGTGGGGAGCAGTAAAGCTGATTTGTTTGACTGGAAGAGTCCATGATGAGAGAATGTGTAGTTACTCGTTGATAAATCACTGTTGTGGATCCAGCTGAAAATGTTCCCTCTTATATACGTGACCCCGATTGGCCCCACCCCAATATTCGATTCGTGAGTTTCTGTGTGAGGGCGAGACTTTCCGCCAACCAGAGATCCTGGATTCGTTCTCATGCCCCTCCCATTGGGTTGTAATTGGATGAGCCGCGAATTCTCGAGGCGTGTCTTTACCAAATATAACTTATTCATTCCATAAGTTATTTTGTTTTAAAAATTATATTAACGTTTTTATGTTATACAGTAGACCAGGGGTCCCCAACCCTGTGCTCGCGACCACCATGGTGCCCGCCGACCCTCTTGGTGGTGCTCGCCACTGACTGACTACGATTGATAAGTTTTTATTTGAATTTTTAATAAAATGTTAAGTATGTTTCATATTTTAAATATTTAGTTACTAAATATTTAAAATATGTAACATACTTAACATTTTATTAAATTTTAGTTGTTAATTACAGAAACAGATGCTCATTTATTTGAAAATAATTATTTCTTTATAAATAAATTAAGTTATCGTTTTGATAATTTTTCTAAGATTCTTAGTTAGCCCATCCTTGTTTTTTTTTGTGTATTATGTTCATTATTAAGTCCAACTATAAATTTGCCTTGAAAAAGTAAATGGTGCCCGCCGCACTACCGGTAGTCTTGAATGTGCTCTTCGGCAAAAAAAGGTTGGGGACCCCTGCAGTAGACCCTCACATTAACGTACACTTTGGGGGGAGCGTGTAGTCGCTAAAGTGAAATTTCCGCTAAAGTGAAGTAAGGAAAACCCCCACTTTAACGTACCCTGGAACGTTAAAGTGAAGTACGGACGACCCCCACTTTACCGGACTACAGGACATTAAAGTGGGGTTTTCCGTAACCAAAATACTTCAGTACAGTTACACATATATGTATAGCCCTCGAATCTCCACATTCAACGCATAACATGAAAATGCATACATAGACTTATCTACTGTACTTATGAACACATGCACCTTCACTTTAACGACTCGGAGTCCGCTAAAGTGATGTTCGGTGATGCTAACAGACTTTTTTAGCGGAAATCTTCACTTTAACGACCTGTATTACGTTAAACTGAATGTTAACGACCAGACAGCGATTTAGTCCGTCCAAGTGAAATTTCCGCTAATGTGAAGGTCGTTAACGCGGGGGATTTCTGTAGTTTAAGGATATAATTGTGTCTTAAAGACAAATTTGTTTTGAAACAAAATAGTTGCGTAAAAGATGAAAAATGAACAAGGTACCCTGAAATAGAATATATTTTTATTATAGTTATATTAATGTTTTTTTGTAATAAGGTTTAAAGATATATTTGTGTCTTAAAGATAAATTTATATTGAAACAAAATAATTGGATAAAAGAGGAAAAATTAATAAGTAACCCCGAAATACAATCTATTTGGGCGAAAGCCGAGAAATGAAATAGTTATCCCTAAATACAATCTATTTTTAATATGAAGTTATATTAATATTTTTTGTAATAAGGTTTAAAGATATATTGGTGTCTTAAAGCAAATTTCTATTGAAACAAAATAAATGGGTGAAAGACGAGAAATGAAATAGTTACCCCGAAATACAATTTATTTTTAATATAAAGTTATATTAATATTTTTTGTTATAGTTTAAGGATAAAAATGTATATTAAAGATAAATTCGTATTGAAACAAACTAAATGGCCAAAAGAGGAAAAATTAATTAGTTACCCCTAATTTAATTTCTATTTTGTTTTAAAAATCATATTAATGCTTTTTGTTATAGTTTAAGGATAAAATTGTATATTATGGTGAAAATTTGTTTTGGCATTAAACTTTGTTTATCTTATTCGATTTTTTGTATAAAAGATCGTTACCAAACGTCAAATTGGCCTCGTGGTGTTCCACCATGAGAAGCTTAATGGTAAACCTATTAGCGTTGCCCTTTTTATGAGACCTTGTCGGTCTACCCCTCGGCCTCATAAACATATTTGTTTATGCTTAATAGTTCTGTCTGTTGGGTCGTATTTAGAGACCTTGTCGGTCTACCCCCTGGCCCCATAAACTTACTTTTTTATGCTTAATACCTCTGTCTATTGGGTCGTATTTAGAGACCTTGTCGGTCTACCAGGAGCTGGTAAGTAAAAGCCGTGGGTAAGGTGGGTTTGGTTAGGTGATGGTAAGCTATACTTAGACGATTGATGGTTGTGGTGCTGTGGTGTTTATGCTCGTATATATTTTGATATTGGGGCTTTACATGAATCTTTCATCTGTTTATATACGTTGTGTGTGTGTGTGTGTAATAATGTGGATTCTCTGAGCGTATATATAGTCGGGAAGTTTGTGTGCGCTTTTTGGCTGCTCAAACGATATATACACTGTGCCAACTGGCGGAGTTCGAGTTCTAAGCCAAGTGATGCTATCTGAGCTCTCATTAAGCGTCTGCATCTCGCAGACGCTGGATGGTCTCTTCCTCTCTCTCTTAGGTTAGGTATACCCCTTTGGGGGAGTGAGGCCGTCCCATCTTCTCCCTCAAAGAGGTTAGGTGGACACCTCCCAGCTTTCTGGGGGAATTCCCCCTCTATTTTTTGGCACCCTGGGGTGGCACTGGATGGGCACCTTGCAACAAGGGGGGTGACACTGGCACTCATTTGATCGACATTGCAATTGCTCTGCACTCGTCCATTTTGCGGGCATACTACTTACGTGAAATAAAATGCCTTCAAAATAAAAAAAATATACGTAGGAATTAAATTTTAATTAACAAATTAAGAGAGAGAGAGAGAGAGAGAGAGAGAGAGAGAGAGAGAGAGAGAGAAAAAAATAATGTCGATACTTTTATATTCTTGTAATAGATTATTAAAGTGATAATTACCCGTCCTTTGATTCTAGATTGAAATTTAATTTCAGCTAAAAATTATTCAAATTTAAATTGTATTTTTGCTTAAGTGAAATCTAGAAATAAACTAAAATATCACGCTATGAACTAACAATAATTTTAATTAAAACTTTGCCTAACTTTTTTTTGGTCTCAGACATGAATTATTCTTATTTACTCGTCGTTTGATATGACTGTAGACCAAATTATACATTTCATTAAAATTGCTTATAACTTAGAGAAAACTTGTCCAACAGAGGTTGAAACTGCATAAATAATAAGAACTTGCATCATATTCAAATTACGCTTAATTAAGTTTCAATTTTAATGAAGAGAAATAATTAAGGTTCTTTAAGAAAACAATTTCTGAATATATTATTTAGAAGTGAGTGACGTTGAAGTTCTTTATATAAGGAAGAAAGCTGGTGCAATCTGTCAGTCTTCTCATTGTCTTCTACATTAGTTCATCGAGTGCTACGATGATGTTACTTATAAATGATGAAGGTAAGAGAACGATTAGAAAATAATATGAAATTGGACGGTTGAAAAAATATTAAGGATAAGCATAGCAAAATTGTTCGTTTTCAACGAGTGATGTAAGCGCATCGATCACTTTGTAGCGCGGTGTGAGCCAGTAGTTACGCCTCAGCTCAGTAGGCAGCACCCTTAGCTTTGTAGGTAACAAACACCCTTTCCCTATAAGTGAAGTGAAGAGAGCGAAGTCTCCCAGACGGTGCTGGTAATAATGATACAGGCGTTAACGTAACTGCTGACCTTCGTCTGACCTGAGCGTTGTGTCAGTCTCATCTTCCTGACTGATTTTTACGCTTCAGTAACGCCTCAGACGTAACCTCGCGCTCTCTGAACGCGTTACAGTGATCTATTTACATAGATCATTGCCAAAAAAAAAATATTTTTGCATGTGGATCAATGGCTTTCAATGATCCAATTACAAATCAACTCATGTTTCCTTCATTTTCGAAAAAGTATTGCATGTAGAATTCAGAAAATGTTATGGCAGCTTGTCAATAGGCTGAATTTATAAAAATTTCAAACTTGTGAATGTACAATGTATATTTTGGAAGTTATTGCAGTTTAAATGTTGGAACGTTTTTTGGGGGACAACCGATATAATGTTAAAAGAGGATCATTAAAACTTTCAAAATTTGAAATTATTTTTGCATTTGAGATATTTTATCTTATGCTAAATTCAGAAGTGGAAATGGAGTATTTAAAGAACATTTACTTTTTTCTATTTTTCCGCGAAACTTTCACGTTGAATAAATAATCCATTTCAGATGACGCAAAAGAAGTTAAACACATTATTAAGTAAAGTATTGAAAGAGCTTCAATTTTAAACTCCCAACTCCAAGATATTTGCATACTCAATTCAATTTAATCTTTCAGAAAAATAATACTCAATTGATTTTTTTGTAATGTGACTGCGATATTTAACGGCCTAATGACATCCAATCGACGTGACGTAAAATCGACAAGTTTTTGCGAGTTAGATTAAGTTAGATTAGGTTTGATTTGGTTACGCTATAGGTCAGATTAGGTTAAGTTAAGCTGTTAGTTTTTTCGTGTCGATAAAATCCTTCGTCGACATTGGTAAAGCTGTATACTTAAACTGTACGTAATAAATCTGACAATCTGTAAATGTGGAAAACAAGACTAAAGTAAAAAAATTGAATCATTGTTTACATTCGTTTCGAGACGTGTAATAGCTGGAAAGTACCGTATACACTTACAAAACGTTGCTTGCAACATTTGGTTGCAACAACTAAAATGCACACACACACTCACACACACACACACACACACAAACACACACACATATATATATATATATATATATATATATATATATATATATGTGTGTGTGTGTGTGTGTGTGTGTGTGTTACGCGTAATGTGGAAAGTTGCCTAATGTTGATATTAGAAATTTCCACATTACGCGTAACATATGTTACCTAAACTAACCTAACCAGACATTAGGTTAGGTAGGTAACATATGTTACGCGTATGAACATTAGTAAGTTAGGCAATAGCTTGTATAATGTCAACATTAAACAACTATCCACATTACGAGTATATAATGTATGTGTGTACATATACAGTATGATCAGTATGATGCAAACCCACAAGGAAAAAGAAAAATGATTCCAAGGCCTTTCGTTATTCAGAAGTACACACGAAGGCCTTGGAATCATTTTTCTTTTTCCTTGTGGATTTGCATCATTCATTCATTTCACGTGTTTAATTGTGAAATTCAGCAAACAACCACAGGGAAAAAGGAAAAAGAAACACGAAATCCGAGCGCTTTCGTGATATATTCACATCTTCAAGGACAAGAAAGAAGCGTTCGGATTTCGTGTTTCTTTTTCCTTTTTCCCTGTAGTTGTTTGCTTATTAATAAGATCACGTGTTATTCTGTGATTTTACTGCATATATATATATATATATATATATTATATATATATATATAATATATACACAAACTCAGAATGGTCCCCTGAGAAACTTATATGTTAAACACAGACCGTGCATGGAACAAAGAACTCTTCTGGGAAATTACATCCACTATAGTTCGAATAAGTAATGATAAATGACAACTACTATAGTTTTTCCTTTTTCATGATAGAAAGCCCAACGTGGGCACCGGGTTACTCGCAAAGAGGCCCCAAAATATAGCTTCCCTCACCAGCTATCTGCAAAGCAGATAGGATCCAGCTTTGGGACAGGATCTAAGGTTTACAGCTGACACCTAGCCCATTACATTCAGAACCTCAATATACGCAAGAAACCCGGTGCCCACGTTGGGCTTTCCATCATGAAGAAGAAAAAACTATAGTATTTGTCATTTATCATTACTTATTCGAACTATATTGGATGTAATTTCCCAGAAGAGTTCCTTGTTCCACGTACGGTCTGTGTTTAACATATATATATATATATACTATATATTCAGAGAGAGAGAGAGAGAGAGAGAGAGAGAGAGAGGGAGATATATATATAGGCCTATGCGACGGTAGGCCTACTATAATATGTAAAGTAAAATAAAATGTTATGAGATCCCCAGTTTGACTTTTCATCCAAACAAACAATATTTAATAAGGAGATTGAAATGATGTTGTGGTTTTCGTGTAATTAAGAAAATAAACTAATTATTTGTTCGGTGCTTAACAATTATTTATACAGTAATTGTGCAATATTACAATGACTGATTATTAACAATAAGAAATGATTCTTATACAGAAAAAGAGCTAAATGATGCAATGGTGTTTCAGGCAATAACAGAGGTAATGACAATACGGTATTGGTACAGTAATGAAATAGGCCTAACTACGGTTGTAAATGCGTGAGTTAGATTGAACGGTATTGAAGACACTTTTGAAGCCTAATTTGGTTAGCCAGAGTTTGTTGACATTATAGGCGTTGAGAACGAATAGTCTATCACGACTTAACAAAACACTGTAGGCGAAGTGCTGGTGGTCTATGAGATGTTTACAGACCTGAGATTTTAATGAGAAAGATAACTCTGGAGACGGAAGGATCAACGAGTCTGTTTGAATGACGAAATACTCGTTGAAGGGAAATGAAGATTCGCAAGTCGAAATGGATAAATGTTGAGTGAGGCAAAGGGCCGGTAGGATGACGGTGATTGAATCTTGAGGTTCCTTCTGGTGGGATGAAATATTGTAGGCCTCAACGGAGATGTCCTTCATGTATACTGAACGGAGTTTTGAAGGAAAGCGGCCGGCTGAGATCAAGTGGCATTACGTAACTAAGGAACGGAGCGGGATATGAAGTGAAGATGCGAAGAGAGGGCAAATGAGAGCGACCAGAAGTGGACTGGCAAGTTTTTAGGCTCGGTGATGCTATCAGGTCCCGTGACGCTAGTAGTATGATGGCAAAAAGGGAGACAGAATTGGATCAATTTTAGAATTTCCCCATTGGGTTCCTCACCTTCCTTTATGAGATGCATTTTACATCAAGGTCTTTCATGAGAGGTATTTGAATGTTTAAAAACAAAAACAAACAAACAAATATTTCCTCACGAGATGCATTTGAGGTCGGAGATAGGTTGAGTTGAGTAGGAAAAAATTCATGGACCTTTTTAAGCAGCGTCACATTACCACAACGCCCGTAACGTCCGCTGCCTTAAGCATCGTAACCCCGTTACGCCGGCCCGCCCCGTCCGTTGTCACGTCGGTCCTCGTTGATTGCGTAACGTCCCTACATTACTTCAAGCGCAAGACAAAAAAGCCAGACTGTTCAAGGAAGAATTATTTATCCATGCATGGTAGCAACGTTCTCACGCATCAGGTTTCTGCTAATAAATGTAGCTTAGAGTAAATGTAGCTTAGAGAAAACGTATATATTATTTACATAAGAAGAACGGAAAAATAGTAAATCAAGTACCGTAATGTACCGATGTGACAAATATCAAAGTTTCGAGCTTTCTTTAACCCTCTAACGCCGACAGTTGCCTTATGGCATCACGAGCTTGACATTCGATTTGAACCTCACGATCTGAATATTAGAGGCTATTTTGAATTGAACAGAAATAATCTTAAAATAAAATTTCATAATTCAAATATGAAAGAGTTTAATATCCAGAAAACACAACCTATTCTATGTAATAGACCTATACGAAAAAGTATAAGGTCTCAAAAATACAACAAACAACGAACAAACCATCATACTAACTGAAAACAATAAAAATAAATTTACCAACTGTTTGTAGATTTCATCATTTCACTTTGATATGTTAATTCATGCCGATATCACAAAAAACAAAAACTGACTAACTACAATTTAATTACTAAACAATTTTTTTTTATGATATTTGTATTAGTTAATAGATCCAGAAAATATTAACTAATTTTATTTAAATTACATTTTATTTATCTAATCTAGGGGTAGCTTATTTATTTATTTATTTATTTTAACAATTGTTAAAAATCGTATTGTAACGAGGTAATATTGTAATTGTCATCTGATTAACTAATATATATATATATATAAATTGTTTCGGTATAAATAAAAAGTCAGTAAATAGAAATAATAGTGTGTAATTATCCCGGTCCCTTTGCTTTGTTCGAAATCGTAATGTTGGCCATGGCTACCGGTATTCCCGTGTTTATAAAGTACAGTGAAGTGATAAAAGGAAAGTAATAAAATAAAGTAAATAACAAATAAACGAATGAGGTACACGACAATACAATATATATATATATATATATAAATATATATATATATATATATATGTATATATGTTAAACCCAGACCGTGCATGGAACAAGGAACTCTTCTGGGAAAAATAAATCCACTATAGTCCGAATAAGTAATGGTAAATGACAAATACCATAGTTTTTCTTTTTCATGATGCTAGCCCGACGTGGGCAACGGGTCTCTCACAAAGAGGTCCCATAAATATAGCTTCCCTCACCAGCTATCTGCAAAGCAGACAGGATCAGCTTTGGGACATGGATCTAGGGCCTAGATCCATGTTCCAAAGCTGGATCCTGTCTGCTTTGCAGATAGCTGGTGAGGGAAGCTATATTTATGGGACCTCTTTGTGAGAGACCCGTTGCCCACGTCGGGCTAGCATCATGAAAAAGAAAAACTATGGTATTTGTCATTTACCATTACTTATTCGGACTATAGTGGATTTATTTTTCCCAGAAGAGTTCCTTGTTCCATGCACGGTCTGGGTTTAACATATAAGTTTCTCAGGGGACCATTCTGAGTTTGTGTATATTAAACGGACGTGTTACGTGCCTTGAAAAGTGGACGCTCAATGTCCCGGTTGAGGTTTAAGTTTTGGTTTTTTTGGCTAAAAATACCATAGTTACCCCTTTTTCTTTGATTTATTCAATCCGACGTGAATGCAACGAGTCTTTTACTTATATAGAGGTTCTGAATGTAGTGGGACTAGGCTTGCTTTAAACCCTAGATCCATGTCCCAAAGCTGGATCCTGTCTGCTTTGCAGATAGCTGGTGAGGGAAGCTATATTTATGGGACCTCTTTGTGAGAGACCCGTTGCCCACGTCGGGCTAGCATCATGAAAAAGAAAAACTATGGTATTTGTCATTTACCATTACTTATTCGGACTATAGAGGATTTATTTTTCCCAGAAGAGTTCCTTGTTCCATGCACGGTCTGTGTTTAACATATAAGTTTCTCAGTGGACCATTCTGAGTTTGTGTATATATATATATATATATATATATATATATATTGTCGTGTACCTCATTCGTTTATTTGTTATTTACTTTACTTTATTACTTTCCTTTTATCACTTCACTGTACTTTATAAACACGGGAAAACGGGTAGCCATGGCCAACATTACGATTTCGAACAAAGCAAAGGGACCGGGATAATTACACACTATTATTTCTATTTACTGAGTTTTTATTTATGCCGAAACAATTTAACAAACGGGGCAACACGTGTGCAGACTATCAATAACCTTTAATCGCGGAGAGAGACAATTAACTATTGTAAATTCACACTAACATATTAATAACAAACACCTAACAAGGATGCCCGTCCCACGACTGCCGTTTTTGGGCATTCTGCATCGGCACATTTCAGATGTTGCCAATTAGTATTTTACATTTTTAATTTCAAACAAAACATTATTAAATTCTTATAAACAAAACATTAAATTCCTATTATACATTATTATGTTTATTAAAAAATACCAATACACGACACTCCTTGAAAATAAGTTTTCACTTTGAAAACTTATTTATTTTATTTATTTTGTTTTAACAAATTTATTTATTTTTCATTTTCTTTTCCTTTAACAATTTCCAAGTTAGAACAGACAAGAACTCATTTCAATGGCAAATTCCACACATTAGATATTTTGTATCATTTATAAAAATCCAAAGAAAAATTTATAATTTTCACAACATTTGCATAAAATAACATTCCACACTAATAATCAAATGTACGACCTGCAAGAAAGCTGTTACGTGAAAAATAAAGGATAATTTTCTTAAAACTGGTTACAACAAATTTCAAGTTCACAATCTATTCCAGCGATTTCTCATCAAAGATCGCTTTACACCCGAAAAATATTCATACAGTTACATAGTTACTATCAGGGCAACAGAAAGAATAAGAACATGTGTATAAAAAATACTGACCAGAGGCACATACTATTACTCAAAACACAAAACACGAAAACAAATCTGGCCAATAATGGCACCCTTTCACTCATAATTTCATTAAATGTAGAGTGTACATCAGTATACATTAATTTCTGGACGTTGTATAGATAACAATCCTCAAAGCTGACAACGGACTTCTTAAAGTTACAATCGCAGCTCTCCTGCTCACTTCGCTAGAATGCAAGGGATTGTATCACCATGGAACAGATCAGCACGCTTGAGGTTCCGCTCTCTCTCCAAAAAGGGGCGAAAAAAAGAGTTGTCCAATTCAAAGAGGATCAGGGAATGGAGATATACTGAAAGTGGAACCACGCACCGGAATTGGACGGAATTTTCAATTCTAGAAGTCGACGAAGAAACTCGCCTCTCTCATCTCAACTTTTTTCGATGAACTCTGTTCCTCCGCTTCGTCCAGCTGAAAGACTCCCTACATGGCATTAATCAAACGATCACTTGGCCGTGAGTAGTCCGTTCAAACGAGCGTTTGAACGGGCAGTAAAGTTTTAAACACTCGTCCAAACGCTCGTGGTTTGCCTACCGAGTAGTAAGGCGCATTTTAAGCAAAGCATCGAACAGCGGGACCAAGACTGGCCGAAAATACCAGTAGACCAATTTCAATCGAAAATGCATTCTGTTTCGTTTCTCTCTCTCTCTCTCTCTCTCTCTCTCTCTCTCTCTCTCTCTCTCTTCTTTTCTCTCTCTCTCTCTCTCTCTCTCTCTCTCTCTCTCTCTCTCTCTTCTTTTCTCTCTCGCTCATCGATCACCTTATTCGGGTCAACTAAACGCAATGGGTGGAATTCGGATTCAACTTAGTTGCTTCCAAATCGAGCATCTCAAAATTTTGAAAAAGAAATATCGAAAAGTTTGTACTGCTACTAATTATCACTTTTCACATTTAATTTACAGAATTTTCTCAACACTTCACTTCGAAACAATAACTATAATTTGCTCTGCCGAATTTACGGAAAATATGACAAATTGTACAGAATTTCGTAAAACTTTAATCATAGCCTAGCTACCAATGAGGTCACTTATGGAAGTTACATCGGAGAAAATAATAAAAATATCATCAAAACACAACGAAACAATACTGCACACTATAAATATGAACGCGCCAATACATAGTAACCGTTATTATAATTTAAAAAAATATCATTATTCAAACTACCTTCAGAAATCACATCGATACATTTGAATACAAAAGAGAAAAATGAAAACCAGGAACTTCAAGACACCAACTCCCGATAACAATGAACCATCTTACACTTCGTGGGGAGCGGACATAGATACCGCAAAAACGTTACTGGCAATCTAAAATGCTCCACTTCTGGTCAGCAATCAGTCTAAAGCTCCAACTGCAAGAGTAAACACAACTGAAGTTTGAAAAAAATAAGTTTCCAAATCAATCATTAAGTAACAAAAAATTAAATATTAATATCGAAAATTAATTTAATACATTAATTCCAACTTGCAACACTAAATTTCACAGGAAGAAAACTCGTAATTCACAAAATGCATCTGAGAGACAACTCTCTCCTTCAACACGAAACCCAGCATGGTTTATAAATCACAGGAATTCTAGTAATTTATCGTTTCCAAGTGAAACTAAATACACATTTTCATCGTTATTATAAATAAGAACAGATATTATGAACCAAAAATACAGCACAACCTACTACGCAAACAAAAATTAAAATAAATCACTGCATTATGAAGAGAGTGTTCACTTTTTGTTGTAAGCGAACCTCTGTAAAAATATTCCTAACAGAATGAAACTGCATTACATCATGAAATAATTTTGTAATATTTTCTATGCAAACGCGCGAACGCAAACAAAAATTATTTCTCTTATACCCAGAATTAAAATTTTAAGCAAAAACACTACGTATCACAATGAAATATAATTTTAGAATTAAAAAAATTTAATCAACCAGCCTATCCATACAAAATATCACCGGAATTTTCATTAAAACTCATGAAAGAACGAAAAAATAGACAACAAAAAATCAGCCTACCTATAAAAAATAAAAATGAATGTACAGTATATAAAAAATTTAAAAAAAAAATTAATTTATCAAAAGAATTTACTCAAACAATTCCTGTATTTCAAATAAACAAACTTTCTCACACAATTTACATATGGCAAGCAAAATAATCTCAATCAGTCCGAATCGACGGATTATAAATAGTTGTCTTTAACCATTATTTTTTTAATTTGAACAAAAACCTTAAAATTACACTTATCAACCTTAAAATTATAAATCTACATTAAAATTATACACGTTTCCTTTCCTTCGTGGTTTTATTCATCATAAATATTTTTAACGTGTTACTTTCGTGAAATAATTTTCATATATATATATATATATATATATATATATATACACACACACACGACGGCAATTCAATAAGTATCCGCACTTTTTATTTTCACAATTTTATTTTCACATCTGATATATATATATATATATATATCTGATACATACATAATAATGTTTCAGACCAACAAAGACCCTAGGATCCACTCATGGCTGGTCTACCTAACTGTGTTCGTAATTGTGTATGTCCTCCGTGGTGGTGGAGGGGAACTACAATTTTACGTGCGTTCCGAACCACAAGAACATAAGAAATTTATGTAACAACTTCCTGTACATTGGCAACGACCAATTTAGCAAAACTAATTAATTATCGATCTAAAACTAAAGATAGAATCTCTGGATCCAGAGAATCAAGTCATAATAGACTACTATCCACAAATATGTTACACTCTATATCTATTTATAACCGACATGCAAATATATCAGATCCAAAGAATCCAGTCAATTTCCTTACGGTATCCATCAATACTAGTACCTTGTCACGAAAAATAAGTCACGGTCCATATCGATTGTGGACCAAGTCAAAATTTACAACCATATACATTACAATATATACACTTAGGAGGAAAAATGTAGGTGTGGCTGTAAAGACTGTACAGTAATGTAGAAATGTGTGTGCACCCATCTTGGGTCTCCCATTTAAAGTTGTTTGTGGGGCAAGTGAAGATCATGAGTTTTTCAATATCTCACAGTACTATGGGGGACACCGCTCAGCATAGGAATCTCTTTAAATGGGGTGTGTAAGGACAGAGAGTATCCCCTAACCCAAGACGCTGCCTCCCTATATCCCACAACACTTGTGTTGAGCTGTGCGATCTATCCCCACAATGCCTTAATTTTACTACCTTAAACTATACCCAATCTATCAACATATGCGTCTAATCGATTTTTAAACATGTTTATAGACGTGCTACTAATTACTTCTACCGGCAAACTATTCCAGCTATTTACTATTCTATGCGTAAAAACGTTTTTGGCAACTGCTGTCTCGAACCTTCTACTTGTCAACTTACACCCGTTATTTCTAGTCCTATTATATTGAGTTATTTCGAAAAAGCTATCTCTATCTACGTTATCGAACCCATTCATAATTTTGAAAACCTGGATTAGATCACCCCTTAACCTCCTAGTCTCGAGTGTTGTCAATTTTAACTCCTTAAGCCTATCCTCGTACGACTTTGACCTAAGCGACGGAATCAACTTAGTTGCTCGTCTTTGAACTTTTTCGATTTTGTCTATATCTTTGCGCATATGCGGATTCCAAAATTGGACCGCGTACTCCAAATGGGGTCTAACTAATGATATATAAAGAGGAACTATAATATCGCGCGATTTGTACTCAAAATTTCGAGCTATAAAACCTAACACTTTGTTCGCTTTATTGACCGCTGCTGTACTTTGTTTCGCTACTTTTAAATCACTAGTGACTATAACTCCTAAATCTTTTTCCCGCTCTACGCTTCTTAAATCTTTCCCTGACATACTATACGCAAAATTACCGTTACGCGAACCTATATGCAAAATTTTGCACTTATCCACGTTAAATCTCATTTGCCATGTGACTGACCAATCAACGATTATATTTAGATCTTCCTGAATTTTACCTCTATCTTCGTCATTAATCGCCCTACCACCCAGCTTCGTGTCATCCGCAAACTTTGAAACTGTACTGACTAGGCCGACATCTAAATCGTTAATATATATAAGAAAAAGCAAGGGGCCCAATACAGAACCCTGAGGAACGCCACTCGCTACATTAGCCCAACACGACTCCGCTCCATCAACGACCACCCTCTGTTTCCTACCTCGCAACCACTCTTCTAGCCAATTTATTACTACACCCCAGATTCCATGAGTCTTAGTTTTTTCAATGAGTCTTTTGTGCGGCACGGAGTCACGCTTTTTGAAAATCTAAATACACTACATCTACCGCCCGATGTCTATCGTAAACGTCAACCACGCTTTGGAAAAATTCTAAAAGATTAGTTAAGCAAGATTTGTTTCGCCTAAATCCGTGCTGCGTATTTCTAACTAGCTTATGGAATTCTAAGTGTTCGACTATACGATCCCTAATTATTGATTCCAGTAGCTTACCTACAACAGACGTCGTTAAACTGATTGGCCTATAATTTCCCGCCGCACCTTTATCGCCTTTCTTAAAGATAGGTGTTACGTTTGCTAACTTGCAATTATCTGGTACGCACCCCTCAGAAATAGACGCATTAAAAATCTTTGTTAGCGGCACAACAATGCTATCTTTTAATTCTTTTAGTTGTATGGGATATATGGAATCTGGACCCGGTGATTTACGCGTTTTCATTTTATCAATATAGCGCATTACCACCCCTTCACTAACGACAATATTATCCAAAATATTACCATTATCAAAAGGTATTATGTCTATGACCGTAGGGATACTCGTTACATCTTCTATAGTGAAAACTGACGTAAAAAATTCGTTTAGCAAGGTAGCCATTTCCTTGTTTTCAGAAACTAGATCTCCGTTTACATTTTTCAATGGACCCAAGACACATTTTACTGGATTTCTATTATTGACGTATTGAAAGAATCGCTTGGGGTTTTCTTTACCGTCACGAGCTATGGAGATTTCAAATTCGCGCTTGGACTTTTTTATTACACTTTTCGCTTCACGCCTCAGAGATATGTAGTTGTTTCGTAACAACAAATTGTCTTTATCACACTTATGTTGCCTATAAGCCCTATCTCTACTCTTTATAATGTCTCCTACTCTAGAAGTAAACCACAAGGGCTTGTTGTTTACTTTCGCACGCTTAATTTTGTACGGTACACATTCCTCATTTATAGTCCTAAATACTGTTTCGAACGATTCCCACATTAGCTTTGCGTTGGAGTTCTCCATCACGTTTTCCCAATTGACGTGTGACAATTTATCTCGAAATTTACAAAAGTCTGCGTGCTGGAAGTTAGGAATTTTAGTCAAGTTAGTTGGTTTCGAGTGACTTACTGAGAGGACAAACTCTACCATATTGTGATCGCTATTGCTTAACGGTTCTATTACTTGAAGATCAATAATTAGCCTATCATCCGTAGTTATTACTAAATCTAAAATACTGTCCAACCTTGTAGGTTCCCCAACCTTTTTAATAAGAAAGCTATCCTCCAGAAAATTAACCAAACGATTACCTTCCGCGTCTCACTGCATTGTATCGTAATTGACGTTGGCGCAATTAAATTCACCCATAACTAAAGCCTGCTCACTACCGATTATTCTCTTTAGTTCACGATATAACGATTCGTCCGTATCAGCTGTTTGATTAGGGGGCCTATATATAACCGCAACAAGAAGTTTGAAGTCGTTTAATTTAAGTTCTGCTATCGTCGAATCTATCTGTTCTAGAATTGAGTGCTTTACTTCTATAACGTTCGCAATATTATCTTTGCTATACAACATAACACCGCCTCCTCGCCTACCTATTCTGTTTTTAACAAAAAGTCTATAACCTTTAATTTGATACTGCCCTACAAAGTCACGTGTTTCAGTGCTAACCCACGATTCGTTTATCGCAATTAAATCATAGTCTTTACAAGCAATTAAAGAAAAAAATTAATTTATTTTATTTCGTAGGCTACGAGCATTTAAGGATAGAACCTTCAAATTGTTTGTAATTACGACACCTTCGCGAGCGCAGGGGAAATTTGTAGAATTTACGCAGGGACCGTTCGAGTTACGGCAGCCTGAAAAGAAGAGACAGTATT
Organism: Bathynomus jamesi; assembly: GCA_023014485.1. Lineage (NCBI taxonomy): Eukaryota > Metazoa > Arthropoda > Malacostraca > Isopoda > Cirolanidae > Bathynomus > Bathynomus jamesi. Next base: position 1,269,426 of record JAJOZX010000541.1, on the reverse strand, counting down.
ATGAAATAGTCTTCCTAAACGCGCAGCTCCTACGTCATTAAGATGAAGTCCATCTTCGAGGAACAAGTCCCTCCTGCCGTAGAAACTGTTCTAAAAATTCGCATAATGTACTCCTTCCTGTTGGCAAAGAGACTTTAGGTTATTGTTAATATAGGTCGCCTTGCTGTAGAAATCGTTACGTTGGATAATTCGAGGAAGTATACCTGTTAAGATAATCTTATTAGTTTTCTCCTTTAGTCGCTCTATTAAGTCCCTGTACCTAGCCAGCAGTTCTTCCGATCTAGAATTTAAAACGTTATTAGTACCGACATGAATAACATACGTTGTGTCCTCTGCGGTACCGTCTGTAAAATGGTCAACACTATTAGTTATATCCTCCACCCTTGCACCTTGGTAGCAGTAACGGCGCCTACGACGAGGGTTTCTCCCACAGAATTCCTCGAGCTGCCCTCGAACAATGGAATCGCCAACGAGTCGTATTTCCGGTTCATCAGCATCTTCGAAACCTAAAACAGAAAACTTATTGCTTGTTATTACTGGTAGACAAGTCTTTGCTTTTCACAATGGGGCTCCATTTCGCACTAGAACGAAGGGTTCGAACGAAGGGGAAGAGAGAGAGCTATTAATACTATTTATAATATTAGTAGAAACTGAGGCAGGAGGGGTCGTAACTGGAGTCTCAAGGGAATCCAATTTTACCGTCAGAAGCATCACGCTTTCTTGAAGCCTCACCCTGGCCTCCCTCTCACGGTCTAATTCGTTCCTCAGGACTTCCATGCTTGAGCACCACCTGCAAATTAACTGTTCATTATTACTAGCCATTGTAAACGCGTAAGCGGCAAATTTCCCTTCACAGCGACTGCAAGTACTTGACGGGGGTGCCATGCTTTTAATTAGTTAAAAAACAAAAAACACAAAACGAGCGTTTGGAAATTAATAAATTACAACGTAGGTCTACTGCGTGCTTATTGTGCCGTCACCTGCGAAAACCCGCAAAATTGTTCTTGAAACGCAGAAAGAAACAGGTTCTTGTAACACAATTTTATGCTAAATGAATATATAATAAAGCTACGGACGAAAGAAATGTTAAAGAAAAAGTATTAAATGAAACTTATCTGGTCGCTGTTTACCAAATTAATCCCTTTTTTCCCACGGTAGGTGACCCTTTTGGAGGTCAGGTAGTGTGTGAAGGAAAAATGAACCTTAAGAAACCACGTTTCTGATAGATTTGAAAAACAACAAAGGCAAACCAAGGGAATTTCAACCTTGTGAAACCTCGTGTAGTAATAGATTCGGGAAAAAACAAGGCAATAGCCTTGGTTTAGTGAAGTAATAGAGTAATGAATAAATTCAATAAATGAAATATATTCGTTAATGAATGATTAGTAACACGAAGTAATTTAGTTAAGAATGCACCAAACACTTTTTTTTAAAGACACCTGAACGAAAACCACTTATTCACTTGGTAACACTGGACACTCGATAAAACACGTCTGTTCACAAGGAAAGACTGATGACGAATGTATATCTGATACATATATATATATATATATAACCTTACAACCTTACAAAGATTCAGCGCGATGATTTCTCACTTCGCGAAGGTCAAGCTTGTCGCTTGATATATATATATATATATCCGATGGAAGCACCCAGAGCAACTTGGTGAAGACAAGTACGTTGTGATGATGGGAGGGCTTCACATTGAGATGGTGCTGCAGGAGATCCTGGGCAAGTGGCTTGATGGCTCAGGGTGGGATCACGCGTTAACTGAAGCAGGCGTTCTATCACCTGTTCGTGCTCATTCGGCGTTGAGTGCCTTTAACGTGAAAAGAACTCGATATGCACACCAAGTGTCCCTTGCCGCTCTTCACATATCGAGAGAAGAGGTGTACTCAGTGTCACACGGACAAGCAGCATTTCCAACAGTCCAATACTGGACACAGACAAAGGATCTCCAACTAATCTACCGCAGGTTCATCAGGTCTCAGAGAGAGGGAGATTTTGAACTCTATATTCAAGTGCTTGGTGAGATAATCCCATGGTGTTTCGCTCTCGACCATCCAAACTACGCACGGTGGCTGCCAATACACGTGAGAGACCTCATGCAGTTGAAGAAAAAACATCCAACAGTGTACCAGGAGTTTATGAAGGGCAACTTCATTGTAGAAGTCAGAGAACGGATATTCCATGATGGCGAAAGACCAATCATATGAACACTAAAACGATCACGTCAAGGGAGATGGAGATGCATCTGGCCTTTACGACGAGGCGATTGCCTTCCTCATATGAATGCTAGCTTCTCCTCAGCGCGCAGGCATCATCTCCACTTATGAGGACTTCATGTCATGGCACCACAAGTCGAGCTCCTCCTCTCATCACGAAGAGGAACAGAGCCTAAAATTCGTTTTCACAGTGACGTGAAGTCTCTGGTGCGAGTCCTAAAAGAGCATGGCAACCCAATCAGTGACACAAATTCTTACCTTACTACCCTTGACACTAAATTGGTCATGGATGCATGGGTGACCAACTCGTTAAGAGATGCTCATGAGATCGTATCTGCCATTTACAATGATTTCGTCAATGATTTCGCCATCACTGAAACTATCCAGCGTAAAGGACTGAACACGTTCAAAAAAGTACCTGACAAACAGAAAGATGCAAAAGGTCAAGCTCTCAAACACAACTCAGCCTTGGTCCCTCAGTTGTTCCTGTCTGTGCAATCACGACCAGCTGCAGATATTGATGATTTTTTCATGTATGAAAACCAAAATGAACCCCCATCATTAGCTGTTGCTGGTCGTTTGCGAACTAGTAAGAAGTCCGATCTCCTGAAATGCTTCAAGAAAGTCAATGAAAAACCAGATGGAGATTCAACAGTGAAAATTTTCGATGGTCCTGCTGTAATCCATTTTATTCAACCCGCCTCAACCGTGACCACGATCGGTGAATATATGGAGAAGCAGCTAGTGCCATTTGCAAGATCTCATTTCTCTGGTTGTGTGGATCGTATGGACTGGATATAGGATATCTACCTTGAGAGAAGCCTGAAAGACTAAGCTCATGAGAATCAAGGAGATGGTCCAAGGAAAAAATTGACTCCAAGACTCCCATCAACCGAAAAGAGTGGAGTGCCATCCTTAAAAATGCAGAGAACAAAACAGAATTCTTCACACTCGTGAGTAAGCGGTTAGATGAGGAAGACCTGGGTGTGCAACTCATCACAACACAAAAGAAAAAGGTCCTCACACAACCACCCTGTGACACCGAGAGTTTGGAACCGTGTAACCATCAAGAAGCTGACACGAGGATGACCCTCCACCTCAAACATGCAGCTCAGCAAGGCCATGACAAAGCATACCTCTGCACAGTGGACACTGATGTCATGGTTGTCGCAATCTCATCGTTCTCTGAACTGTCATTGTCTGAACTATGGGTGGCTTTTGGGACTGGAAAACATTTCCAATGTTTCCCCATTCACGTGCTAGCGTCGCAGCTCGGCCCAGAGTTGGGACTTGCGCTTCCCTTATTCCATGCACTGACAGGCTCGGACACTACTTCGCACTTTGCAGGAGTTGGCAAGAAGACAGCTTGGGAAGTGTAGAAGCTCTTTCCGGAACTCACGGATAGCCTGCTCGCAATATTGCGTGATCCCGACTGCTTCACCATGGAATCTGTACCTATGCAGGTCATCGAACGTTTCATTGTCGTACTTTACAATAAGTCTTGTGGAGCTGCTACCGTGAACCAAGCACGGAGAGAGATGCTCTCACGGGGGAGTAGAACCCTCGACAATATCCCACCTACCCAGGCAGCTTTATTTCAACATGTGAGACGAGCCATTCTTCAGGCAGCTTTCATTTGTGGTCAGGTGCTGCGACTTCATCAAGAGATCCCTGATCCTACTGACTAGGGATGGATGATCTCAGCTCAGAAAGAGTTGGTGCCGTTCTGGACGACACTTGCAGGTGTCAGTAAGGCTTGCGCGATCCTCCGACACTGTGGATGTAAGAAATCATGCACTGGCAACTGCAACAATGCGCACTTACACTGCACCTCCTTATGCCACTGCCAAGGTGCCTGTTTTAACAATGATGATCTTACCTAGTGTTCTCATTGTATGATCAGTTTTGACACCCTCCCTGTGTCATAACTTGACTTGTAGTAACGATGATCTTGCCCAGTGTTCTTGATTAGTTTTGTGTGACTGTAAATATAACCACTTTCAGATTGGCGGAGGTTGGGGAAAGTGGTTGGTGGGGTGAATAACACGTAGGGTCTTCGTCCAGCATCATGGAAACACACTTGACTATCGAATAATGATTGAATTTGCAGTCAGATAGTGTGGCTAAAACGCGTCAATCTTTGATTTGCCGGTATAGTTCTTAGTTTCCATAAGTTCACACAGGTTACAGTGACAATTCAACTTTAAACCAAACAACCGCAACTGCAACCGCGTGGTTGTGACTTCTTGACAACGACACACGCAACCGCGGAGCTATGAAATTTGACAGAAACGAGCACAAGATCCTCAAATTTGGCCCAGCTGTTTCAGAGATAGAGCGATATAGGTATTTTAGGGTAAAAATTGACCTTAACCATGACTTATCATGTAACCTTGACCTCAAAACATTCCGAAACATAGTTATATTGATCAGGCATCCTCAAAAGTATAAGAAACAAGCCCAAGATCATCAAAATCGGCTCAGTAATTCCTGAGATATGGCATTTTATGGTTTTGGCTGTGGAATCGAGGCAGCTGTTTTGAATTTGCTTAAAATGGCCGCCAGAGTGAGGTCACAGCGTGTCCCCAACCTGGAAATGTTTCCATATGGCTAATAGTAACTTCATGCCAAATTTCACACTTTCTGTCAGAGCTGAACGCGATTTTTTGCATTAATCGACCCCACTATTCGTGTCCCTCAGCAAGGCCTCCACTTTGTTTGCATCGCTGATTTTTCTGCTGATCTTTGTATCATCCGCAAAGGATGTTACTATGCTGTTGCTGTTTATTCCACTCTCTATGTCTGTTAGCATGATAATGAACAGGAGTGAGTCCCTTGTGGTAGTGAGCTGCGTACTTCTGATTCTGATGATGATACACCTTGAATTCTGACGACCTGTAGTCGTTCTCTGAGGAAGTTGTAGATCCATTTCCCCACTTTGCCTGTTATTCCCATATGTTTCATTTTATGTGCTATTATACCATGATCGCATTTGTCGAAAGCTTCAACAAATTCCGTGTATATGACAATATAGTTTTCATTGCCTTGAAGTGCATCTAGGATATTGTTATAATGCTCTATAAGTTGCGCTAGGCATGATCTTCCTGATCGGAATTCGTGCTGATTTTCAGTAAATCTTTCCAGTGTCTCCAAGAAGTCATAGATTTTCTCTCTGATTATTCTTTCAAATATTTTGGTGAGGTGGGACGTCAATGACACTGGTCTATAGTTCTTTGCTTGAGATCTATCCCCTCCTTTAAATATAGGAACAATGTTTGCTCTTTTCAAGGTGGTTGGTATTTCCCCAGTGTCTACGGATCTTCTCCATATCCAGTATAAATGTGTAGCTATTTCATTTTTACAGCTTTTAATTAATAGTGCATTCCATTTGTCCGGACCTGCAGCTGAATGTGATTCCATTTGGCCTTTAGCTCTCGCTACATCTTCTGGTCTGAGATAATAGTTGGGGTTATTTTTATATCGGCAAACAAGTTCGTGTTATTCGTGAATACCAGATCTAGGCAGTTATTTTTCCTGATATTTTATGTTATCTCCTGTGTCAGCATAAACTCGTTTGTGAGAGCCATCAACATTTTTGCTTGCTCCTGGTCCTCTCTTGTGTCCCCATTATCTTGCTGTATAAATATATTTCGACCCACCTTTTTGTATTTTATAAATCGGAAATTAAAATCGCCGCAGAGTATTGTATTAGGGGATAGAGAGTTTATGGACTTTAATTGGGTTCTGAAATCATTAATGGCATCCGAAAATTTTTCATTTGGAGAGTTTGGAAGTCTATAGATGACTATCAGAACCACGTTTAGTTTTTCTATTTTCACTGCAAGGGTTTGCACGAAGCTGTTGAATTTACTTATTACCGTCTCTGTCATATGCCTCTCATGTATATAAATAGCACAGCTACCTTTACGTCTCGTTGTTGTCTCCGCTCTTAGTAAGTTGAATCCATCGATATCCAATTCTTTCTTATCGATAGAGTGTTCGCAGTTATCGCAGTTTCCTTGGCAATCTTTTAGATGTTTCTCTGAGACAAGCGATGTCCGCCTTTGTTTCGACCATTAAACCTTTCAGGTACGAAATTTTATTTTCGTGAATTGTTTGGTTTTATTCCTTGAATATTTGCCAGGACAATGTTTATGTTCTTTGTTTTGCATTGCCCTTTGTGCATGTTAAGTTCGTTGTCCTTTGGTTTCGAGTGTTCTGTAGCCTTGTGGTCCTCCGAGATGGCTCCGTTCCCACTTATCTGTTCTGGTAGCTTCTTGCCATGAAGCGGTCCGTCTCGAGAGCTCGCAGCTGTGTCAGCTGCACGTGCTGTATAAGACTTAGCAGCCGTATTGTGTCCGAGATGTTGAAAAAATTTTGTGCGCTATTTGTGTTTTGTTTTCTCTATGGGTACATATTTTTTTTCTCACATTCCTCCTGTTGTCATTGAGACTTGTCCTTTGTTCTTTGAACTTTTAGGAAGATGATGGTAGTAGCATTTTCTCCCGTATTGGCAGGTTCCATTATGTCGCGTAGGTCTTGCAAATGTCCCGATGGTAGAATTTGCATTTTTCACCAAATTTGCAGTGACCATTATTGTAGAAGTAGTTGCACACAGGAGGGTGTTCGTAAATACATTCTCCTCCTTTATAGCTGCAAATTCCTGTCACATAGCATTTACATATAGTTTCTTCCTTATTTTTACTTGGGGCCTTTGTTTTTGGTGGTTTCAGTATGATTTCTTTAATGTGTACTTGTTTTTTCCTAGTGCTGCTAATGCCCTTTTTTTGGAATCTTTGGATTTGGTTTTGTGCCTCTGTTTCCTCTGTTTGTGCTTCTTTTATTTCTATTATTTCTGCTTCCCGTTTACTCGCTTTTTCTGTTTTTTCCTGTTCGTTCTTCGCAGTTTCCTCTCGTACCATCTTAGTTCCTTCTATTTTTTTTTCACTGTTCGCTATTCATAGACTCCTCCTCTGCCTTTTCCTCATAGTTTCGTTCTGCTTTAAAAACCGTAAACGAGTTTATTTCGATTATGCAGCTTTTGCAGAAGAACTTGATTCAGTTCAATTGTTTGGCGCCTGTTATAAGAGAGATTTCTTCGTCGCTCCATCTCAGGCATTGAAATTCGACTAAGGTCTCTCAAAGATCGCAGCGGATTGTCTTTGATTCATCTGTTTCTTTTTTACGGTGTCCACAGTGTTGTATGAATTTGCTATTGCCATGTCTCTAATGGTATGTAAATAATTGTGCACGAAATATTAACTCAAAATGGTAATTTGACTTTAGAAATGAAGGAACGAAATATTTTCCGTTATTCCGTGAGGTTGGGGATGGGGGATGTGGAACGCTGTAGGTTCTCACTGATTGGTGCCATAGAGTGTATCGCGAGGGATAACTGAAGGATTTTGCCTTTCGATGGGCGTTGCTCTTCTGAACTCTCTAAATGCATGCCTCCTCCTTTAAGGAGAGCACGCAGTACCAGACTTTCTACACTTTCTCATTCCTTTTCTCTCCAACTATCTAATGCAAGGGTTAATCGGTCAACTCTCGAACAATCTTCCTCAATTCATCTTTCTTCCTGGCTATGACCTCCCATCTTTCAAACGCAGAGTGTTTAGGCATCTCGAAACCCCCGGACCTTGAATTTTGCTCTCTTCTTCTAAGGTAGGGGCGCTTTTGCGGGTATTTGCCCTTAGCCCCTCCTTCCTGCATAATATTCATATATATATATATACTTGTGCAAGAGCCGTGAACGAGAGTAACTTTAACTCCACTTATACAAAACACATAGTTCTTTATATGCATGTCTACTCTAACGGCGAAGGTTCGGCGTCGTCTTCTTATATACTATATACCTCATTTATTCAAAGAAAAAACGAATGCATGGCCGCATGTCATTAGGACATTCGTTGGTGACACGTAGCCTACACGTTTCAAAGGTTCCCTTCAACCTGTGCAGTTGCATATCATTTCCAACCATTATACTTCCCCCTATTCATAAATTGCTCCTAACTACATCTCCACACATTAGACTGCCACTACCAAGCAAGTTTGTCTAGAGTTTACATGTTTTCTCATTGCTTAAAATTCATAAAGTTCTTTCTTATTGCTTTCGTTATTGTACTGGACACCACAACCGATATTTGAAATGGTATTTAAGTATTATGTTGACTTAAAGAGCTAGATAAAGCCCACCCCAGCTTAGTCCCTTAGCATGATCATGAAACAAGATTAAAATTAGTCAATTGTTCCTGAATATTATTCTTTACAACTCCTTCCAGTATCTTACTTACCAAGAAATGTCAAGCTAATGTTGTTGTAATTTCCCGCATCCTTTCTGTAAATACACACAACTGCTTAGCTACGTCTGCATAATTAATCATTTCAAGTAATGAATTGCATCTTTCTTTCATGATATGCCTCTTTAAGTCGTGAAATAGCGGTGTATGTTAAAATAAAGCAAATAAAATTAAAACAACTTAATCTATACAACGTTTTTTCCGATTGTTTTCTCTCTTAGGAAGTATAACTGCCCATCGAAAGGCAAAATCCTTCAGTTATCCCTCGCGATACACTCTAGGGCACCAATCAGTGAGAACCTACAGCGTTCCACATCCCCCATCCCCAACCTCACGGAATAACGGAAAATATTTCCTTCCTTCATTTCTAAAGTCAAATTACCATTTTGAGTTAATATTTCGTGCACAATTATTTACATACCATTAGAAACATGGCAATGGCAAATTCATACAACACTGTGGACACCGTAAAAAAGAAACAGATGAATCAAAGACAATCCGCTGCGATCTTTGAGAGACCTTAGTCGAATTTCAATGCCTGAGATGGAGCGACGAAGAAATCTCTCTTATAACAGGCGCCAAACAATTGAACTGAATCAAGTTCTTCTGCAAAAGCTGCATAATCGAAATAAACTCGTTTACGGTTTTTAAAGCAGAACGAAACTATGAGGAAAAGGCAGAGGAGGAGTCTATGAATAGCGAACAGTGAAAAAAAATAGAAGGAACTAAGATAGTATGAGAGGAAACTGCGAAGAACGAACAGGAAAAAACAGAAAAAGCGAGTAAACGGGAAGCAGAAATAATAGAAATAAAAGAAGCACAAACAGAGGAAACAGAGGCACAAAACCAAATCCAAAGATTCCAAAAAAAGGGCATTAGCAGCACTAGGAAAAAACAAGTACACAATAAAGAAATCATACTGAAACCACCAAAAACAAAGGCCCCAAGTAAAAATGAGGAAGAAACTATATGTGAATGCTATGTGACAGGAATTTGCAGCTATAAAGGAGGAGAATGTATTTACGAACACCCTCCTGTGTGCAACTACTTCTACAATAATGGTCACTGCAAATTTGGTGAAAAATGCAAATTCTACCATCGGGACATTTGCAAGACCTACGCGACATAATGGAACCTGCCAATACGGGAGAAAATGCTACTACCATCATCTTCGGAAAAGTTCAAAGAACAAAGGACAAGTCTCAATGACAACAGGAGGAATGTGAGAAAAAAAATATGTACCCATAGAGAAAACAAAACACAAATAGCGCACAAAATTTTTTCAACATCTCGGACACAATACGGCTAAGTCTTATACAGCACGTGCAGCTGACACAGCTGCGAGCTCTCGAGACGGACCGCTTCATGGCAAGAAGCTACCAGAACAGGTAAGTGGGAACGGAGCCATCTCGGAGGACCACAAGGCTACAGAACACTCGAAACCAAAGGACAACGAACTTAACATGCACAAAGGGCAGTGCAAAACAAAGAACATAAACATTGTCCTGGCAAATATTCAAGGAATAAAACCAAACAATTCACGAAAATAAAATTTCGTACCTGAAAGGTTTAATGGTCGAAACAAAGGCGGACATCGCTTGTCTCAGAGAAACATCTAAAAGATTGCCAAGGAAACTGCGATAACTGCGAACACTCTATCGATAAGAAAGAATTGGATATCGATGGATTCAACTTACTAAGAGCGGAGACAACAACGAGACGTAAAGGTAGCTGTGCTATTTATATACATGAGAGGCATATGACAGAGACGGTAATAAGTAAATTCAACAGCTTCGTGCAAACCCTTGCAGTGAAAATAGAAAAACTAAACGTGGTTCTGATAGTCATCTATAGACTTCCAAACTCTCCAAATGAAAAATTTTAGGATGCCATTAATGATTTCAGAACCCAAATAAAGTCCGTAAACTCTCCATCCCCTAATACAATACTCTGCGGCGATTTTAATTTCCGATTTATAAAATACAAAAAGGTGGGTCGAAATATATTTATACAGCATGATAAAGGAGACACAAGAGAGGACCAGGAGCAAGCAAAAATGTTGATGGCTCTCACAAACGAGTTTATGCTGACACAGGAGATAACATAAAATATCAGGAAAAATAACTGCCTAGATCTGGTATTCACGAATAACACGAACTTGATTGCCGATATAAAAATAACCCCAACTATTATCTCAGACCAGAAGATGTAGCGAGAGCTAAAGGCCAAATGGAATCACATTCAGCTGCAGGTCCGGACAAATGGAATGCACTATTAATTAAAAGCTGTAAAAATGAAATAGCTACACATTTATACTGGATATGGAGAAGATCCATAGACACTGGGGAAATACCAACCACCTTGTAAAGAGCAAACATTGTTCCTATATTTAAAGGAGGGGACAGATCTCAAGCAAAGAACTATAGACCAGTGTCATTGACGTCCCACCTCACCAAAATATTTGAAAGAATAATCAGAGAGAAAATTTATGACTTCTTGGAGACACTGGAAAGATTTAATGAAAATCAGCACGGATTCCGATCAGGAAGATCATGCCTAGCGCAACTTATAGAGCATTATAACAATATCCTAGATGCACTTCAAGGCAATGAAAACTATAATGTCATATACATGGAATTTGTTGAAGCTTTCGACAAATGCGATCATGGTATAATAGCACATAAAATGAAACATATGGGAATAACAGGCAAAGTGGGGAAATGGATCTACAACTTCCTCAGAGAACGACTACAGGTCGTCAGAATTCAAGGTGTATCATCATCAGAATCAGAAGTACGCTGCTCACTACCACAAGGGACTCACTCCTGTTCATTATCATGCTAACAGACATAGAGAGTGGAATAAACAGCAACAGCATACTAACATCCTTTGCGGATGATACAAAGATCAGCAGAAAAATCAGCGATGCAAACAAAGTGGAGGCCTTGCTGAGGGACACGAATAGTGGGGTCGATTAATGCAAAAAATCGTTCAGATCTGACAGAAAGTGTGAAATTTGGCATGAAGTTACTATTAGCCATATGGAAACATTTCCAGGTTGGGGACACGCTGGGACCTCACTCTGGCGGCCATTTTAAGCAAATTCAAAACTGCTGCCTCGATTCCACAGCCAAAACCATAAAATGCCATATCTCAGGAATTACTGAACCAATTTTGATGATCTTGGGCTCGTTTCTTATACTTTTGAGGATGCCTGATCAATATAACTATGTTTCGGAATGTTTTGAGGTCAAGGTTACATGATAAGTCATGGTTAAGGTCAATTTTTACCCTAAAATACCTATATCGCTCTATCTCTGAAACAGCTGGGCCAAATTTGAGGATCTTGTGCTCGTTTCTGTCAAATTTCATAGCTCCGCAGTTGCGTGTGCGGTTGTCAGGAAGTCACAACCACGCGGTTGCAGTTGCGGTTGTTTGGTTTAAAGTTGAATTGTCACTGTAACCTGTGTGAACTTATGGAAACTAAGAACTATACCGGCAAATCAAAGATTGACGCGTTTTAGCCACACTATCTGACTGCAAATTCAATCATTATTCGATAGTCAAGTGTGTTTCCATGATGCGGGACGAAGACCCAACGTGTTATTCACCCCACCAACCACTTTCCCCAACCTCCGCCAATCTGAAAGTGGTTATATTTACAGTTACACAAAACTAATCAAGAACACTGGGCAAGATCATCGTTACTACAAGTCAAGTTATGACACAGGGAGGGTGTCAAAACTGATCATACAATGAGAACACTAGGTAAGATCATCATTGTTAAAACAGGCACCTTGGCAGTGGCATAAGGAGGTGCAGTGTAAGTGCGCTTTGTTGCAGTTGCCAGTGCATGATTTCTTACATCCACTGTGTCGGAGGATCGCGCAAGCCTTACTGACACCTGCAAGTGTCGTCCAGAACGGCACCAACTCTTTCTGAGCTGAGATCATCCATCCCTAGTCAGTAGGATCAGGGATCTCTTGATGAAGTCGCAGCACCTGACCACAAATGAAAGCTGCCTGAAGAATGGCTCGTCTCACATGTTGAAATAAAGCTGCCTGGGTAGGTGGGATATTGTCGAGGGTTCTACTCCCTCTGAGAGCATCTCTCTCCGTGCTTGGTTCAGGTAGCAGCTCACAAGACTTTGTAAAGTACGGACAATGAAACGTTCGATGACCTGCATAGGTACAGATTCCATGGTGAAGCAGTCGGGATCACGCAATATTGCGAGCAGGCTATCCGTGAGTTCCGGAAAGAGCTTCTACACTTCCAAGCTGTCTTCTTGCCAACTCCTGCAAAGTGCGAAGTAGTGTCCGAGCCTGTCAGTGCATGGAATAAGGGAAGCGCAAGTCCCCAACTCTGGGCCGAGCTGCGACGCTAGCACGTCAATGGGGAAACCTTGGAAATGTTTTCCAGTCCAAAAGCCACCCATAGTTCAGACAATGACAGTTCAGAGAACGATGAGATTGCGACAAACCATGACATCAGTGTCACTGTGCAGAGGTATGCTTTGTCATGGCCTTGCTGAGCTGCATGTTTGAGGTGGAGGGTCATCCTCGTGTCAGCTTCTTGATGGTTACACGGTTCCAAACTCTCGGTGTCACAGGGTGGTTGTGTAGAGAACTTTTTTCTTTTGTGTTGTGATGAGTTGCACACCCAGGTCTTCCTCATCTAAACCGCTTACTCACGAGTGTGAAGAGTTCTGTTTTTGTTCTCTGCATTTTAAGGATGGCACTCCACTCTTTTCGGTTGATGGGAGTCTTGGAGTCAATTTTTCCTTGGACCATCTCCTTGATTCTCATGAGCTTAGTCTTTTTCAGGCTTCTCTCAAGGTAGATATCCTATATCCAGTCCATACGATCCACACAACCAGAGAAATGAGATCTTGCAAATGGCACTAGCTGCTCTCATATATTCACCGATCGTGGTCACGGTGGGGCGGGTTGAATAAAAATGGATTACAGCAGGACCATCGAAAATTTTCACTGTTGAATCTCCATCTGGTTTTTCATTGACTTTCTTGAAGCATTTCAGGAGATCGGACTTCTTACTAGTTCGCAAACGACCAGCAACAGCTAATGATGGGGGTTCATTTTGGTTTTCATACATGAAAAAAATCATCAATATCTGCATGGTCGTGATTGCACGACAGGAACAACTGAGGGACCAAGGCTGAGTTGTGTTTGAGAGCTTGACCTTTTGCATCTTTCTGTTTGTCAGGTACTTTTTGAACGTGTTCAGTCCTTTACGCTGGATAGTTTCAGTGATGGCGAAATCATTGACGAAATCATTGTAAATGGCAGTACGATCTCATGAGCATCTCTTAACGAGTTGGTCACACATGCATCCATGACCAATTTAGTGTCAAGGGTAGTAAGGTAAGAACTTGTGTCACTGATTTGGGTGCCATGCTCTTTAGGACTCGCACCAAGAGACTTCACGTCACTGTGAAAACGAATCTTTAGGCTCTGTCCTCTTCGTGATGAGAGGAGGAGCTCGACGTGTGGTGCCATGACATGAAGTCCTCATAAATGGAGATGATGCCTGCGCGCTGAGGAGAAGCTAGCATTCATATGAGGAAGGCAATCGCCTCGTCGTAAAGGCCAGATGCACCTCCATCTCCCTTGAGGTGATCGTTTTAGTGTCATATGTTGGTCTTTCGCCATCATGGAATATCCGTTCTCGGACTTCTACAATGAAGTTGCCTTCATAAACTCCTGGTACACTGTTGGATGTTTTTCCTTCAACTGCGTGAGGTCTCTCAAGTGTATTGGCAGCCACCGTGCGTAGTTTGGATGGTCGAGAGCGAAACACCATGGGATTATCTCACCAAGCACTTGAATATAGAGTTCAAAATCTCCCTCTCTCTGAGACCTGATGAACCTGCGGTAGATTAGTTGGAGATCCTTTGTCGTGTGTCCAGTATTGGACTGTTGGAAATGCTGCTTGTCCGTGTGACACTGAGTACACCTCTTCTCTCAATATGTGAAGAGCGGCAAGGGACACTTGGTGTGCATATCGAGTTCTTTTCACGTTAAAGGCACTCAACGCCTAATGAGCACGACCAGGTGACAGAACGCCTGCTTCAGTTAACGCGTGATCCCACCCTGAGCCATCAAGCCACTTGCCCAGGATCTCCTGCAGCACCATCTCAATGTGAAGCCCTCCTCATCACAACGTACTGTCTTCACCAAGTTGCTCTGGGTGCTTCCATCGGATATATATATATCAAGCGACAAGCTTGACCTTCGCGAAGTGAGAAATCATCGCGCGGAACCTTTGTAAGGTTGTAAGGTTATTATATATATATATATATATATATATATATATATAATATCTATATATAATGTATCAGATAGATATATATAATATGTTAACCCCTCCGTCTATGGCCCTGAGTCGGTTTCGGAATCGACGGGAGGGTTCTGGTTAGGAGGCAAGCAACGGATATTTCTTCTATAACATTCTAATCTTTTCGGTCGCCTCTTGTTAAACTCTTGGCTACAGACTCGCCAGACTGTTATGCCAATATCTTCTATGGTGCTTCGGTTGTCTCTTTCTCTCGCTTTATGGGTCGTGATTATTAATTCTTCTCTTTATAATACTCTGATACTTTCTCTGATACTAAAATTTATCGACTTTTCTTTTATAACTTATCGACTTAACTGACTAAGTTCTTCTGAGAGAGCAAGGCTCGAAGGGGAAAATAAAAAGTTTCTCTTGCTGTAATTTACTGCTAAAATGTACAGGTCGTGCTCTGAATTTACAAGGGTAGAGGTTCGACCTCTTTCGACCATGTCTCAGGCCGGAATCTAAAAAAAGTTAAAGAAGGCAAAGGGCCTCTGCCCCCTCCTCGCAGCAAGGCTTCTAACAAGGGAGTCGTAATGACGTGCTGGGATGAAGTGACTTAATAAAGAAGTGTCGTAATTTTACAAATACATGTATAATATACACCTAAATGTTGGGGACGGAAGTTGAAGGTTAAGTTCCCCCCTTTTAAACACATGATCAGATGTTTGAAAGATTCCAAATAAAATTAAAAAAAAATAAAAATAAAACTAATCGTATATTTTTGCCGAATCTTCATTCTGAAGGCGTATCATTTCGTAATAGTACACATAAGTACAAATTAAGTACACGACTGAGTACGTATTAATTTTGGTTCATTACAATTACGATTACAATTATGGATTACTTCACATTCGCTTATGATTGTCCATTACAGTTCTATTAAATACATTCTTACATTATAATTTAAATCATTACATTTAATTATAGTTTCATTGAAGTACATTACGTCGTTTACCATTCTTACAGTGTTTTTTATATATTTATATATGGTTATTATATTGGTTATATAATAATATGGTTATAATGTATGGTTATATATATGGTTATATTATATGGTTATACTAGATGGTTATAATAGATGGTTATACTATATGGTTATTAGTACAACACAAGTACATGAGCACATACGAGATAATTTATTTACGAATATATATAGTTATAATATGTTATAAATTTGAAATCAGAGCGACGGAGGTATTTATCTTAGAAGCGTTCGATTCGTCGTAGTGAGCGGAATTTGATTAACTTACTAAGCATTTATGAATATCTTGCGAGGGTGAACGCCACTTGAAAAAAAATAATAAAAAAAACAATACGCAGAAGTATTTGAGCGTTTTTCGAACGAATGCCTAAAGTTTGCATTTCACGAGCAAAAAATGAATATTAATAAAAATTTATATAGGATAATGATCAAGGGAAATTAATGACGGGAAAATGTGACGTATGGATGAATATGGTTGAATAATAATATTTATACTACATAACACCACAACATTATTACCAAAGAATTTACCATACATTGAATACGGAAGATGTCCAAATACTAAGCACATGATTCAGGTACAAGGTATGGGAAACGTAGAGCGAATTAAGTTATTTTATGACGTCATAGTGTATAAGTCATTATTAGAAAAGATGAATTAGGGAAATACAGTAATGAATAAGAAGTACAAATCGAAATTCTATCCAAAACTCGCTTAGGCGATTTTTGGTTTCTTATGTAAAAATGAACATTCAAAATAAAAACTATACGAACATAAGTACTGCATGAAGACAATGAATCCACATAATGATGGTGTAGGAATTGTTCATTGTTCAATTTTTTACAGTGCTCCCCCTTTTTTTTAAATAATATTAACACAATAATATAATACAATTAATACAATACAATTGAGAAAATAACATCGTAACTAATTAAGTTAGATGACGAATTTTCTTTTACAATACAAATTTTATACAGAACGAGTTCGGGTAGTTGAGTACAATGCAGAGTATCCAAACCTTTAAAATGACACTTGCTACAAAATATAAAAAAATTCAAAGATTAAAACTTTAATTTTGTGTAAAAAATAAAAGGATTAAACGTTAATTTAGTCAAACAATGAAGTTAGACAAAGAATGATATTGTTAAATTTTTTAACAATTTTTTTTTTTTTTTTTTTTGGGGGGGGAAGAATTACATACAAAATGAATAGCAGATAAAAGGGAAAACTGTAAATCGTACAATCTGTAAACTAAATTTATTAACTAGTGTAGGGTAAAAATAGAATTACGTAATGGATGATGTATAGACCTTGGTCTAGTGTGTATTTTTGGTACTAGGTACAAAGTGTGTATCTTACAATTTCGAGGGACAGATTAGTTGAGAGGATTGTCAATTAACTGAATAAATGCATGAGCAAGGATATATTAAAACAAACAAAAATGATTAAGACTAAATAGCATAGTTTGCACTTACACGTAATGAAATAGTTTTATTGTGATATCCAATGATTTTAGCATAAGGTTTTGTATATATAGTATATTATAGTGTGCATACATGCGTTTTTATTGACTGTTGTAGGTACAAATCGAATTACGTAGTGGATGATGTATAGACCTGTGGTCCAAATGTGTATTTATGTTTATTGGGTACAAAGTGGTGTATCTTATAATTTCGGAGAGAAGATTAGCTGAGAAGATTGTTAAATTAACTGAATAAATGCATGAGCGAGAATTTATATATAGTAAGCAATAATTTATGATGTATTATAATGATGATGTTTGCATACGAGTTTTAATGCAAAAGTGACTGGAGGGAATATGTGTCAAAAGTAATAAAATTCAATTAGGATTATAGATTTTACATAATCCAGTTACACTTATATGGTAATTAAAAAAAGAAAAATAAGAACTTAGAGGACCTTACAATTAATGAAAGTAAATCTAGTGGTTTAAAAATTAAATTTTGAAGATGGAATAAATTCGACTAGTAACATTCCTAGCTATATATGAACTATAATAACCATTAACATTAACCAGAAGTATCGGTACGATATTGAATTAAAAGAAATTAAGAACAAATTAAAATAGAAATCAATTTTGTATTTTAATGAGCTAAAATAATTTTATAATATTTCATAAAATAAAAGTAAATCGAACCTTAGAGAGTTTCGGCCAAGAATAAAAAAGTTATTGAAATGGAAGGAAGGCATTTCGAACAATCTTTCTTTTAATAATTTCCGGTAAATTTTACATTAAAAATTATTTTTAGATAATAAAAAAAAATATTAAAAGGTTTAATAATTTTTGCATGTTAAGTAGAAAAAATTATACTCTTTCGTTAAATGTTGATAGAATTTTGAATTATTTGATATTTTAGTCTGAAAACTGGTTTGCATATAAATACATATGTTTTATGTGTTGAAGTTTTATTAAAATTAAATGACAAAAAGAACAAACAACTGAAATTTAGGGTATGTGCGATCATACGGGGGAATTGAGTGACTAAGCAGGGGTATAAGTTTTGAAAATTCACAATACGTCGTTCGTGAGCACTTTGCTCTTTAAAAAAGATTGCTTGTCACACTACTTAGAACAAAAATTAAGAGAGTTCAACAACGTAGGGACGGAATGTTCCTCATATACATTACAACAATTACCAAAATCGTTACAACCTTTGTAAAAACGGTTTTGTTACAAATAATAAAATACATAACGATATATTTATATACGCAACAATGGCATGAGTAGAAACAGACAAATCGGTCAATTTCCTTCTTACAAACAAGAAAAAAGGTTAAACTAAAGACGCAAATCGGTCATTCATGTTGAATTAAATTCTCTTTTACAACAAAAAAAAAAAAGGTTGAATCAAATTCTTAGATTACATTTTCTTAAATTAAATTCTCTTACAAATACAAAGAAAAAGTTGAATTCAATTGACTGCATTGAAATGACTTGGGACTTAAAACTCTGACTTGGAAATAAAAACTCTGACTGGGAATTTAAAACTCTCTAACTGGAATAAAACTCTCTAACTTGAAATAAAACTCTCTGACTTGGAATAAAACTCTCTGACTTGGAATAAAACTCTCTAACTTGAACTCTATCAAGTATTCTGAAACTGTAACTTGAACTCTATCAAGTATTCTGAAACTGTAACTTGAAACTCTATCAAGTATTCTGAAAACTGTAACTTGAACTCTATCAAGTATTCTGAAACTGTAAGTTGAACTCTATCAAGTATTCTGAAAACTGTAACTTGAACTCATATCAAGTTATTCTGAAACTGTAACTTGAAATTAACTGAAAATGGAAAATGAATGCACTTGATCTCTATCAAGTGGAGACGATTAACCTCTGGGTTTGGTTGACCCTCTTGGTGCAACCTTCTGACTTCAAAAACTGACTTCAAAAATGACTTCAAAAAATGACTCAAAAAAATGACTTCAAAACTGACTTCAAAATTACTTCAAGTATCTCTCTAAATCTATAAACTCTCTATAACACACTCTTTCTTAATTTGCAAGTCAATTCAATTCAATAATTGAAAAAAAATTTGTAAACAAAAATAAAAAATGTAAACAATATTTCATTCTAATGTACGGAAGGTACATAAAATAAAATTTATTCTATACTGAATATAATAGTGAAAATAACTGACAATTGACTCTGTGACAATTGACTCTGTGACAATTGACTCTGTGACAATTAACTTCTGTGAAAATTACTGTTTCACTAAAAAAAGTGTATCACTGGTGTCTGAAGTGTTCACTGTGTTTTGTGTTAATTCTGGCTCCATACTAAATATTAACTGTTAATAATGCTGACTTTTCCAAGTGTTTATAAATTTCTTTAAAAACCAAACTCTGTACTTAACAAAATTTTTCTATGGCGAAAATCCACAGATACGTGTCCTGAAGACGTCTTGCTGGCTACTTCTTCTTGGATGAAAACTAGGCGTGGAGAACTTGGAGTCGTGACACACGGTTCAAGGGTGGATGTTACGAACTAGAAGTCGTGACACGCCGGTCAACTGGTTTTATCCTGGCAGGGTTCGCCACTCTGTTAACCCCTCCGTCTATGCCCTGAGTCGGTTCGGAATCGACGGAGGGTTCTGGTTAGGAGGCAAGCAACGGATATTTCTTCTATAACATTCTAATTCTTTTCGGGTCGCCTCTTGTTAAACTCTTGGCTACAGATCGCCCAGACTGTTATGCCAATATCTTCTATGGTGCTTCGGTTGTCTCTTTCTCTCGCTTTATGGGTCGACGATTATTAATTCTTCTCTTTTATAATACTCTGATACTTTCTCTGATACTAAAAATTATCGACTTTTCTTTATAACTTATCGACTAACTGACTAAGTTCTTCTGAGAGAGCAAGGCTCGAAGGGGAAAATAAAAAGTTTCTCTTGCTGTAATTTACTGCTTAAATGTACAGGTCGTGCTCTGAATTACAAGGGTAGAGTTCGACCTCTTTCGACCATGGCTCAGGCCGGAATCTAAAAAAGTTAAGAAGGCAAAGGGCCTCTGCCCCCTCCTCGCAGCAAGGCTGCTAACAAGGGAGTCGTAATGACGTGCTGGGATGAAGTGACTTAATAAAGAAGTGTCGTAATTTTACAAATACATGTAATATCTAAACCTAAATGTTGGGGGACGGAAGTTGAAGGTTAAGTTCCCCTTTTAACACATGATCAGATGTTTGAAAGATTCCAATAAAATTAAAAAAAATAAAAATAAAACTAATCGGTATATTTTTGCCGAATCTTCATTTCTGAAGGCGATATCATTTCGTCATAGTACACATAAGTACAAATTAAGTACACGACTGAGTACGTATTAATTTTGGTTCATTACAATTACGATACAATTATGGATTACTTCACATTCGCTTATGATTGTCCATTACAGTTCTATTAAAGTACATTCTTACATTAAATTAAATCATTACATTTAATTATAGTTTCATTGAAGTACATTACGTCGTTTACCATTCTTACAGTGTTTTTATATATTTATTATATGGTTATTATATATGGTTATAATATATGGTTATAATGTATGTTATATTATATGGTTATATTATATGGTTATACTAGATGGTTATAATAGATGGTTATACTATATGGTTATTAGTACAACACGTACATGAGCACATACGAGATAATTTATTTACGAAATAATATGTTATAATATGTTATAAATTTGAAATCAGAGCGAACGGAGGTATTTATCTTAAGCGTTCGATTCTGTCGTAGTGAGCGGAATTTGATAACTTACTAAGCATTTATGAATATCTTGCGAGGGGTGAACGCACTTGAAAAAAAATAATAAAAAAAAACAATACGAGAACGTATTTGAGCGTTTTCGAACGAATGCCTAAAGTTTTGCATTTCACGAGCAAAAAATGAATATTTAATAAAATTTATATAGGATAATGATCAAGGGAAATTAATGACGGGAAAATGTGACGTATGGAGGAATATGGTTTGAATAATAAATATTTATACTACATAACACCACAACATTATTACCAAAGAATTTACCATACATTGAATACGGAAGATGTCCAAATACTAAGCACATGATTCAGTGTACAAGGTATGGGAAACGTAGAGAGAATTAAGTTATTTTATGACGTCATAGTGTATAAGTCATTATTAGAAAAGATGAATTAGGGAAATACAGTAATGAATAGAAGTACAAATCGAAATTCTATCCAAAACTCGCTTAGGCGATTTTTGGTTTCTTATGTAAAAATGAACATTCAAACATAAAAACTATACGAACATAAGTACTGCATGAAGACAATGAATCCACATAATGATGGTGTAGGAATTGTTCATTGTTCAATTTTTACAGTGCTCCCCCTTTTTTTTTTAAATAATATTAACACAATAATATAATACAATTAATACAATACAATTGAGAAAATAACATCGTAACTAATTCAAGTTAGATGACGAATTTTTCTTTTTACAATACAAATTTTATACAGAACGAGTTCGGGTAGTTGAGTACAATGCAGAGTATCAAACCTTTAAATGACACTTGCTTACAAAATTAAAAAAATTCAAAGATTAAAACTTTAATTTTGT
Source organism: Bathynomus jamesi (assembly GCA_023014485.1). NCBI lineage: Eukaryota > Metazoa > Arthropoda > Malacostraca > Isopoda > Cirolanidae > Bathynomus > Bathynomus jamesi. Next base: position 1,247,467 of record JAJOZX010000541.1, on the reverse strand, counting down.
GTAAAAAGAATAAAAGGATTAATACGTTAATTTAGTCAAACAATGAAGTTAGACAAAGAATGATATTGTTAAATTTTTAACAATTTTTTTTTTTTTTTTTTTTTGGGGGGGGAAGAATTACATACAAAATGAATAGCAGATAAAAGGGAAAACTGTAAATCGTACAATCTGTAAACTAAATTTATTAACTAGTGTAGGTAAAAATAGAATTACGTAATGGATGATGTATAGACCTTTGGTCTAGTGTGTATTTTTGTGTACTAGGTACAAAGTGTGTATCTTACAATTTCGAGGGACAGATTAGTTGAGAGGATTGTTCAATTAACTGAATAAATGCATGAGCAAGATATATTAAAAACAAAAATGATTAAGACTAAATAGCATAGTTTGCACTTACACGTAATGAAATAGTTTTATTGTGATATCCAATGATTTAGCATAAGGTTTGTATATATAGTATATATAGTGTGCATACATGCGTTTTTATTGACTGTTGTAGGTACAAATCGAATTACGTAGTGGATGATGTATAGACCTGTGGTCAAATGTGTATTTATGTTTATTGGGTACAAAGTGTGTATCTTATAATTTCGAGAGAAGATTAGCTGAGAAGATTGTTAAATTAACTGAATAAATGCATGAGCGAGAATTTATATATAGTAAGCAATAATTATGATGTATTATAATGATGATGTTTGCATACGAGTTTTAATGCAAAAGTGACTGGAGGGAATATGTGTCAAAAGTAATAAAATTCAATTAGGATTATAGTTTACATAATCAGTTACACTTATATGGTAATTAAAAAAAGAAAATAAGAACTTAGAGGACCTTAAATTAATGAAAGTAAATCTAGTGGTATTAAAAATTAAATTTTGAAGATGGAATTAAATTCGACTAGTAACATTCCTAGCTATATATGAACTATATAACCATTAACATTAACCAGAAGTATCGGTACGATAATTGAATTAAAAGAAATTAAGAATACAAATTAAAAATAGAAATCAATTATGTATTTTAATGAGCTAAACATAATTTTATAATATTCATAAAAATAAAAGTAAATCGAACCTTAGATGAGTTTCGGCCAAGAATAAAAAAGTTATTGAAATGGAAGGAAGCATTTCGAACAATCTTTTCTTTTAATAATTTCCGGTAAATTTTACATTAAAAATTATTTTTAGATAATAAAAAAAATATTAAAAAGGTTTAATAATTTTTGCATGTTAAGTAGAAAAATTATACTCTTTCGTTAAATGTTGATAGAATTTTGAATTATTTGATATTTTAGTCTGAAAACTGGTTTGCATATGATAAATACATATGTTTTATTGTGTTGAAGTTTTATTAAAATTAAATGACAAAAAAGAACAAACAACTGAAATTTAGGGTATGTGCGATCATACGGGGGAATTGAGTGACTAAGCAGGGGGTATAAGTTTGAAATTCACAATACGTCGTTCGTGAGCACTTTGCTCTTTAAAAAAGATTGCTTGTCACACTACTTAGAACAAAAATTAAGAGAGTTCAACAAACGTAGGGACGGAATGTTCCTCATATACATTACAACAATTACCAAAATCGTTACAACCTTTGTAAAAACGGTTTTGTTACAAATAATAAAATACATAACGATATATTTATATACGCAACAATGGCATGAGTAGAAAAGACAAATCGGTCAATTTCCTTCTTACAAACAAGAAAAAGGTTAAACTAAAGACGCAAATCGGTCAATTCAGGTTGAATTAAATTCTCTTTTACAACAAAAAAAAAAGGTTGAATCAAATTCTTAGATTACATTTTCTTAAATTAAATTCTCTTAAATTACAAAGAAAAGTTGAATTCAATTGACTGCATTGAAATGACTTGGGACTTAAACTCTGACTTGGAATAAAACTCTGACTGGGAATAAAACTCTCTAACTTGGAATAAAACTCTCTAACTTGAAATAAACTCTCTGACTTGGAATAAACTCTCTGACTTGGAATAAAACTCTCTAACTTGAACTCTATCAAGTATTCTGAACTGTAACTTGAACTCTATCAAGTATTCTGAAACTGTAACTTGAACTCTATCAAGTATTCTGAAACTGTAACTTGAACTCTATCAAGTATTCTGAAACTGTAAGTTGAACTCTATCAAGTATTCTGAAACTGTAACTTGAACTCTATCAAGTTCTGAAACTGTAACTTGAAATTAACTGAAAATGGAAAATGAATGCACTTGATCTCTATCAGTGGAGACGATTAACCTCTGGGGTTTGGTTGACCCTCTTGGTGCAACCTTCTGACTTCAAAAACTGACTTCAAAAATGACTTCAAAAATGACTTCAAAAAAATGACTTCAAAACTGACTTCAAAATTACTTCAAGTATCTCTCTAAATCTATAAACCTCTATAAACACACTCTTCTTAATTTGCAAGTCAATTCAATTCAATAATTTGAAAAAAAATTGTAAACAAAAATAAAAAATGTAAACAATATTTCATTCTAATGTACGGGAAGGTACATAAAATAAAATTATTCTATACTGAATATAATAGTGAAAATAACTGACAATTGACTCTGTGACAATTGATCTGTGACAATTGACTCTGTGACAATTAACTTCTGTGAAAATTACTGTTTCACTAAAAAAAAGTGTATCACTGGTGTCTGAAGTGTTCACTGTGTTTTGTGTTAATTCTGGCTCCATACTAAATATTAACTGTTAATAATGCTGACTTTCCAAGTGTTTATAAATTTCTTTAAAAAAACAAACTCTGTACTTAACAAAATTTTCTATGGCGAAATCCACAGAGACGTGTCCTGAAGACGTCTTGCTGGCTACTTCTTCTTGGATGAAAACTAGGCGTGGAGAACTTGGAGTCGTGACACACCGGTTCAAGGGTGGATGTTACGAACTAGAAGTCGTGACACGCCGGTCAACTGGTTTTATCCTGGCAGGGTCGCCACTCTGTTAACCCTCCGTCTATGGCCCTGAGTCGGTTCGGAATCGACGGGAGGGTTCTGGTTAGGAGGCAAGCAACGGATATTCTTCTATAACATTCTAATTCTTTTCGGTCGCCTCTTGTTAAACTCTTGGCTACAGACTCGCCAGACTGTTATGCCAATATCTTCTATGGTGCTTCGGTTGTCTCTTTCTCTCGCTTTATGGGTCGACGATTATTAATTCTTCTCTTTTTATAATACTCTGATACTTTCTCTGATACTAAAATTATCGACTTTTCTTTTATAACTTATCGACTTAACTGACTAAGTTCTTCTGAAGAGAGCAAGGCTCGAAGGGGAAAATAAAAAGTTTCTCTTGCTGTAATTTACTGCTAAAATGTACAGGTCGTGCTCTGAATTTACAAGGGTAGAGGTTCGACCTCTTTCGACCATGGCTCAGGCCGGAATCTAAAAAAGTTAAGAAGGCAAAGGGCCTCTGCCCCCTCCTCGCAGCAAGGCTGCTAACAAGGGAGTCGTAATGACGTGCTGGGATGAAGTGACTTAATAAAGAAGTGTCGTAATTTTACAAATACATGTATAATATAAACCTAAATGTTGGGGGACGGAAGTTGAAGGTTAAGTTCCCCCCTTTTAAACACATGATCAGATGTTTGAAAGATTCCAAATAAATTTAAAAAAATAAAAATAAAAACTAATCGTATATTTTTGCCGAATCTTCATTTCTGAAGGCGATATCATTTCGTAATAGTACACATAAGTACAAATTAAGTACACGACTGAGTACGTATTAATTTTGGTTCATTACAATTACGATTACAATTATGGATTACTTCACATTCGCTTATGATTGTCCATTACAGTTCTATTAAAGTACATTCTTACATTATAAATTAAATCATTACATTTAATTATAGTTTCATTGAAGTACATTACGTCGTTTACCATTCTTACAGTGTTTTTATATATTTATATATGGTTATATATGGTTATAATATATGGTTATAATGTATGGTTATATTATATGGTTATATTATATGGTTATACTAGATGGTTATAATAGATGGTTATACTATATGGTTATTAGTACAACACAAGTACATGAGCACATACGAGATAATTTATTTACGAAATAATATGTTATAATATGTTATAAATTTGAAATCAGAGCGAACGGAGGTATTTATCTTAGAAGCGTTCGATTCTGTCGTAGTGAGCGGAATTTGATAACTTACTAAGCATTTATGAATATCTTGCGAGGGGTGAACGCACTTGAAAAAAAATAATAAAAAAAACAATACGAGAACGTATTTGAGCGTTTTCGAACGAATGCCTAAAGTTTTGCATTTCACGAGCAAAAAATGAATATTTAATAAAATTTATATAGGATAATGATCAAGGGAAATTAATGACGGGAAAATGTGACGTATGGATGAATATGGTTGAATAATAATATTTATACTACATAACACCACAACATTATTACCAAAGAATTTACCATACATTGAATACGGAAGATGTCCAAATACTAAGCACATGATTCAGTGTACAAGGTATGGGAAACGTAGAGAGAATTAAGTTATTTTATGACGTCATAGTGTATAAGTCATTATTAGAAAAGATGAATTAGGGAAATACAGTAATGAATAAGAAGTACAAATCGAAATTCTATCCAAAACTCGCTTAGGCGATTTTTGGTTTCTTATGTAAAAATGAACATTCAAACATAAAAACTATACGAACATAAGTACTGCATGAAGACAATGAATCCACATAATGATGGTGTAGGAATTGTTCATTGTTCAATTTTTACAGTGCTCCCCCTTTTTTTTTTAAATAATATTAACACAATAATATAATACAATTAATACAATACAATTGAGAAAATAACATCGTAACTAATTCAAGTTAGATGACGAATTTTTCTTTTTACAATACAAATTTTATACAGAACGAGTTCGGGTAGTTGAGTACAATGCAGAGTATCAAACCTTTAAAATGACACTTGCTTACAAAATATAAAAAAATTCAAAGATTAAAACTTTAATTTTGTGTAAAAAGAATAAAAGGATTAATACGTTAATTTAGTCAAACAATGAAGTTAGACAAAGAATGATATTGTTAAATTTTTAACAATTTTTTTTTTTTTTTTTTTTGGGGGGGAAGAATTACATACAAAATGAATAGCAGATAAAAGGGAAAACTGTAAATCGTACAATCTGTAAACTAAATTTATTAACTAGTGTAGGTAAAAATAGAATTACGTAATGGATGATGTATAGACCTTTGGTCTAGTGTGTATTTTTGTGTACTAGGTACAAAGTGTGTATCTTACAATTTCGAGGGACAGATTAGTTGAGAGGATTGTTCAATTAACTGAATAAATGCATGAGCAAGATATATTAAAAAACAAAAATGATTAAGACTAAATAGCATAGTTTGCACTTACACGTAATGAAATAGTTTTATTGTGATATCCAATGATTTTAGCATAAGGTTTGTATATATAGTATATATAGTGTGCATACATGCGTTTTTATTGACTGTTGTAGGTACAAATCGAATTACGTAGTGGATGATGTATAGACCTGTGGTCAAATGTGTATTTATGTTTATTGGGTACAAAGTGTGTATCTTATAATTTCGAGAGACAGATTAGCTGAGAAGATTGTTAAATTAACTGAATAAATGCATGAGCGAGAATTTATATATAGTAAGCAATAATTATGATGTATTATAATGATGATGTTTGCATACGAGTTTTAATGCAAAAGTGACTGGAGGGAATATGTGTCAAAAGTAATAAAATTCAATTAGGATTATAGATTTTACATAATCAGTTACACTTATATGGTAATTAAAAAAAGAAAATAAGAACTTAGAGGACCTTACAATTAATGAAAGTAAATCTAGTGGTATTAAAAATTAAATTTTGAAGATGGAATTAAATTCGACTAGTAACATTCCTAGCTATATATGAACTATATAACCATTAACATTAACCAGAAGTATCGGTACGATAATTGAATTAAAAGAAATTAAGAATACAAATTAAAAATAGAAATCAATTATGTATTTTAATGAGCTAAACATAATTTTATAATATTCATAAAAATAAAAGTAAATCGAACCTTAGATGAGTTTCGGCCAAGAATAAAAAAGTTATTGAAATGGAAGGAAGCATTTCGAACAATCTTTTCTTTTAATAATTTCCGGTAAATTTTACATTAAAAATTATTTTTAGATAATAAAAAAAATATTAAAAAGGTTTAATAATTTTTGCATGTTAAGTAGAAAAATTATACTCTTTCGTTAAATGTTGATAGAATTTTGAATTATTTGATATTTTAGTCTGAAAACTGGTTTGCATATGATAAATACATATGTTTTATTGTGTTGAAGTTTTATTAAAATTAAATGACAAAAAACAAACAACTGAAATTTAGGGTATGTGCGATCATACGGGGGAATTGAGTGACTAAGCAGGGGGTATAAGTTTGAAATTCACAATACGTCGTTCGTGAGCACTTTGCTCTTTAAAAAAGATTGCTTGTCACACTACTTAGAACAAAAATTAAGAGAGTTCAACAAACGTAGGGACGGAATGTTCCTCATATACATTACAACAATTACCAAAATCGTTACAACCTTTGTAAAAACGGTTTTGTTACAAATAATAAAATACATAACGATATATTTATATACGCAACAATGGCATGAGTAGAAAAGACAAATCGGTCAATTTCCTTCTTACAAACAAGAAAAAAGGTTAAACTAAAGACGCAAATCGGTCAATTCAGGTTGAATTAAATTCTCTTTTACAACAAAAAAAAAAGGTTGAATCAAATTCTTAGATTACATTTTCTTAAATTAAATTCTCTTAAATTACAAAGAAAAAGTTGAATTCAATTGACTGCATTGAAATGACTTGGGACTTAAACTCTGACTTGGAATAAAACTCTGACTGGGAATAAAACTCTCTAACTTGGAATAAAACTCTCTAACTTGAAATAAAACTCTCTGACTTGGAATAAAACTCTCTGACTTGGAATAAAACTCTCTAACTTGAACTCTATCAAGTATTCTGAAACTGTAACTTGAACTCTATCAAGTATTCTGAAACTGTAACTTGAACTCTATCAAGTATTCTGAAACTGTAACTTGAACTCTATCAAGTATTCTGAAACTGTAAGTTGAACTCTATCAAGTATTCTGAAACTGTAACTTGAACTCTATCAAGTATTCTGAAACTGTAACTTGAAATTAACTGAAAATGGAAAATGAATGCACTTGATCTCTATCAAGTGGAGACGATTAACCTCTGGGGTTTGGTTGACCCTCTTGGTGCAACCTTCTGACTTCAAAAACTGACTTCAAAAATGACTTCAAAAAATGACTTCAAAAAAATGACTTCAAAACTGACTTCAAAATTACTTCAAGTATCTCTCTAAATCTATAAACTCTCTATAAACACACTCTTTCTTAATTTGCAAGTCAATTCAATTCAATAATTTGAAAAAAAATTGTAAACAAAAATAAAAAATGTAAACAATATTTCATTCTAATGTACGGGAAGGTACATAAAATAAAATTATTCTATACTGAATATAATAGTGAAAATAACTGACAATTGACTCTGTGACAATTGACTCTGTGACAATTGACTCTGTGACAATTAACTTCTGTGAAAATTACTGTTTCACTAAAAAAAAGTGTATCACTGGTGTCTGAAGTGTTCACTGTGTTTTGTGTTAATTCTGGCTCCATACTAAATATTAACTGTTAATAATGCTGACTTTCCAAGTGTTTATAAATTTCTTTAAAAAAACAAACTCTGTACTTAACAAAATTTTCTATGGCGAAATCCACAGAGACGTGTCCTGAAGACGTCTTGCTGGCTACTTCTTCTTGGATGAAAACTAGGCGTGGAGAACTTGGAGTCGTGACACACCGGTTCAAGGGTGGATGTTACGAACTAGAAGTCGTGACACGCCGGTCAACTGGTTTTATCCTGGCAGGGTCGCCACTCTGTTAACCCCTCCGTCTATGGCCCTGAGTCGGTTCGGAATCGACGGGAGGGTTCTGGTTAGGAGGCAAGCAACGGATATTTCTTCTATAACATTCTAATTCTTTTCGGTCGCCTCTTGTTAAACTCTTGGCTACAGACTCGCCAGACTGTTATGCCAATATCTTCTATGGTGCTTCGGTTGTCTCTTTCTCTCGCTTTATGGGTCGACGATTATTAATTCTTCTCTTTTTATAATACTCTGATACTTTCTCTGATACTAAAATTATCGACTTTTCTTTTATAACTTATCGACTTAACTGACTAAGTTCTTCTGAAGAGAGCAAGGCTCGAAGGGGAAAATAAAAAGTTTCTCTTGCTGTAATTTACTGCTAAAATGTACAGGTCGTGCTCTGAATTTACAAGGGTAGAGGTTCGACCTCTTTCGACCATGGCTCAGGCCGGAATCTAAAAAAGTTAAGAAGGCAAAGGGCCTCTGCCCCCTCCTCGCAGCAAGGCTGCTAACAAGGGAGTCGTAATGACGTGCTGGGATGAAGTGACTTAATAAAGAAGTGTCGTAATTTTACAAATACATGTATAATATAAACCTAAATGTTGGGGGACGGAAGTTGAAGGTTAAGTTCCCCCCTTTTAAACACATGATCAGATGTTTGAAAGATTCCAAATAAAATTTAAAAAAATAAAAATAAAAACTAATCGTATATTTTTGCCGAATCTTCATTTCTGAAGGCGATATCATTTCGTAATAGTACACATAAGTACAAATTAAGTACACGACTGAGTACGTATTAATTTTGGTTCATTACAATTACGATTACAATTATGGATTACTTCACATTCGCTTATGATTGTCCATTACAGTTCTATTAAAGTACATTCTTACATTATAAATTAAATCATTACATTTAATTATAGTTTCATTGAAGTACATTACGTCGTTTACCATTCTTACAGTGTTTTTATATATTTATATATGGTTATTATATATGGTTATAATATATGGTTATAATGTATGGTTATATTATATGGTTATATTATATGGTTATACTAGATGGTTATAATAGATGGTTATACTATATGGTTATTAGTACAACACAAGTACATGAGCACATACGAGATAATTTATTTACGAAATAATATGTTATAATATGTTATAAATTTGAAATCAGAGCGAACGGAGGTATTTATCTTAGAAGCGTTCGATTCTGTCGTAGTGAGCGGAATTTGATAACTTACTAAGCATTTATGAATATCTTGCGAGGGGTGAACGCACTTGAAAAAAAATAATAAAAAAAACAATACGAGAACGTATTTGAGCGTTTTCGAACGAATGCCTAAAGTTTTGCATTTCACGAGCAAAAAATGAATATTTAATAAAATTTATATAGGATAATGATCAAGGGAAATTAATGACGGGAAAATGTGACGTATGGATGAATATGGTTGAATAATAATATTTATACTACATAACACCACAACATTATTACCAAAGAATTTACCATACATTGAATACGGAAGATGTCCAAATACTAAGCACATGATTCAGTGTACAAGGTATGGGAAACGTAGAGAGAATTAAGTTATTTTATGACGTCATAGTGTATAAGTCATTATTAGAAAAGATGAATTAGGGAAATACAGTAATGAATAAGAAGTACAAATCGAAATTCTATCCAAAACTCGCTTAGGCGATTTTTGGTTTCTTATGTAAAAATGAACATTCAAACATAAAAACTATACGAACATAAGTACTGCATGAAGACAATGAATCCACATAATGATGGTGTAGGAATTGTTCATTGTTCAATTTTTACAGTTATATATATATATATATATATATATATATATATATATCTGATATATATATATATATATATATATATATATGTATCAGATGTGAAAATAAAATTGTGAAAATAAAAAGTGCGGATACTTATTGAATTACCATCGTGTGTGTGTATATATACTGTATATATATATATATATATATATATATATATATGAAAATTATTTCACGAAAGTAACACGTTAAAAATATTTATGATGAATAAAAACACGAAGGAAAGGAAACAGAATGGTGCTCAAGCGCTTTCGTCTAAAGACATCCTCAGGAACACTGAATTACATAGAGTTACAGCCTATATATAGGTTACAAAAAAAAATTATGTATATATATACAATAGACGGAGAGATAAAAATAAAAAAAATTAAAAAATTAAACATTAAAGGATTGTGGGAGGAGCATACATATTTGTAAGAAAAACTACCGATTTTTAGCACAAGATCAAATGAATTGTTTCCAACCAATGTTATAGATAATTAAAAAAATAAAAATACAAATTTATACTGGAAATCTGCCCGGGTTTTAGCACTTTGCCCTTCTTGTTTAAGTTCGATGTATATAAAAATAAATTGAAAAATAAAAGTTATTAAAGTAGCATACAAGTTTACCAAAGATTTAGCGTTCTACCCTTCTTATCTAAATCTGTTCTGAACGAATTCAAAACAACAGGATCCTGTTGAAAAAGACCTTTGCTTATGTTGAAGTTATTTGTAAGTTGGATAATAGGAGATTCAAGAATATTTCTATTAACAATGTTGCTCGAGTGAAATAAAACTGAAGCATTATTCCAATCAATACAGTGGGATAACTCTGACAAATGGACAAAAAGGGCACTGGACGACTGTCCTGTTCTAACGGAATATTGATGCTGCTTTATGCGTGTGTGCAAATCCTTTCCCGTCTGACCTATGTAAAAGGAATCACATTGTTTACAACCAATTTTATAGATAATGCCTGAATTATTGGTAGGGCTATTTTTTACTATGATATTTTTCACAATATTGTTATATGAAAATACTACATTAATATCCAAAAGTTTAAGTACATTAGCAATGCCTAAAAAGCCCGGGAAAAATGGAAGTACTAAAATATTTTTTGACAAAGTACGAGTGTTATTATTGACACGATAGAAAGTTCGTTTTGCCTTGTCGAGACAAGATTCCATAAACGCAGATGGATAACACAGATCACTTCCAATACTGTTCATTTTTTCCAATTCGGCATCCATTAAGTTTACTTTAGAAATGGAACTTGACAACTCAATCCCGTTTTTGGATGTGCGTGTACATAGGGAAAGCCCAGGTTTTAAGTTTAGTATCTATCGGAAAAAAACAAACAATTTGTCCTACGTAACTTTTACTCGGGACATGACACCCACACTAAGAAAGCCATTTTTTCTTCAATGTTTCTCCGCGCCCTTAGGATCGCCAGTCCGGAATACATCGATGCCGAATTGAAAAAAAAGAACGGTATTGGAAGTGATCTGTGTTATCAATCTGCGTTTATGGAATCTTGTCTCAACAAGGCAAAACGAACTTTCTATCGTGTGAATAATAACACACGTACTTTGTCAAAAAATATTTTAGTACTTCCATTTTTCCCGGGCTTTTTAGGCATTGCTAATGTACTTAAACTTTTGGATATTAATGTAGTATTTTCATATAACAATATTGTGAAAAATATCATAGTAAAAAATAGCCCTACCAATAATTCAGGCATTATCTATAAAATTGGTTGTAAACAATGTGATTCCTTTTACATAGGTCAGACGGGAAAGGATTTGTACAATCGCATAAAACAGCATCAATATTCCGTTAGAACAGGACAGTCGTCCAGTGCCCTTTTTGTCCATTTGTCAGAGTTATCCGACTGTATTGATTGGAATAATGCTTCAGTTTTATTTCACTCGAGCAACATTGTTAATAGAAATATTCTTGAGTCTCCCATTATCCAACATACAAATAACTTCAACATAAGCAAAGGTCTTTTTCAACTCGATCCTGTTGTTTTGAATTCGTTCAGAACAGATTTAGATAAGAAGGGTAGAACGCTAAATCTTTGGTAAACTTGTATGCTACTTTAATAACTTTTATTTTTCAATTTATTTTTATATACATCGAACTTAAACAAGAAGGGCAAAGTGCTAAAACCCGGCCAGATTTCCAGTATAAATTTGTATTTTTATTTTTTTTAATTATCTATAACACTGGTTGGAAGCAATTCATTTGATCTTGTGCTAAAAATCGGTAGTTTTTCCTTACAAATTTGTATGCTCCTCCCACAATCCTTTAATGTTTAATTTTTTAATTTTTTTTATTTTTATCTCTCCGTTTATTGTATATATATATAATTTTTTTTTTTGTAACCCATATATAGGCTGTAACTCTTTATGTACTTCAGTGTTCCTGAGGATGTTATTAGACGAAAGCGCTTGAGCACCATTCTGTGTTTCCTTTCCTTCGTGGTTTTATTCATCATATACATATATATATATATATATATATACCGGGTGTACATAAAGTCAGGATCTATTTTTGTGAAGCACTTGGAAATTATATGGAATTCAATCATAAAATGATAAAGTGGTATGATTTATTAAATAATTAAGAGTAGGATTCGACGTGACGTCCATCAGTATCCCTGCACAGCTCAAATCGTTCCGCAGCATTTCTAAACACATTCTGGAGCATTTGCGGGGTTATGTTATTGCAGCAGTTCGTATACGTGTACGTAAGTTTTCAAGACTCGTAATCTTCGTCCGATAGGGTGCGAGTTGATAAAGTCCCATGCAAAGAAATCTAAAGGGGTTAAATCTGGTGATCTCGCTGGCCAAGGTCTGTTGCTTCCGCGTACGATCCAGCGATTTGGAAAACGTCCATTTAGATAATCCTGAACAATTTTGGCATAGTGACAAGGAGCACCATCATGTTGATAGACGACGGGGATAGGATTGTTAGTACCGTCGTCTATCAACATGATGGTGCTCCTTGTCACTATGCCAAAATTGTTCAGGATTATCTAATATTCTAAATGGACGTTTTCCAAATCGCTGGATCGGACGCGGAAGCAACAGACCTTGGCCAGCGAGATCACCAGATTTAACCCCTTTAGATTTCTTTGCATGGGGCTTTATCAAATCGCACGCCTATCAGCCGAAGATTACGAGTCTTGAAAACTTACGTACACGTATACGAACTGCTGCAGATAACATAACCCCGCAAATGCTCCAGAATGTGTTTAGAAATGCTGCGGAACGATTTGAGCTGTGCAGGGATACTGATGGGCGTCACGTCGAATCCTACTCTTAATTATTTAATAAATGTTACCACTTTATCATTTTATGATTGAATTCCATATAATTTTCAAGTGCTTCACAAAAATAGATCCTGACTTTACGTACACCCTGTATATAGACGAGGGTAATTCAATAAGTATCCGCACTTTTTATTTTCACAATTTTATTTTCACATCTCATAGATTGTAAACACATCACTTCTCAACATAGTCTCCCTGTTATTCAATACACTTAATCCAGCGATCTACAAGCTTCCTAATGCCATCATAAAAGAATGTTTTTGGCTGTGTGCGTAGCCAGTGATGCACCGCCTCCTTCAGGTCATCACCGCCCTGGAATCGCTGACCTCTCAAAGCGTCTTTTAGTGGTCCAAACAGGTAAAAATCCGAAGGTGCCAGGTCTGGACTGTAGGCTGGATGGTCGAGAACCTCAAATTTAAATTCTTGAAGGCATTTTCTAGTCTGTGCAGCGGTATGAGTGCGGCATTGTCGTGTAACAGAATAACACCTTCCGACAACCTCCCTCTCCGTTTTGTGCGAATTGCTTGCTTTAGCTCATTCCGAAGTATATCAGAATACGATGCACTTGTTACTGTAGTTCCACGCTCTAGATCACGGGTCACCAACCTGGGCGGTAGCGCCCACTAGTGGGCTCACATTAAATGTAATTACACATTTATTTCATTATTTATTTTATCGATTATGTTGATTTATTCTTTTGGATCTAAGCTGGGCGATAATCTTTTTTAATTTTCAAAAAAACGTAAAAGTGGGCGGTGAACAAAAAAAAGGTTGGTGACCTCGGCTCTAGATAATGGCACCGTGTAGGGAATCGCAGTAGTTTCTCTTATACTACTCTCCGATTTCTTCTTGTAGCCTGTAGGGAATCGGAGGATTCTGTGAAACTTACTAAGTTCTCTAAGGGTTTTCCGATTCTTCTTGTAGTGTACCGGGAAATTATTTTTCTCAATTTTAAGACTAAATTCTCTGAAGAAAGCAAGGCTCGAAAGGAGAAGACAAAGATATTGTCTTACTGTTGTTTACTGCTTAAATGTTATAATGTTATAATGTTTTAGCCCAACAAAACCCTAGGATCCACTCAAGGCTGGTCTACTAACTGTGGTTGTTGGTGTTGTTGTTGTTGTTGTTGTTGTTGTTTAGTCGATCAGCCCACCCTGATCGAGCAAGCCGGCGGCACACACGTAACCGATCGCCCTCTCCAAAGTGGACCAGAGGTTCAGCGCACTAGTGATGTTGTGTTGTGTTCTATGTTGTGCTAGAGCGGTACAGTCTGTCATAATGTGTTCAACTGTTTATGGTGTGTCCTGGCACATGTGGCAGGTGTCGTCTGTGGAGTTGTCTAGTCTGTGTTTATACGTCTGTAAGTTGGGGGTGATGTCCACATCGGAATCGTGCTAAGTTAACTCGATCCGTTCTACTCAGGCTGGTCTCTGACCTGTCAATGGGTGGCGGCTTCGCACCTAGGACCGCATTCGGACAGAGTCGTGTCAGTGCTTTGTGGGTTAGGTGTGTGTGTGTGTCTGTGTTTTCTGTACTGTGTGATGTCTGTGGGGCGTGGTATGGAATGGAGTATTTGGTTATAATGTCTCTCTGGTGTTACCGTAATGGTTCGAGGTGTTGGTGCATGATTGTACATGTAGTGGCAAGGGTGCTGTGGTTTAGTTGTCGCTGCTACCATGAATTGTGTTTCCCTCATGTCTAAATGTTCCCTAACTTTCAGTATTTTTGTTTCTGTGTGCAGGTGTTCTATTGGTGTTGTTTGAGTGCATCCTGTAATGATACGAAGTGCGTTGTTTTGTATTGTCTGTAAGGTGTTTATGTGTGTGTTTGAGATAATGGGTGCCCAGCATGGGCTAGCATAGTCCATAACTGAGCGAATATATTGTTTGTATATGAGTGATGTTGTTTCCTGCGGGTGTCCAAAGTTTGTGCCTGTTATTACCCTAAGCGTGTTAAGTCTTGACGTACATTTGTTTTTAATGTCCTGAATGTAGTTTGCAAAAGATAATGATGTGTTGTATTTGACCCCAAGTAGTTTGGTCCAGTGAGTGTGTGGATTGTTGGTGTTGTTAAGTGTAAGCTGTGGAGTTATCTGGTTATGGTTGATTTTGTGGGCGCTACTTTGAGTCTATTGTGTGTGAGCCAGTCTTGTATACTGTATATTAAGGTGGAGTGAAAATATCATTTTTGGATTTTTAATTTACTTGAGTGTGGAAAAGTTGCCAATGGGCTTTAGAAACAAGCATGTGAAATTATAATACAATTGAAGCATTGCTTGATTGACCACCAGCGATTTTAATATATGGCATATTTCATGTTTTAACGATCGCTTTGCCCATCAGGAGTCATCCAAGATGCTGGTCTTTCATCCATGTTTATGCAAATAATTAACAGCTTAGTTTGCTGTAGACTGTGTTATTGCATACTTGAGGTTGACATTTAAGATTACAACATGTGTGGAATGTAAATTAATGGCAATTACAGAGGGTGGCCAAATTATTAGAGCTGATGTGAGTAAGTGAGATAAGAAAGAGTTTAGTTAACCATACATTGATTTAATGCTAGTTTCAGTGATGGTAGTGATTTGGTGCGATAACATATGCAGTCCGTGAGTCAGAGGGGATGGGAGATTGGGAGTGGGGGGAGAGTGAGTAATATGCAAAGCGCGGCTGCTCCGCCAAGCTCAGTGCACATGTGGCAGTGAGAATTGAAGGTTATTTGTGCTGTTATCATCATTTTTTCGTGAAACTTGATATTAAAAGTAAGTTAATTACATATTGATATCTGTTTATAGGTGTTTGACAAATGAGTGTGACAGTATTAATTTGATATTTCTTTTTCTTGCAGAAATTCTTTAATAGTCTTACATTGCTTACAATTTATAATAATTGTTTTTTTTTTCAGAATGGAAATTATTACGAGGGAGAAGGCGGCATGTGTGATTTTTGGCGCGCAACGCGAGATACCCACAAATGTTCTTCCCACCTACGCTGATGTTATGAAGGCTTACATCCATACAAGACAACAGCTGACAACGAAGAATAACAAATATCCACCGTTCGCCGAAGTATCAAAAAAAGTTTGCGTTGATGTTGAACTTGTTTGGGAGAAAGCGTCTCTTCCGACCGTGACGCACGGACGAGTGATTGAAACGCTCAGACCGTACAACGAGAAATACAAGAAAATCTTGAAACCATACAAGGCTCGGAAGGACAACGACAACTACAAGCAACAACTTGAACAGTTCAGAGAAGACGCAGATAAACTCTTCGACATTAGCAAATGCAAATGTGTAGATTTCGTCATGAGCTGTAAGTGCGAAAGAGCGGACAAAGTACCACTCAAAGAAAGAAAGTTTCTAGAGGACCAGAGAGGAGCCAGAAAGATGATTATAGGAGGCATCGATTGGTGGAAACAACAAAGCTACAGAAGAAAATATCCAGGAAAGTCTGTGAATCTAGAAGACACAGCATTCACCAAGAACAATCGAAGCAGCAATGCAATTCTGGAAGCTACAACGAGGAAGACAAGGACGACGACACCGACAACAGCGACGAAGAATACACCCTATCTAAGTCACACTGTAAACCTGATCTATCGACACTGGAGAGTAAACGTCAAAGAATGACGATGACTGTACGATTACCATGTTTGGCTAAAGCGTGCGATAGAACGGGCGTCTCAGATCGAGCAGCAGCCGTTATTGCCTCATCCGTGCTACAAGACATTGGAATTGTGTCTACAAATGACACCTCCAAAGTCATTGATCGTAGTAAAATTCGCCGAGAAAGAAGTAGAACTCGTCAAGAACTGACAAAACTAGACAGCAGTATGACAGACTTGCCTGGATTGTACTTCGACGGTCGAAAGGATAGAACGATGAAAAATGTACGAGACGCCGCAGGACATGGCCACCGGGACAGAGATACAGAAGAGCACGTCAGCATTATTTGTGAACCAGGTTCATCGTACTTTGGCCACGTGACGCCGTCAAGTGGATCAAGCAAGGCGATTTCCAAAGTAATCTTTGAATGCTTGGCTGCGCGAAGTGTGGATCTCGACAGTGTGAAAGTCGTCGGATGCGACGGAACCGCTGTCAACACTGGACATAATGGCGGAGTTATTCGGCAGCTTGAGGAATTACTACAAAAACCGCTGCAATGGCTCGTGTGCTTATTACATGCTAACGAGCTCCCCCTGCGACACCTGTTTCAGCATTTAGATGGAGCAACTACAGGACCTAAGTGCTTCTCAGGACCGATAGGGAAATCTCTCACAGCATGCACGGAACTCCATATAACATCGTATGAACCTATATATCCATTACAGCCACTGCCGCATGTTGACGTGAAGGACCTGAGCACTGACCAGCAGTACCTGTGGCAGATGTGTCAAGCTGTCAGTGAAGGACACTGTCCCTGTGATCTAGCATTGCGAAAACCGGGACCATTGAACCACTCGCGATGGTTGACAACTGCCAACAGAATCCTCCGCCTCTATGTTGGCCTCGATGCACCATCCAACAACATCAAAACTCTTGTCACATTCATCATCCGGGTCTACGCCCCAACATGGTTCGCCATCAAGACGCAGCCATCATGCAAAGATGGAGCCAAACATCTGCACGGGATGATGGTGAGAACACGGTACCTCAGCTCCTCTCTAAAGAAAGTCGTCGACCCGGTGATTCGGCGAAACGGCTTCTGCGGACACCCCGAGAACGTGCTATTAGCCATGATCACAGATGAGCGACCACATATAAGGGAACTCGGACTCAGAAGAATCATGAAGGCAAGATCACATGTGTCTGCAAACAAAATCCGCAGGTTTCGAGTGCCACCGCTCAACCTCGACGCGACCGAATACCAGGACATGGTCGATTGGCAGACTTTGACCGTGACGGAGCCTCCTGTTACGATGGATATGACGGACAACGAATTGAACGACATGATCTCTGCTCAAATTTCACCAAGTGTCCTCTTCCCTCGCTTCCCTTGTCACACACAGGCGGTGGAAAGATGCGTGAACCTAGTTACCGAAGCTTCAGCCGCTGTGTGTGGCGAGACGTCCCGCCATGGATTTATTCGGGCTCGCGTCGCTTCTCGGCAGCTTATGCCGAAACTTGAGTCTAAACGTGACTATCAATTCTGAATTAACCATGCATGCATAACTCAGACTCTATCGTTAGCATAATAGTGTGCCAAAATAACTAAAAATATATAGTCTGATGTTTACTCGTATTTTAGGTATTTATGTGTAAAATCGTATATTATTGTAAACTTATAACGTCTGGTGGTCGATCAAAAGATTGTCTGATTTTAATAAACTTTTTTGCATATTGTTCTATTAGTCCATTGGCAACTTTTAAAAGCTCAAGTAAGTTAAAATTCACAAAAAAAATTTTTTGGGCCATTTTCACTCCTCCCTACTGTATATGTATGTTTGTAGGTTATTTGTAGCGGTGTTGATGTTGTTTTAGATGGATGTTAGAGTGATGTCATCTGCATATGATGATAAGGTAAGCTTGTTATCTATGGGTGTTGGAATGTCATGCATGTATAAGTTGAACAGTGTTGGTGAGAAAACAGAGCCTTGAGTGACCCCGTTCAGAAAAAGTTTGTTTTTGGATGACTTGTCATTAAATGTGACATGTGAGTATCTTCCTGAAAGATAGTTGCTTGGTCACCTTTTGGTGTTATTGTGCATGTTTTTGTTGAGTATTTTGTTTATGAGAGGGAAGCGTGGGATAGCATCAAATGTTTTACTCATGTCTATTGTTGCTAATAGTATACGTTGAGCTGCTCGTCTGCAGTTGATGCCATCCATGATGTGCTGCGTGAGGTTAGTGAGTAATGTCGTGGTTGAGTGGTGAGGTCTGAATCCATGTTGAGTAGGTGATAGTGGTATGTATGGGTTGGTGATCTGAAAGATTAGTCTTTCTTTTACTTTGGAAGGTGTGCATAATAAAGGAATGGGTCTATAGGAAGCTGGCTCTGTTGGATTTTTGTTTGGTTTGAGTAGTGTAATAATTTTACCTTGTTTCCATATGTCAGGAATAATACAGGGTTGATATGAATATGTGCTGATGTTTGCGAGAGCTAGTATTCCCTGTGGGCCCAAGTGTTTAAGATGTATGTTAGATATGTTGTCTGGTCCAGTAGCCTTCGAATTCTTAATTTTTGATGATCTTGGTGGTCTTGTCTGTATTGAAGGGTGTAATGGTTGTGTCGAGTCTGTAGGTCTTCTTGTGTCTGGCTGTTTCTCTGGCTGCGTGTTTCTGGTTGTTGTCTCTGTTTAAGTGACTTATATTTGCGTAGTGATTAACTAGAATGTTAGCTTGTTGTGTATATGTTGGGATCTTATTTTGGCTGCGACAGATAGCCGCATGTGAAGTGTGAATGCCGCTGTTAGATTGGGTAATGTTGTTTATAGTCTTGTATAGCCTGGATGTATCTGTGGAGTGGTTTAATGTTGTTATGAATTCCCTAAATGTTTCTGTTTGTTTTTCTTTAAGTTTGTTGTTTATTTCTGTGTTGAGCTGTTGTGTCTGCTGTTTTATGGCTTCTGTGTGTAGTATTTGTGTGTTATGTTTGAGGTTATTACGTTGCCTTGTGAGGTGGGCTATTTATGTAGTGTAATTTGGGTTGTATTTGCTAATGTTGCCCTTGGGTATGTATTTGTTTGCATTATTAATGATCTGATTGAATGTCCTGAGTGTTGTATTGATGTTTATGATGGGTGTGGTGTTCATTGTGGTGAATTGTTCCTCAGTCTGTATTTTGAACTGTTCCCAATCAACTTTCTTGTAATTTCTGTAAGTGTGCCTAAGGCTGTTGGGGCAGAGTGTGGAACGTGTTGTAATGATGATGAGCAGGTGGTCTGATGACAGTTGTTTTTCTGTTCTCCAGTATGTATATGTTGCTAGTGAGGGGGAACAGAACGTTATGTCTGGGGAGGAGTTTGAGTATCCTGCTTGATGTGGTATGTGTATATTCTTCTGTGTTGTTAAGAATGAAGAGGTTGTTTAGTTGTGTGGCCAGAGAGGCCAGATTGTGTAACTGTGGATTGTAATTGGCTGGCATCTGAGGTGAACTATCTGGTGGGATGTAAATGTTGAGTGTGGTGTTGTGTTTTACGCGTTTTAATGTTAACTGCCTGTATTTCTATCGTGTTATCTGCTTGGATTGTGTTGGTAATGTTTTGGGTGGTATCAGTGTAGCTAATGCTTTTACGAATGTAAGTGATGAGTCCACCCCCATGACCCACAGTACGATCTTGAAGGATCGCCGTGAAGTCAGAGATGGTGGGTGTTTTGTGTGTGCGTTTTAGTTTTGTTTCTTGTATAAATGCTAAGTGAATGTTTTGTTTGTGTACGAATTCCCTAAGCTGCATGATTTTGTTTGTGAGGCCATCTACGTTGTACTGTAATAGGTTAATATGATGCCTCTGTATTTGTCCCATGGTCCTATTGTGTCTATGTCTTTGTGTATGTGACATGTGTAAGTTGTAGTTGGGCCTGGATGAGTCTTAATGTCGCCGGAGAGTAAGAGTAGTCCGGGGAGCACGTCCGGCACGTAATTGCTCCCCGTAAATGAAAAAATATCACGCTGGTATAGGTCCGGCCCCGGGAGCCGATCGGCACTCTGACCGTGCCACGTAACAGGCCGTCGACTACCAGTCTGGCCAACCGTAGACAGCCCGCTGCAGGAGATTTGAGGAAGTTTTGCCACCAGCACGTTGATGTCCGGTTTGACGTCGCCTCTTCTTCGCGTTGACGTTCCACGTTTTTTCGTTGACGTTGACACGCTAACATGTCCCGCGCTGGAGGATACAGCCACTGCTAGAACCTTCCTAGTCAGCTGCTAACTTTTGGTTTATTGTTTGTACAGTAGATTCAGTTATTACTGTGATTCTATTAAAAGAACATTCTTTGTTACTTAAGGAAGTAGGTAAAGATGCCTGCCAGGAAACGGTACTTAAGAAAATAAATTCTCTGAGGACGAATTTCAAGACAAGAAAGAAATGAAAAAAGTGAATTCATCGAAAAAATCTGGAGCAGGTGCTGATGATGTATACATACCTAGTCTGTGTATAACAGTTTGTTGGAAGTTGGTGTAACACTCATTCGGTCGGTTGGTTCGGGTTATGTGGTTGTAGTTGTGTATTGTGCATGTCCTCCGTGGTGGCGGAGGGGACCTACAATTTTACGTGGTTCCAATCCACAAAAACCTTAATTTTACTACCTTAAACTATACCCAATCTATCAACATATGCGTCTAATCGATTTTTAAACATGTTAGTAGACGTCCTACTAATTACTTCTACCGGCAAACTATTCCAGCTATTTACTATTCTATGTGTAAAAAAGTTTTGGGCAACTGCTGTCTCGAACCTTCTACCTGTCAACTAACACGCATTATTTCTAGTTCTATTATATTGAGATATTTCGAAAAAGCTATCTCTATTTACGTTATCGAACCCATTCATAGTTTTAAAAACCTGGATTAGATCACCCCTTAGCCTCCTAGTCTCGAGTGTAGTCAATTTTAACTCCTTAAGCCTATCCTCGTACGACTTCGACCTAAGCGACGGAATCATCTTAGTTGCTCGTCTTTGAATTCTTTCGAATTTATCTATATCTTGGCGCATATGCGGATTCCAAAATTGGATCGCGTACTCCAAATGGGGTCTAACTAATAATTTATAAAGAGGAATAATAATATCGCGCGATTTGTACTCAAAATTCCGAGCTATAAAACCAAACACCTTGTTCGCCTTATTGACCGCTGCTGTACTTTGTTTCGCCACTTTTAAATCACCAGTGATGATAACTCCTAAATCTTTTTTCTGTTCTACGCTTTCCAACTCCTTCCCTGACATACTATACGCAAAATTACCGTTACGCGAACCTATATGTAAAATTTTGCACTTATCGACGTTAAATCTCATTTGCCATGTGACTGACCAATCAACGATTTTATTCAGATCTTCCTGGATTTTACCTCTGTCTTCATCATTAATTGCCCTACCACCCAACTTCGTGTCATCAGCAAACTTTGAAACTGTACTGACTAGGGCGACATCTAAATCGTTAATATATATAAGAAAAAACAAGGGGCCCAATACAGAACCCTGAGGAACGCCGCTCGCTACATTAGACCAAGACGACTCCATTCCATCAACGACTAACCTTTGTTTCCTACCTCGCAACAACTCTTCTATCCAATTTATTACTACACCCCTGATTCCATGAGCCTTAATTTTTTCCATGAGTCTTTTGTGCGGTACGGTGTCAAAAGCTTTTTGAAAATCTAAATACACTACATCTACCCCCCGATGACTATCGTAAACTTCGACCACGCTTTGGAAAAATTCTAAAAGATTAGTTAAGCAAGATTTGTTTCGCCTAAAACCGTGCTGCATATTTCTAAGTTATGCAATTCCAAGTGTTCGACTCTCCGATCCCTAATTATTGATTCCAGTAGCTTACCTACATCAGACGTTAAATTGATTGGCCTATAATTTCCGCCGCACCTTTATCGCCTTTCTTAAAGATAGGTGTTACATTTGCTAACTTGAAATTATCTGGTACGCATAAAAATCTTTGTTAGCGGCACAACAATGATTTCTTTTAATTTTTTTAGTTGTATGGGATATATGGAACCCGGCCCCGGTGATTTACACATTTTCATTTTATCAATACAGTGCATTACCTCCCTTTCACTAACCACAATATTATCTAAAGTATTACCATTGTCAAAAGGTATTATGTCTGTGACCGTACGGATATTCGTTACATCTTCTGTTGTAGGAAATGACGTAAAAAATTCGTTAGAGGTAATGTTCCAGGTAATGCTCAGCCTCTAAGTCAGATCAGAGAGAATCAGAATGATCACTAGAGAAATTCCACAAGTTTATATACATAAATTTTGGCGACATCATTATTATTTAATGTTGACCTGTTTTGTTTTTTATTCTGAATAGGTTCTGATTTTTTTTTGGCAAAATAGTTGAAGATAAGGTAAATATTTTAGCTGTAACAACGTCTAGACAAATAAGCAAATATTTGAAGATGAAGCCATATTTTTATTTTAAACCACATAGTGACAGATCTGATGTTATCATGATTTGCCGAGTTAACTAAAAATGGAAATTCAAATATGCATTTTATTATGGATTAAAATTAAACATGCATATTAGCCAAAATTAAATGCTTAAAATTTAAGATTAAGTGTTAACCCTTAACCGCCGTGGTGCCCATATTTGGACACCTTCAAAATAATCGAAATATATTGAATAATTATTGAAATATCGTCTGCTACGCCGAGGTGGCCTTTCTTGAACACCTAACTGTAGATGCCAGATACCTCTTTCGGCAATATCTCGGTTTTTTTTTATTTCATGGCCTTTTCAAACGACGTTTGTCTTGAGGGAAATGTTAGTTCAAAACCAAAAATATTTTGAAGAATGGAATCATTTACAGGTAAGATACAATGTTCTAATAATTTTTAGGGCAAAAACATATCCTGGATTGTAAATAAGATTGCTTTATTTAAAAAATATATTAGCATAAATATTAGATGTCATTAGAGTATAGTGTTCAAAAATGAGCAGCTAGGTATGGCAAAGTCCTCCTGGGCAAACGTTTTCTTTCATAGATTGAAAATTTTTGGGAAACTATTTTATTTTTTTAGAATAGTATCGATAGATATTTTGTAGACTAAAATTTATATATATATATATATATATATATATGTATGTGTATATATATAGTTATTTATTATATATATATATATATATATATATATATATATATATATATATATACTCAAACACTCTTTCCAGGAACTAGTGGATTATCCGAGAGGCCAGTCATTTCAATTGCAACAGGAAGCTTTTATGCTGGAAATCGCACTCGCAAGTCTCTATTTCTTGCAATTGCTGAAACAAGCGACGAAGAGAATGGATCAGGAGACGAAGAAACAAACATTTTGGAAGAAAGAGGACAGTCACAACAGTCGAGTTCAGAATCAGAACAGGAACAGGACCTTTCATCTTCTAGCACTGTTGTTTTATGTGTTGATAACAGTTCACCCTGCCCTTCATCACATGTAAATGGTCTGAAGAAAACCCTTCAAAAGAGAAATCCCATTTGAGAAAAGATTGAAGCACGGGATCCTATTCCACAACATCCAGATTTTGAGGATAATATCTTGGTATCGGAAAATCCTGAAGATTGCTTGGTTAGTCCTTTTCAATTCTTCATGAAATTTATTGGTCTTGTGGCACTGTTCAATCAAGAAGGCTACCTGGTCTATCATTCACCCAGGATAAAGAAATGAAGGATAAGGGTAGAGGTACATTTGAAGAGTGGGATGCAAATGTAGATGGAATAAGAGTAACAGCAGTAAAATGGTTTGATAGTAGAGCTGTTACAACTTTGTCAACCTTTGCAACAGCAGAGCCTGTTGTTCAGAAAGAGAGGTTTGACCATCACCAAAATGAAAGATGTCCATTATTTGCCCCAGTATTGTACACGAGTATAACAAAGCAATGGGTGGTGTAGACCTGCATGACCAATTAGTATCCTTGTATAGGTTTTCTTTTAAGTCTAAAAAGTATTATCATAGGATCGTTTGGCACCTGTTTGACATGGCACTGGTCAATGCTTGGCTACTGTACAGGCGATCATGTGATATGAGTGTTCCCCGTAAAAACCAAAATATTTTGGCACAATTCAAGGCTAGGGCAGAAATGTTTGATGTTTTCTGGTAAAGTAACTAAAAAATGTAAAAGGGGGAGACCATCTATAGAAGCCACAGAAGAACCGAAAAGAAAAATTGTTAACCAAGGTTTACCTATACCTGAAAATAATATAAGATTTGACAATCTTGGCCATTTACCTAATGTTGGTTCAGTTAGACACATATCTCTAAGGCGTGAAGCTAAAAGTGTAATAAAAAAGTCAAAACGCGAATTTGAAATCTCCATAGCTCGTGACGGTAAAGAAAACCCCAAGCGATTCTTTCAATACGTCAATAATAGAAATCCAGTAAAAAGTGTCTTAGGTCCATTAAAAAATGTAAATGGAGATCTAATCTCTGAAAACAAGGAAATGGCTACCTTGCTAAACGAATTTTTTACGTCAGTTTTTACTATAGAAGATGTAACGAATATCCCTACGGTCATAGACATAATACCTTTTGATAATGGTAATATTTTGGATAATATTGTCGTTAGTGAAGGGGAAGTAATGCGCTATATTGATAAAATGAAAACGCGTAAATCACCGGGCCGGATTCCATATATCCCATACAACTAAAAGAATTAAAAGATAGCATTGTTGTGCCGCTAACAAAGATTTTTAATGCGTCTATTTCTGAGGGGTGCGTACCAGATAATTTCAAGTTAGCAAACGTAACACCTATCTTTAAGAAAGGCGATAAAGGTGCGGCGGGAAATTATAGGCCAATCAGTTTAACGTCTGTTGTAGGTAAGCTTTTGGAATCAATAATTAGGGATCGTATAGTCGAACACTTAGAATACCATAAACTTGTTAGAAATACGCAGCACGGATTTAGGCGAAACAAATCTTGCTTAACTAATCTTTTAGAATTTTTCCAAAGCGTGGTTGACGATTACGATAGAAATCGGGCGGTTGATGTAGTGTATTTAGATTTTCAAAAAGCGTTTGACACCGTGCCGCACAAAAGACTCATTGAAAAAACTAAGGCTCATGGAATCAGGGGTGTAGTAATAAATTGGCTAGAAGAGTGGTTGCGAGGCAGGAAACAGAGGGTGGTCGTTGATGGAGCGGAGTCGTGCTGGGCTAATGTAGCGAGTGGCGTTCCTCAGGGTTCTGTATTGGGCCCCTTGCTTTTTCTTATATATATTAACGATTTAGATGTCGGCCTAGTCAGTACAGTTTCAAAGTTTGCGGATGACACGAAGCTGGGTGGTAGGGCGATTAATGACGAAGATAGAGGTAAAATTCAGGAAGATCTGAATAAAATCGTTGATTGGTCAGTCACATGGCAAATGAGATTTAACGTTGATAAGTGCAAAATTTTGCATATAGGTTCGCGTAACGGTAAATTTGCGTATAGTATGTCAGGGAAAGATTTAACAAGCGTAGAGCAGGAAAAAGATTTAGGAGTTATAGTCACTGGTGATTTAAAAGTAGCGAAACAAAGTACAGCAGCGGTCAATAAGGCGAACAAAGTGTTAGGTTTTATAGCTCGAAATTTTGAGTACAAATCGCGCGATATTATAGTTCCACTTTATAAATCATTAGTTAGACCCCATTTGGAGTACGCGGTCCAATTTTGGAATCCGTATATGCGCAAAGATATCGACAAAATCGAAAGAGTTCAAAGACGAGCAACTAAGATGATTCCGTCGCTTAGGTCAAAGTCGTACGAGGATAGGCTTAAGGAGTTAAAATTGGCAACACTCGAGACCAGGAGGTTAAGGGGTGATCTAATCCAGGTTTTCAAAATTATGAATGGGTTCGATAACGTAGATAGAGATAGCTTTTTCGAAATATCTCAATATAATAGGACTAGAAATAACGGGTGTAAGTTGACAAGTAGAAGGTTCGAGACAGCAGTTGCGAAAAACTTTTTTACGCATAGAATAGTAAATAGCTGGAATAGTTTGCCGGTAGAAGTAATTAGTAGCACGTCTATAAACATGTTTAAAAATCGATTAGACGCATATGTTGATAGAAAGGGTATAGTTTAAGGTAGTAAAATTAAGGCTTTCTGAGGATAGATCCCACAGCTCAACACAAGTGTTGTGGGATATAGGGAGGCAGCGTCTTGGGTTAGGGGATACTCTCTGTCCTTACACACCCATTTAGAGAGATTCCTCTGCCGAACGGTGCCCCCCATAGTACTGTGAGGTATTGAAAAACTCATGATCTTCACTTGCCCCACAAACACCTTTAAATGGGAGACCCAAAATGGGTGCACACACATTTCTACATTACTGTACAGTCTTTACAGCCACACCTACTCTTTTTCTCGTAAGTGTATATATTGTAATGTATATGATTGTAAATTTTGACTTGGTCCGCTATCGATATGGACCGTGAC
The DNA here is from genome assembly GCA_023014485.1 of Bathynomus jamesi. NCBI lineage: Eukaryota > Metazoa > Arthropoda > Malacostraca > Isopoda > Cirolanidae > Bathynomus > Bathynomus jamesi. The sequence continues at coordinate 1,220,232 of JAJOZX010000541.1, read as the reverse complement.
TTGATGGATACCGTAATGAAATTGACTGGATTCTTTGGATCCGATATATTTGCATGTCCTTTATAAATAGATATAGAGTGTAACATATTTGTGGATAGTAGTCTATTATGACTTGATCCTCTGGATCAGAGATTCTATATTTAATTTTAAATCGATAATTAATTAGTTTTAAATTGATAATTATTTAGTTTCGTAAAAATTGGTCGTTGCCAATTTACCGGCAGTTTTTACATAAATTTCTTATGTTCTTGTGGTTCGGAACCCACGTAAAATTGTAGGTCCCCTCCGCCACCACGGAGGACATACACAATACACGAACACAGTTAGGTAGACCAGCCATGAGTGGATCCTAGGGTCTTTGTTGGTCTGAAACATTATAACATTATAACATTATAACAAAAGCAGAGTTATGACACACTGCCAGAAATGTAATGTATATTTGTGTATTACACAAAAAAAGAATTGTTTTGCAGACTTTCATACAAAAAATTTGTAAAGTAATATTCAAATTTCATTATTATATTTGCAGAAAAATGTTTGAATAGTAATTAAAATAAGTCTTAGCTGTTCATTATCCATAAAAATGCTTTGTATTAGTTTTATATTTTAATATCAGTAAAAATTGCTCCAGATTTTGTGTTTTATTCTCCGTAGATTTTCACATTAAATTTGTCTCGTGTGCCAAGGTGCCCAAAATAATCCACCTTCATTAATTCATTAAAAAAACAAAAATAAATTAATGTAAATACATACATGCCTTATTGACTCCTGTTAGATCACAATTTTCAACAATTTAATTTTTTTCACAGCTAAATAAAAATTTAGGCGGTTAAGGGTTAAGCAAGACATGACTTCATTTTTTTACAACGAAGAGATAATGTATAAAGAAAATTAATATTACAGAATTTAACACGATTACATTATTAAGCTAAATCTAAAAAAACGATTAAGTAATTTAAAAAGAAATAATTCATCAATTATTCAGCAAAAATAAAATAGAAAGAAAATAAAAAATTTATCCGAACTTGCGTGTTATATACAGTTAACGTCACAGTTTGGACTTTATATGCAAAAATGAATATAAGAATTATTTATTATTCATTTTTACAAAAATGAATATAAGGATTATTCATTATTCATTTTTACAAAAATGAATATAAGAATGATTCATTATACAGTAATATAACATCCTAACTATTTCTAACTAGATGATAACAAATGGTTTTTATAATACAGATTTATATACACAACATAAGTCGGGGTGGTTAAGTCAAGTTCAGGTGGTACGAGGACGCATAGTTTGACATAGTTTGACATAGTACAATGTTTTTTTTTATTTTTTGCCATTGCGAGAATAGTCTTTTCACTACAAATATACCGAGGATAATAGCACATACAATGATAATAGCGGCAGATGTTGAAAAAATTGTTACCGGTTGTAGTATTTGTAAAAGGTTGTTCTGGTTATCATCTGAAATTTTAAAACGATTCAAGTGATCATTCCATTTAGGGGAATGAAGTCCGGGTAAGATGGTCACCGGTTTCATGGAAGAATTCAAGATTTCTATCGTAGGTTTAAGTTTAGTTTCAGACAGAAAGGGGTACGAGTTGTTAATTGTAATCTCAAAATTATAAGGGGAACAATTTCATTCATATCTACTTCTTAAATTATAGCAGCTGTTGGTGGTTGTGTGGATGTTTGTGTGCGGAGTGGTCGGCCTCGCTTAGGTGGCAGTGGGGGTCGAAAGTTAAGCTCGGATTCTGAGTGTGTTCGTTTTTTTCGTGAAGGTTCTAGTTCACGTGGTTGATATAAGTAGTATGACCGCAAAAAGGAGAGAGTGCAATGCAATTGCAAATGTTGATCAATGTTGCAAAAGGGGATGTTGCAAGAGGTTGTGCAACAAGTGGGAGGGGGATGTTGCAAGAGGTTATGCAACTATGGGGGGTTATCCCCCAAGTTGCAATGAACTCCCTAGCAAGCTGAGGGAGACCTCTTTGGGGGAGAAGTTGGGACGGCCTCACCTCCCAAAGGGGTATACCTAACCTAAGAGAGAGGGGGAGGAGAGAGAGGAAGAGCGGTGTTCGCTTGACAGGAGCCAAGCGCATATTAAAACTTCATCCCAGCGCTTGCTGTTTTATAAGCCCTAATCAGCCAGTTGGCTTAATCCGCCAGTGCCTACAGGCATTAACAGCCAGTTGGCACAATGTATACAACGTTTGGACAAATGCACGTACATTCCCGCCTATACGCCCATGAAATATTACACAAACACAACTATATGCGCGATTACATGCGCCGGGTTCGAGAACCGGTGACGGTGCATCCTTCCACGGTTGGTAGATAAATGGGAACCGTGGTTATCCTAGTGGTTGCTCGTCAAGCTGTAGGTCTAAGGTGGAGTGTAAACATCCTTCCACGGTTGGTAGATAAATGGGAACCCAGGGTATTCTGGTGGTGCTCCCGTTAAACTCTATTACTACACTCGGTCATGTTGTTTATCTGTTTGTTTATTTCCCCCTCTGTCTCTCTCATATATATATATATATATATATATATATATATATATATTATATATATATTTTTCTTTTCAGAGGAATTGGCCACAGATATCTAGAGATGGGTGTAAACCCCTTCATGTGTATATATATATATATATATATATATATATATATTAGTGGTGGACCGGATGTCAGTTTTTCAACATCTGCAGATGCGGATGCTGATCTTTAGTTAATCTATCAATATAATATAGAATTATGAATATATGACATAATTTTTCAAAATTCGTGATATTACTATTATGGCAGGCAATGCATAAGAATTAAAATTAATATTAATGTTTTCATTATGATAAAAATAATAACTTTCTCAAGAGTTTCAGCCACAGAAAATTGAATGAAACAAGTTTCATTCAAGTTTCTGTTACCAGGTATTTATATTTTGAGGTTTATATATTTGTTTTTTCATTAATAATTAATATTTTACATGAAATATGCATGACTGGGCCTTATAAGCTACTTTATAAGCTAATTTAATTGTAAATTGCATAATTTATTAGAGGTAATATCCGCATAGCATCCGCAGTCAGAAGTGCGGATGCGGATGTTAAAAATGATGCGGATATCCGCAGATGCGGATGTTAAAAACGATGCGGATATCCGGCCCACCACTAATATATATACCATTTATGCAGGATTTCTGAATATTACAGTAAGCGGAATAAGACGGTTTACCGAGAGTAACGGAAGCATCTTGTGAAAAATAATATTTATCATTTACTACAGAAATTACTAATTAGTACAAAAAGCACACACACAACAATTATATAAACAGAAACAATTCCCTCCATCGTTTAAAAGGAAGATTATTTTACACGTCGCCTACCATCACCGGTTCTCGAACCCAGGTGGAGAGCAACTCGCTCCTCCACCAAACCATGCCTGGAGGTGGAGTCCCCAACTTGACCTTCAAGTGAAGAGAGACACTAGCAAGTACGAATTGTTCTTCATCACGTATTTTACAATCAGCGAAACTCTTATTATTGTACACACACACGTACGTGCATCCGTCAGTCTGCTTAGAAGGCGGCCAGTTGGTATAATTAAATAATAATGTCGTTTACAACCAAAAGATATAAATAAAACATCATTACATCATTCTGTTTATGTAGACGAATTATTGGAATTAGTTTCATGAACTATACATCCGATAATATAAGAAATACAAACGAGGAATATATACATTAAAAAATATATATAGATATATACAACTAACAAATCTTTGAGAGCTCACATTCCATGCGTCGAAGAAAAAAAAAGAAATATTGACTAGAACTCTCTCAACGTTTCAATAGAAAAAAAAGAAGCGAGCTTTAAGAGTCAGACCAGAGACTAACCATTTATTGTACACGGTTATGCCTAATTAATAAACCAAAAACATCTCGCCAGAACCATAGTTAAATAAGCACCTCAACTCTGACGCATAAAATTAGTAACATTTGTCAGTATCGGATATTAAGAGCTGGGAAGGAAAGTAAAAGGCATCGTTGTCTTTTTAACTATTTACGAGTTGATAGTTTCCCCATTTACTTTTTAATGTGAATGATTTTAACGAGTATATATATATATATATATATACACAATTATATTAAACAACGTTCTGAAAATTGCAGAGTTTAATGGCGACAGTTTGGCGGAAGCGATAGATAATATCGATTTTAAAATTCCAATAAATAAACTTCTTTTCGCAGGAGTTTTATTTCTATTGTTTCAGGGCATAGACATCATAAAGATTAAACTCACACGTTTATGATGCGCCCAAGCTTCACGGGCAATTGAGATTTCAGTTTAGCGTTTCTCTCAAACATACGCGAATTGTACCTGAATTCCGAATATATCTTCGATTGTCACTAAAACCCTTCCTTTTCTGACACTCGAAGATATACAGGTGAGTCCTAATACCTCAGTATATAGTGAGTGCGGTAGACCGAGCCTTCACACAGATGATTTTTCCTTTTTCATTTAGACGGTGTTATAAACTTTACATCTACGATCTTTCACAGATAGTTGACTTTTAAAATTGTCTTCCAGTTTCTGACGAATTATTTTTCAGAGGAAATAATAAATTTTCCGAATCTAATTTAGATGCGCCAACATAATCCGCTTTACAAATTTATTTTCTAGCATCGTTAAGCTTCTCAAATATAAATGGTTGTTCCATTTTCCCTTCTCCCACCCAATTCATCGGCGCCCAGAACGCAAGATTTATTTCCAAACAATGCGTTTCTCTCTCCACGGCTCTGGAACGTGCAAGATATATTTGACACGCCCCAGATTTGACGGGAAAGCCAATCACAACCCTGTGGGCGGACCCTCAGAACCTCTGGTTGGTGGATGGCATCAATCACACATTATCATCCGGCCAAATTTCACAGATAGCCAATAGGAAACTCGCGAATCGGGTATTGTGGGATGTTCACAATTACGACCCGTCTATAAAAGGGGATATTTTCATCACAGGGATCCAATTCAGTTGTTTTTATCGAACAGTGCTTTTGAAATACCTCGCCATGAGCCAATCGCTGCAGCTCTACATCTCTCCGGATTTGTTTCAAGATAAAGATTTCTATGCCGAGGCCTCGCGCATAATATTCAACGCTGTAGACCGGAATGAACTTTCAACGCAGACTGTTGCAGAAATTTATGACGACAAGAAAGAATCAATCAATGAAGACATTAAAATGTAAGTAATTAATTTAATTTGTGTTTATATACGTCGTTTCATTCAGTACCAATGTTAAATAATTTATAAAAAGTCATAATAAAAGCGATATGAAAAATTAGTTTGTGATATATTCTCGGCCTAACCATGGTGGACTTTCTCGTTTATAATTTATTATATCCCAGAACTCTTTCTCGTTTATAATAATATAACCTATCCTAGCATAGCCTAACCTAACCTAACACAACTGAACCTAACCGTTATAATATAACCTAACACAACCTAGCCCAGAAGGTCAAACTTTTCACCCCACCCTAGACCTACAGTTTAACGGAGATTCCAAAATTGCTAATTCTGACGAAGGTCAAGCTTTTCATCCCACCCTAGACCTGCAGTTTCACGGGGATTCCAACACCCAGCGTTTTGCCATTCATCTCTTAATATAACCTAACCTAGCGTAGCCTAACCAGGCATAATTAAACTTTAATTTAACTTAACTTCAAATGATTCAATATGAACTAATCATGTTATTTTCTCTTTAAAAGTCCGATACGGAACTTGATCGTGGTGTAGCTACTTTTCGTTTTGATGAAAGGGGAATAAATGATTTGGAGGCTTTACCGCACAGCCAACCCAGTGACCTGAATACTGAGGTCGAGGTACTGGCTCACATCCGATCCAACGAACGCCAGGTCATCGAGGAACTAATGTAAGTTTTTGTCTACTCCTCGCATTTTATATTACATGTTTTATTAGCAGGTATCCTCAATTATAGTCTAATTTGCATTAGCAGTGAGCTATGATTTCTCAACACAATTCGATTTATGAAAAAAATGGACTTTAATTAAAAAGAATCAGTATGAACTAATCATGTTAATTTCTCCTTAAAGGACCGATACGGAGCTCGAACATGTTATAGCAAGTTTTCGTGACAGCTTTGATGAAAGGGGAATAAATGATTTGGAGGCTTTACCGCGCAGCCATCCCATGGGCCTGAATACAGGGGCCGAGGTATTGGCTCACATCCGATCCAAAGAATGCCAGGTCATCGAGGAACTAATGTAAGTTTTTTGGGGTTAAGAACAAGACACATTGTATTTTCATTTAATTTATTAAATGGTAGAAAACATGTACAAACCTGCTTACAGAACTAGTGGCCATTAAATAAGCCTTAATGGAAACATTTTACAGTTATAAATGTATATACATCTTTAGACAATATAGTTACAAATATATATACACCTTTACACAATATAATTACATATATATATATATATATATATATATATATATATATATATATATATATATACCTTTACAAAACACAACGAGTGTGAACATATGGGAAACTTTTTTATTTGTTTACATACCGTTTCATCATCCACTTCAGTTTCACACAAACCGAATAATTTTTAAAAAATTATAAAACCCTTCCCACGTGACATGTTTAGAAGAAATGAAAGGCAATACATGCCACAAGTATTACTAAAATATCCTTGGAAACGGTAAGGATGTCAGGGACAGGTATCTGTTCGATAAATTGTAAAACCACAGGGTCACTCCAGGGTTGAGTGCCGAGTGAATCAAAATCGTACATTCTTTCCCTATTTTTAAAATAGATTGCAAACCAATGAACCGCCTCACACCCACAATGTCGGTGTTCAAGATAATCCCATACCAATCTTTCGTAGATGGCAAATTCAATATTTCATTCTTCGCAAACACGCCGATAAATTTGGAGCGTGTGATTCGGTCACTTTTCATTACTCTGAAGTGTATTCGCGTCCATTTTAAAAGTCTGTGACCACGTTCCTGAAACGGTCAACTTCTACTAGAGCCTATGATTCGAGGTACACGAGTCCGCTAATAGGCGAGTCTATAGGGTTGGCAAATTCCAATCTGACTGAGATGTTCCCACTTTGTTGTGGACTTAAGTGTGCATTTATACTAGCAGATAAGTCAGGGGTAATATCATATGAATAAAGGTTAAATTCTTCAACAAATTCTTTCTGCGTTATGCCAAACCCAAGCTCGTCACAGGCACCGGCATTATGAGCCAGACTACTATAAGCTCTCGCGCAGAGCGGAAACACAACGTCTAATGAGTAGTCCGTAACCATAGGCCCCCCCCACTGCGACGCTATTTACGTATAGACTTATTTTTTAAGGCCGAAATTCTCGAATTTAAAGGCGCTCTTTTTATATTTTCCCTTCATCGAAGCGTGATCATGCATTCCAATTAATATCCTTTTAGGTATAACTGCATTGAGGCGGGCACCGTGTATAGTTTGATCTTTACTCTGTTAATTGGGTATTTTACTGTTGCGTGTATTAAATTTTTTTCAATTTCTACATATTTCAGCGAACTTAAGTTCACTCGCCGTACACGCAAATATGTCTCCATGATGTGAATCACAACGGGTTTTGCGCCCTCTTCTTGATCAGGTCCAACATTTATACAGATCTCAGGACTCGTGCGGTTGAGCTTTAGTTTCAGGTCAACGCCGTTCAGAAGCAGTTTCTCCTGGAACGTGAAGTCTGTATGAAAACGACCAAAACACTCGGAATATCTTTTTTTTAGAATTTTTAAATTTATCCTTTATACCACTTTCATCTTTAGTCTGATAATAGCCCTCGACAGTTAAAAAGGTGTCCTTCGCTTCTTTTGAAAAGTTGAAGACATTTTCCAGATAGGCTCGTAGGTGATAATAACCCGTTCCTGCCGAGATGTTAACCTAATTTAAATACACCTCACACTGGCTGAATATGGAGCGTAGAAAGTTGGTTTCAGGGTATGCAGAGTAACTATCATCGCAGTCCGTTCCATCTGAATGGGCTATACGCAGTTTAGCGTACATGTGCATGCAGCTCGGGTCAAAAACGTATCGGCCTGAGGTGGGTATCACGAATTCTATAGGGGCACTCGGCGAACTAATTGTGTTTAATGGGTTAATTGTAATAAAGTAGCTATGCTCAATAGAAACCTGAGTAGGGGCGTATCAAAGAGGGACAGTTCCGATTTACGAGAATGTGAACTACACGGGTGGATGAAACGCGCCATGACGAGTCAGAAATAGTACCACCTCTCTCGACAACTAGTAATCAGCCTATGATTCGTGAGAGTAGTGTCCTCAGCTTATATCAGTTAAAAAAATGATCAGCCATAGGATTCATACGCTTTGAACACTTCTTTTTTGATGTACTTTTACGTTTAGCGCCACGTGTTGGTAACCCCTTCTTCCTGACAACCCTCTTCTTTCCGCCACCACGTATTTTGCTCTTTGCATCTTTGATGATTTCGTTTAGGCTTCTTTAGGTTTAGTTCCACCCATTATGTCTTCTACCGCGTTAAAACCTGATTGTAACGCCTTCCTCCCAAGGTATCTAGCCTCCCTCTTCAACAGTGGGACAACGGTGCGTAGTATGGTTTAAAAAAATGGATCCAAGCCCACTCCCACGCTGATATCTCACCCCTCGATAGACTGTGAAAGGGCTTCGGTTCATTACAACTGAAAGCGATGAAAGTGTAGCTTCACTGTTAAGCTCCCATCACCGAATGGGAAATTTTTCCCTAAATCGTTCTTATATACAGGGTGAGTCAAAAGTTTCCATACATAGGCAAAATGGTCACTTTTTTATGCAATAACTTGTAAGTCACAAAATATGCTCTATGTGGGCACCATTACACTGAATGCACATACGGATGCGTTCCCCCCAGTAATGGCAAACGCGCGTTAACACGTCTGGCGTGTGCATCACGAATGCGTTCCTTTAGGTGGTCCGTGTTTTGTATTTTCACCTGGTACACCATGGCCTTCAAGTGCCCCCACAAGTAAAAATCAAGGGGGTTGAGGTCTGGGGACCTCGGAGGCCACTCCACGGGACCACGGCGGCCAATCCAGTGACCCTAAAACTGCTGATCCAGCCACTGGCGCACGCAGATACCGTAATGTGTGGCGCCCCGTCTTGCTGAAAGTACGCTGGAAATCTCCCTTCCTCGTTCAGCAGGGACGGCGTGACTGTGTCTTGCAGCATGTTTAGATACATTTCGGCATTCAGATTGGTGTCAATGAAAAAAGGGCCAACAATTGTGTTGCCCCATATCCCGCACCACACCATCACTTTTCCAGGGACTTTTGAGGGACTCATCCAGTGCGGGTTTTCATCACTCCAATAACGTACGTTTTGACGATTAACCTCTCCATGAACATAAAAGTTGGCTTCATCTGAAAACAGGATGACAGCCGAGAACTCCGTGTCTTCATCCACGTTTGTTCTTGCCCATTCACAGAATTCCAGCCGCCTGTCCGGGTCGTCTTCGCTAAGATACTGCAACATTTGCATTTTGTATGGATGCCATCTGTGCTCTTTCATAATGCGGACGATACTCCTTTGGCTGACACCGCATTCTACAGACATCGGTCGAGTGCTTTTTTGGGGACTCTTTGCGAACGCTGCCAGCACCATAGCACCATGGTCGCTGTGCCTTCATCGGTGGCTGTTCGTGGACGGCCACTTCTTGGTTGGTCTGCAACACTTCTAGTCTTCTTGAACTTCTCAATGAGTTTGGCAACGGTGTCGTGTGTGATGTGCGTGCCGGGGGCGCGTCTCCTGTTAAAATCCTCCGCAACCTTGTGACAGCTTCATGATCCTGCCAGAAGAATGATCTCTATACGCTCTTCTTGGGACAGAGGCATCTCAGCACATCACCTGCAAAAAAATAAAAAATAAATAATCATTTATTTATCATGACCATTTTGCCTATGTATGGAGACTTTTGACTCACCCTGTATATTGAGATGTTGGTTAATAGATTAGTCGCAACATTCACATAATGGGGCTTGTCATATGTAATGCTCAACCTTTTCCCTCGAAGGTTGGAGATGTGTGCAATGCAGCATGCGCGCCTGGGTGTAACAAATAGCTCTACGATATTGCTGTAAATATAGCACATATCTGGGGATGGGCAGCTTTCACCCAATTTCTCCATCTTCAGCTGATACATTAAGCTGGACAAGTCATGTTGTGCCTCGTGAAAGGTATCTCTTTGGAGGGCTGCACCATATCAACCCTGGGTCACAATTGTGAACAGCTTTTTGTCTTTAATATTTCTACTAAGCGTTGATTTTAACTTCAACGTGCGTGCAGGCGTATCTATGTTTACGACTTCAAAAAGTAAATCGTTTTTCAGGTACGATTTTTCAAGAATCTTGTTTAACCCTATCACAATGTCCGTTGCAGTCATAATGACCGATTCCTAGTGTTACATTTGTACAATAGTACTGTACCTCACCGAACAGGACTGATCGCATAGTGTTGTCTAAGGTTATGCATAATTTTATACACTCACCGACTCTTCTAAGGATCAGAAATATGATCTGCTCATTTTCAAGAGTTAAAAATTTGGTGGCAAGCTGGAATTCACAAACACCAACTTCGTACGAATCGCGTTCTAATTCAATGGGCCCATGAAGTTCGGTCACAAAGTTGGCCAGGGTGTTGTTAGGATGTACAGACAGAGAAGAAGCGGAAGGGAGTGTGACATAGAAGTGTTAGGCGCCATTTTGCACACTATTTAAGCTTCATTATTGCAGCAGCTTTTATATAGGTGTTGAAGCTTTCTGGGTAACCCAGCCATTTCACCAGGTACACTTTTCTCATTCTTGAACCTTTACTGCCTAAAATGTTTTCAATTTTAAACACACTTTTTCCTAAATTAAATGTCACTTTCTGCAACTCCTCGCGGTAGAAGCCTCCTGCGATTTCTTCCCCATTCAAATCTTCAAAGAAATACATCATTATCTCGCCTTTAGGTCTCATAGCACAAACTTTAAAAATCTCACGTATCCATCCTTGCTCAAATCACTTCGCGAATTTATTTCCCGAACGTGATACCTTACACAATCATTGATTTTGAAATGTGTAGACTGTGGTGGTAGTGCTCCATCTCTTCTCACCTTTGTGCGCGTACCTCTTCCTAAAACTTCGTTAGGTGTTGTGCCAATCGTACGTTGGTGTGAACGGTTGTATGACGACGCCAATGACCCCAGAATGTTTATATATCTGTGTTTTTATGTGTAAAATATCGATACATGCGTTCCTTTATGGTACGTTGAACTCTTTCAGCTAAAGAGGCCTTATGTATAGAACTGCTAGTGTAGTAACTGATATTAAACTCTGTCAGCATGTTCTGAAAAGCGCGGCCTATAAATTCTTTCCCCATATCCGTACAAAAATAGCCAGGAACCCTATCTTCTTTTAACATGAACGTTTTCGTAGCTGTAGCAACTGTTTCAGGCGATTTATTTTTCAGTGGAATTAGCCACAGATATCTAGAGAATACATCTATTATGAATAGGATGTAGCGGTAGCCGTCATTATACACTGACTATCTTTGCATGTCTGCTAAATCCGCTTGCCAAATAGAGTCAATCGAAGCCGGTTGTCTTGGCCGTTTTAAACCTTTTTCTCACCGGCTTATGAAGTGTATAAGCATCTGCTCCCGCAAAAACCTCTCAACATCTTTTTTCCCTACTCTGTAAACACCTCTGCGGGGTTAGAAATGTCACAATAGCGTTTACTTAATATGTTAGCCATTTACGTATTTTAGAGACACGTGGGTAAGGTTGGCCGTTTGTTCTCTTCTTTCTCCTCTTTAGAGACGCTACTGCTGGGGGCGTTGGCGTACTCAGTTGTGACACATGCGAGACTTGATCCAAATCTTTTAACTTATTCAGATTACTTATCAATGTTTTGGGGACATTTATTTGTTGTAGTCTTGCTTTAATATGCTTCCATCCTGTTGGTGAGGGCCTGTCCCTCATTCTCACCAGATCATGAACAATGTCAACGACATTGGATCCCTGTACCCTTGTTCCTTCAACAATGACCTCGTCTATATCGGTCCACTGTATGATGGGGTCCTCATTCAATAGATTATAAAGACTTAAGCCTTTATTCCTCAATGTATGTGGAAGACTACTTTTTAATACATGTTCGATGTGTTGCGTTCAGTTATTCTTTGGTTGGTCATCTCTAACGTCGGGTCCACGTTCTGTGTCGCCATGCTCAGCGTTGCTCGTGCTGTGCCTAATAACCACGGGGATCTCTGTCGGATTCTTATAATCTTCGTACTCATGAAGAAATTTCTGCAGAGCTTCTTGGTACAAGATTCTTTTCTCATAAGGTGACTTTTCACTGTTTAATAAGGCTAGCAACTTGCTTTCCATTCTTTTAAGGCTACTTTTACGGGGTTCTAGAACGGTGTGTGGAATCTTTGAACTTTGCAATGAAGCATACATCTCCTGCGGAATCACTACCACTTTCTTCATTATATTAATCTAGTCAGTAAAGGTCCCAAAACTGAAAATAATATGGAGAGGAATGATCCCCCCTCTTTGTACAATAATTCGCTCTTTATTCCCACAGTTTGACTTTTACGAGCGAGCGCACGTATTACAGTATGTTCTTGTAACAACGTAAGCGAGCCTTCTGAGGGGGTTTCATTGGTACATTAAATTTTATAACATTGAGACAGATTTCACAGATGAATTTTAAAAAGTCGGAGTCGATATTTTTAAGAAACATCTGGTGCAGTGCCTGGGGCAATCGTTGATAGATTTTTATTAATTCACAATATTTCTCCAGCCTATTTATCATTCTGGAATATACACCGTTTCAGTATCGTTTGGGAATAGGCCTATATTCGTTCTTAGAAGCACCCTAAACGTGTTTCGCGGTTTGTGACACATCTCTACGTTGTGCGAATAAAACTAGATATTGTGTATTTAACGACACATCGCGCATGTATCTATTTTTGAAAAATAGATTCTGATTGATGAATAATACGCTTATGTTAAGATGGTGGGAGAACACTGTGAATGTCTCGGCAAACGTTTTATCCATTTCCAGCATGAGATCATCAATTACAATGACTGTGTGCTCATTACCCTTTAACGAATTAACGTCATATACACCTTTGTTGAGCAAAATTTCATCATGGTACTCGTTCAACACTGACTGATATGTCGAATAGCACCAAATAACTTTATGCACAAATTTTGAGAACATCTCCCCCTTATCTTTAATGATATTGAGCATAAACACAATTTTACCACATCCTGTAGAACCAGATATAATGTATGTGGAGGGGCTTGTGAACCTGAATTTTTCTAAAGATTTCATCTCTAACACGTCACACCCCTAAGTGGTTCATTTACAAAATATAACAAAATTTAAGTGCTGCTCCTTATAGTCTTGTTTTTCTTCTTCCACAGAACCGTGAATGACGACGATGTACAGCTCCCCAGCCATCATCGATATCACAGATGACCCCTATGACCGTGTAGGTACAGAATCCTTCCCCGCTGACGAACCCTCACCAGCGATACCTGTAGCATGCGACAATTCAAAGCGGAAGCATGATGAAGAACCCTTCACGTCAGATATAAAGTGTGCCATGATTGCGCGGGTTGTTAGACCCCCAGTAATAGAGCCCCGACCCTCTACGTCTTACAACACAACCTCCACAGTAGTACCTTCCTCAAATATGCCCCATTATTCCTGTTCAGTTCGGAGTGCTTCTTCCACACCAGCATCAGCTTCTCGTGCTGTGGAGGAAGGTATAACAATCGAGTTGGTGCGCACCGCTACCCCCACCCCTGCCATGACTAGAAGTCGGGCCGTGGTCAGAGTTGATCCTGGATCCCTGTATACCAACGGTGTTGGACTGCGACGCGTAGTTGAGCATATTTTGGAGTTTCCCCTTAGAACCACGATGAACGTGAAGTCCGGAAGAGGTTGTCCTTCAGGTTCGGGTCAGATGACGGGGACGTAGATGATTTTTGGGTAGTAATACCGTTCAGGCGTTTGGCGGCTGTAGACATAGAATATATCTTGAGCCGTATAATGTAGGCCTCTCAAAGTAGTACAGCCTTCAATATGGACAACTTCATGGTAGATATTGACAGAGTATTCCGGGTTGCTGGTCATAGTGCCACACCTTATATTCTTAATTTCAATTCTCCAGTTATTTACAGAAAGCATTTAAACGTCGACTGTGTATATTCTTGCCCATAAGGGGGCAAAATTTGACACACAGTTCCTTTATAAGGAGTTGCTTGAACACGAGTGGTCTGCGATATTTACAGGTGATCCCTTGAAAAGAGGCACAAACTAATACAGATGCAGATAAAAGGTAATGTACAGTTTAAAGACACCCTGCTGTTCACACCTTGTAAATTAGCAAAGCTACCCAAGGTCATGGGCGTAGCCGCTGAAGTTTCAAAAGGGTATTTCCCTTACACATTCCTCACTAGCGAAACTTTAAATTACGTAGGACTACCTCCACCCAAACATTACTTAAACTACACCAACATGAGTGATAGTGAGCGTGAAGATTTTGACCGCCACTACAACAATTTTAATGAAGCTAGTCCATACAATATAAGTGACGAATGTGAAGGTTATTGCGTGAACGATGTGCGCGTGCTTAGAGTATGTTTCCAGGCCTTTAGAAGGATGCATAATGTACATAGCCCGTTTGAAATGCGATCCGTTGCAAGTCGCAACCACAATCGCCTCATTATGTTTTACGATATTCAAGAATAACTTCATGCCTAAAGACACCTTAGCCGTCATTCGCAGAAACAATCCCCGCAGTTATGGGCGCAAGGCTATTTACTGGCTCATACACCTACAGTAGGGTGTATCATGCTCAGTGAAGCGCGAATTTCAAGAATGGCAGTATGTATTCCTATGTAAAATTAAATTTTAGGAGGGGTTTGTTTTCTTGAACGTTTGCTAAAAATCACTTATAAGTGTTCAAATTTCCACTTTTTCGTTTTCTAGTTATGTACAGAACAGCTGTGCAGGACATACACTGTAGTACAAATGTAACAGACCGGTTTTTTACCAAACAAAGACATTGTAACAGCTGTTATAGGCTACTAGAGTTATAGGCTAAGCAAGGACGAAAGACCAGAAAAAGTTCTGGTTCAAATCTGAGTGATCTGGTGGGTCCAGGCAAGCAGTTATTTCCCACAGAAGTTCCAACCTGGAGAGCTGTGTTTCAGAGAGGAATCCTCCTCCAGGAAGAGGAGCTGCTTCTGGATGATATGAAGAGAGTTCAGTACCCTCTGCAAGATTTGGTTAAGGACTTGGCATCACTGGTACTGGCAAAGTGGCGCAAAAGCAATGGCAAGTTCACTCCTCCTTTGATCATTCAAGAGATCCATTGCCAGGAAGATTCTTGTCAGGTGGAATGAAATGATTGATCTAGTGAATGGCAGAGTGAAGGCTGCAAATAAAGAGAAGAGAATATCTGAACTTGATACATTGTTTGACATAACAAACTGCAGACATGGTATCACTCTCTGTGGAACTAAAGGATCTGGCTGCTCTGGCTTTGCTGCTAGAGTTCATGTCAACTGTGACTGTCCTCTGCCTCAGAAGATTCCAAAGCGAGAGCTAGAGTGGCTTCATTACCAGAGGATCAAAATCTCAGAAGTTTCTGGCTTCCGGATGGCATCTGTTGATGTGAAGGAAACAGTGAAGCAGGTGAAGGCTGCTAAGAGGAAGGAGGAAGAACAGAAGGCAGCTGAGAAGAGAAACAGAAAAGAGGAAAAAGAAAAGGAGCTACTGCTAAGAGTTGATGATGGTGATGATGATGATGATGATGAGGTGACTTCCTTGCAAGTCTCCAGGCAGAGCAGCTCCTACTGCTGACACAGATTTTTCCAGTACTGCACCATGCACAAGCTCCAGTGTCAACACTGGCAAAGTCTCCACCTCTGCCAGGAGGAACTACATGGATATCTCAAGCACTGCTGCGGCTGCAGTCAGGTTCAAGGTGGCAAACACTCCTGCAGCAGCCATTGCAACTGGTTTCTTGCAAGATCTCATCAAAGCTGGCAATCTATCTGCTGTTAAGGCATATCTAGCTGTTGACAGGATGAAGATGTAGAGGGGCAAGAAGTCTGTAATAGGTGCCTCGGTGGAGGCCCTGGAGAAAAGGACAGAGGGAGAGGAGATCAAGGGAATTTTCTTTGATGGAAAACAAGATAAGAAGACAAAGATCATGAGGTACAGTGAAGAAACTGGCCGCTTCCATCCTGATATTACAACTGAAGAGCACTATAGTGTTACCTGGGAACCTGAGGGGAAGTATCTCTTCCATTGTACACCAAAATCGATCAATATTTAGGGGTCGCGCATCGACCTTGAAAATTTCAATTTTGGAAATTTGGCCAAATTGACAATTTTTTACTGAATAAAGATAAATCATCAAATGACCATATTTTCTGAATCATCTCAGTGAACGAAATCCTCTCAGATACTTACCAAGTTGATCGGACAAGTGGTTTAGAAGTTACACTCACCTAGAAATAACATTAAAATTTAAAATACCGTATTTGTCCCCCGTTATGGACGTAATCATAGCATCAGTAGCTGGCGCATCCTAAAATCTCAATCACACACACACGCTATGTCTATGACCAATATTTTTACTAATCATAGTTTGCTTTTTATAGATCAACTGTGTCAATTGATTCTTGTTTGATAAGTCTAGACTCTAGGTTTAGTACAATGGATAAACTGTTAACAACCAGGAGTGGGAAGACTGAAAGTTACTTATTCTGGAAAAGAGAAAGCAGCAACAACAGCACCACCTTCTCTAAGGTCAGCCACGGACGTCTTCTTAATTGGTCAGCCATCTTCCTCGATCGGTGATGCCAAATTGCCAACCACCCATCAAGTTCTCCAGTACTTCTTCTATGCCAAGCAGGAAACTACTGACAGGAAGGCCGCCGTAAAAGACACGGTGGCCAATGTTCTGGTATTTTGGAACATGGCACGTATAAAGACGATCACGAGGCGTAACTGTGAAAGAACACTGGAGTTACTGTGGGAAGAGTGGCGCTCGCTGCAGAAGAGCAAGATGAGAGACAGTGACGCGGGAAAAGGCAGGGAGAAGTTTTCAGAAAATCTGACCAAGCTCTGGGACATCGGAGCTCCCGATGCTATTGAAGAGATACAGAAAAGTCGACTGCTCTCAGACAACAAACAATAAGATATGAAATTTTTTGAGGATCAACGGGGCCTGCGCCAGGCAACAATGAGTGGGAATGATAAAGTGTTCTTTGTCAAGAGAAAACGGCAACTCTCAAGACAACAATCTCGTGATGAGCCAGGCACCTCAAAAACGAAATTAGGAACCGAAGCTGAGAGCGACGATGAATCTATAGAAAGCAGATCATCGAACAACTCCGAATCACAGCTAGAACCACCATACCGACAGCCGAGAGAATCAACTGTATCAATCAGCCTTCCTCACCGCATCCTCAATGCACCGGCTGTTATTGAAGTGGCTGATCGCTTCCGGATGTCCAATAATCAGGTGTGTATATATAACAGTAATGATCTTTCCTTGACAAAGATATAATAGACGTAACGACGGAAAATTTAGTGATTATTTTGTCACATAAAAACCATACGCATCCTCGTCAATTTCCTTTCAATTTCGCACATAGGTGGCAAGTGTCGTGGCGGCAGTCCTACGTTCGGCAGATCCGCCCGCAGACCTAGACAAATTCAGTATCTCGAAGGACACGTCTCGCCGTGGAAGAGTGGCACATCGTTGTGAAGTGTCGACAGCTGTGCAGAAATCCTTCGTATCTCCGAGGCATGCTGTCGTCCAGGGGACGGTAAAGTAATCAGGTCAGTTTTGCCCTCACCGTGGACGACAGTGAATACTAAAAAAAAAAAAAAAAAAAAAAAAAAACATGTTCCAGTGACGACAGTGGATTGACATATTCCAGTGGACGATAATGGATTGGCATGTATGACATACGTTTCAAGACTCTCTTGGATCATTGGAGCACCGCCAGGCGATTCTCATCTCCGGAGCTCCCCAGTGCACAGAAGGAAAGTTGCTGGCCGGTCCGACTGTTGCTGACGGCACCGGTCTGTCCCAGGCACAGGCGACCTTTCGTGCTCTCAAAGACTGGGGATGCGAGAACAACGTGATTGGACTGTGCTTCGACACATCTTCCTCCAATACGGGGAGGGTGCAGGGTGCGCTGGTCCGGCTGGAGAACATGCTTGGTAAACCGCTCTTCCAGCTGGGCTGTCGCCATCACGTTATGGAGCTCATCGTGGGGCCAGTGGTCATCACCGCGTTTGGAAGAACCACAGCACCAACTGAACCTTTGTTCCAGTATCTGAGGAGAAGGTGAATTTCAAGTCTAAGGCGCACTTGTTTTCTCCAATGATTTTTTGCCTTCAGAGCAATTGAGATATCAGCGTCCTTCTACTAATGATGTTAATAGCAGTCGAAAATGGAAACTTCAGTCGTTTTCATGCAATATTTTCATAACTCCCCTTTCAGGTGGGACAAGCTCGACCTCTCGACTTATCGCGAGCTGGAGATCGAGCATTTGGCGGAGGTGACGTGGCTGATGGAGCTCCGAGATGAGGCAGTCAAGTTCCTCGGCACCGCTTCTGGTCTTGTCAGAGAAGACTACCGAGAAGTGGCGGAGATTACACTCCTGGTACTCGGGGCCCAGCCACGTCGTGGCACACACTTCATGCGCCCAGGAGCCTACCATCATGCGAGGTGGATGGCCAAGGTTGGTATTTTGAATTAGAAGTTAAATATTGTATTGCCTTCTGCAAACAGCCATTTGAAGTCCCTACCAGAAAAAAATAAGATAAATAATTTACCATTAAACAAACTTATATGGAGTGGTATCGGTATTTATACATCACAGTGCGTATTCATTTCAGATCATCTACTACACGAAGCTCCTGATGTTCAGCGGTCAGCTGGAGTTCGACGACGAGCTGGTACAGAAACTTCAGAGAGTGGTACTATTTACTGCACTCCTCTACGCACCTGCCTGGCTGGCGGCTCCTGTCGCAGCTGATGCCCCGCTGAATGACCTTGTGTTGTACCAGCGTCTTCTGCAGTACAGGGCTGTGGATCGCGAGATTGCAGAGGCTTCACTGGCAGTGATCAGGCGGCACTTGTGGTATCTGAGGCCTCAGACCGTCGTTTTCGCCCTCTGCAGTGACAAAGTGGAAGACACTGTGAAGCACGAGATGGCAAAGAAGCTGTGCCGCCTCGCTGTGCCCGAGGACTTCACGTATGACAACGTCTCGGTTGATGACACGACGCGCCTTCCGGACCTGATCGATGAGTCATCGTGGTTCGTGTTCACAGGCCTGCAGGTGTGCGCGTCTACGTGGCTCACTCTGCCGGTGAATAAGTGGGATCAAGATAAGAACTACTGTGACCTGAAGAATGTCATCTCGCATCTGAAAGTTACCAACGACGTGGCAGAGAGAGGGATAAAACTGATAGAAGATTACGCGAACACTGTCACAAAAGACGAGTCACAGCTGCAGGGTCTTCTTCAGCTCGTGGAAAAGAGCCGGAAAGAACTCGGTGACTTCAAGAAGTCGTCACTTGCCAAGATGACGTAGCGCAGATGGAAAGGGAGTTAGCAGAGAGAGTACATGGCGCACGCCTTAAGATGACGTGTGTTCTAACCACGATTCATACAGTTTTTGAACTTAGTTAGGGGCACCGGAGTAAGTGCCTTTAGTGATATCGGTAAACCGTTTTAATACAAAATACATTTGATCTTTCCTTACTCGTTTTGTCTTATCCTAAAAAGCAGACAATGGCAGACAGCATATGGAGGTACGGGGACAAATACGGTATTTTAAATTTTAATGCTATCTCAAGGTGAGTATAACTTCTAAACCACTTGTCCTATGAACTTGGTAAGTATCTGAGAGGATTTCTTTCACTGAGAGGATTCAGAAAATATGGTCATTTGATGATTTATCTTTATTCAGTAAAAAATTGTCAATTTCGCCAAATTTCCAAAATTGAAATTCTCAAGGTCGATGCGCGACCCCTAAATATTAATCGATTTTGGTACAAATGGTGTCAGTGTACTTCCACTGAACCAAATCATGGGAAAAACTTTGACCAGCTATAATGTTTTAAAAAAAGTGAAAAGTGATCCACCCTAGTGCTCATGGTGCTAAAGATACTATTGTGGTCCTTGGTGGTGACTCCACCAACACAGACACAGGACCTGATGGAGGAGCCATCATTCACTTAGAGAGACTGCTAGGTCACAAGTGTCACTGGCTGATATGCCAGTTGCATATTAATGAACTCAGCCTCAGGCACATGATTATCAATCTTGATGGTCCCTACACACAAAAGTCTGGGTTCAGTGGCCCAATAGGAAAACTTTTGGAGAAGATCAATGACATACCTGTCAACTTTAGTTTCAAGGCTCTGCCAGGAGAAGAAGATATAATTGAACTGCCAGGAGACATTGTACAGAACCTTAGCACTGACCAGAAGAATTGCTACCTACTGATCAAAGCTCTCAAGACAGGAGATTTGAGCAAGGAAGTTGCCGGTCTGAAGTGTGTCCCACTGAATCAGTCACGCTGGCTGACTACAGGTGAGGCTCTGTTGATGCTGTGGATGAAGCAGCATGGTCTGAAGGAGGAGGTGTTGAAGAAGCTGGAGGTGCTGCTGAAGTTCTGTCTGGACTTCTACTTCAAGATGTATTTTGAGATCAAGGTGAAGCACCACATGACGTATGGACCTCACCATATTGTGACCGCTCTGGGACTGCTAAGAAGCCAGACCTCTGAAGTCAGGAACATAATCACTCATGTGATAGTTCTGGAGCATATCATGCTCACAGTGAGAACCTCATTGCCTCTCTCCTGTGCAGTGAGGATGAGGAGGAGAGGGCATGGGGGAGTTGAGATGATCATGAAGATCAGAGGTAAGTCTGAGTATGGAGACATGAGTCTGAGAACCCAAAGAAACCCTAAACTGAATTTAATGCCACTTCTCCAATTACTCTGATTAATTGGGATAAGCAGAAACTGTATGAGCGACTGTTCACTTGTAAGATGTCAAGAGGAGAAGCTGAGGAGCTTCTCAGGTCTCCATTTGAAGTTGAGAACTTCTCAGTTCTCCACTTGAAGTTGAGAACTTCTCAGTTCACACTTAAAGCTGTGAAAGAGCAGTCCAGGAAGTTTCAGCTGCAGCTCATGCAGTGTATGGGCAAGAGAGAAGAGATGGTTTTGTTCGTGTTAGGATCGATCACAGAGAATTGTTGCCAGTTTTCAAGTCAAAGTAAGACATTATGAACATGTTTTATATCTCTACAAGACCTGCTAGACAAATCAAGATGCTTTCAGAAGAAAAATCTCAAAACATTCAGTTCACCAGCATATTATTACAAGCTGAGGGTGGAGGAGGGACTTATACAAATATTAAAGAAGAATTAAAATTGCAAAAAAAAAAGGTTGAACGTCAGAGCAGCTTGTGGAAAGGTTGGGGCAGCTGCCATCACACTCAATGATGCCGAAAAGAAAATAAATAAAAATTGGTAGAGGCCTTTCTAAAAAAAAGAAAATGCAAGACCAAGAAAGAAGAACAAAAAGATTCTGCCTGATGAAGAGAACAGCCGCGAAATGTGGTGTATAGGAGACTAAATATCATACAATTCCTTAGTTTTGGGCCATTTTGGGTGGTTTTGGTTATTTTAGGGGTTATGAACCACTTTGTCTGATCTTAAATGGGTCCAAGCCTGCCCCGAGAAATGCTTAAGGGTGTATGTGAACAATATGGAACATATGGAGGTCATTTGAGACTACCAAGTCTTTGAAATTGGCCAAAAATCCCATTTTGCGACAAAAAGTGCGATTTTGAACCCTTAAATGCGATTTTTCGCAAAAGTTGCAGAAGACGAACCTCTCTTAGAATTCAATTTTATATAGGAATACATACTGCCAATCTTGAAATTCCAAGTTTTTCAATATTCGACCTGAGCATGATACACCTTAACCTACAGCAACAGACAGGGGTACACATAAAGCACGCCCGCAACACGGGGGAAGTACCCATTAAGGTCAGTGGTCGTGTTTTTTGAGTTGATGGCCTAATTGA
This sequence comes from Bathynomus jamesi, assembly GCA_023014485.1. Lineage (NCBI taxonomy): Eukaryota > Metazoa > Arthropoda > Malacostraca > Isopoda > Cirolanidae > Bathynomus > Bathynomus jamesi. The sequence goes on along the minus strand of JAJOZX010000541.1, from coordinate 1,198,018 downwards.
GATTCCAACCACTGGTGAGAAGCCTGTGTACTCCTTTAACGGTTGCTGGCGGCATGGATGCCCACGCCCTGAATGTGCCGTACCAGGGGCTCTCCATGGGAGATCCCCTGCCGATAGCTTCGCATGGACCCGTAACCGTGATCAACTTATAGGCTCCCAGTTCACTCACAAGATTGTTTGGGAGCATGAGTATGATGCACGGATGGAAAAAGATGGCCAGTACCGTGAAGAAATAAGGGCCATCAAACGTTCAATGGTGTTGGACCACCTCAAATGCGGTGACAGCTTGTTTGGAGGGCGTACAAACCCATTCAAGCTATACTTTCCGCCTACGAAGGGCGTGAAACTCCATTACTTCTGTTCTTTATACCCCTACGTGATGAAGAACAATCCGTACCCCGTAGGTGCGCCTGAAAGACTGGTGGGTCCCACCATGCCAACCATCGAGTAGTTTTCAGCTAACTTGAATGAGCGCTACTTTGGACTCTCTTCCGTAGACATGCCCCCCCGCCTCGCGATTTATGGATGCCGATCTTACTCGTCGTTATAAACCACAAGCTCATGTTTTTCCTGTACGTGAAGTGCGCAGAAGAGAACAACGGTGATTGTTACCATACAACCAACCAGCGTAAGATCAGAGGTGTATATACAAGCCCTGAGCTGGACCTAGCCGTTCGACATGGGTGCAGAATATTGAAGATACATGAGGTGTGGAGGTTTCAGAAACTACCCAACCTTTTCACGCCATATATAAACGCTTTTTTGAAGGATAAAGTAGAAGCATCGGGATATTTGCGAGAGGGTGATACCGAAGATGAAAAAACGGCTTATATTCAGCGTTACTGTACCCATGAAGGTATACAGCTTCACCGTTTCCAAATTGTCAAGAATCCTGCAAGCGCTTTAGTGCAAAGTTGTGCCTAAACAGTCTTTGGGGGAAATTTGCACAGAATACTGGCAGGGAACGCTCATTTGGCACAAAGTTATAGTGAAATCTAGGATTATGCCAACGCTCTCGATAAAGACGTTATGGAGATCGTGAATGTAGGTAATACTTACATAACAAAGTACAACATCACGAACTGGCCACAGATACCTCACGGGTTAAAAACGTACCTGTAGCCAGCTTCACAACGGCCTACGTCCGCATCAAGCTTTGGGGACAACTGCACTCTCTTCGACGGAGGGTGCTGTACGCTGACACAAATAGCGTGATATTCACAGCGAGGGAGGGTGAATACATGCCTGCTATTGGGGAATTCCTCGGAGAGTTGACTGACGAGATAAAGGATGAGTATGGTGATGGTGCATACGCAGACTCATTTGTATCAACAGGGCCAAAAACCTATGGGGTACGGGTGAGGGTGGGGGATGATATGAAATATATCGTGAAAGCTAAAGGCATCACGCTTAACCATGTGAACCGACGAGTTAACTTTGACTCGTTGAGGGATGTAGTGTGCTTGGAAGATGAGGGCGACCAGCCACCCCAACTGACTGTGGGGACTCACATTTTTCGGGCGCGGAAACTGGGGTGTGTGAAGGAACTTAGGGGCACGAAGGTATGCCGTAACACCTATAGTAAACGTTACCAGGTGCCTGGTACCTATGATACCGTACCCTTTGGATACCTTAATCCTTGATTGTATTTATATATATGTGTATTTTTAACGATATGTTTGTTTATCACATATATTTGCTTCAATTAAGGTTTTATTTTCTCCTTTGCGTGCGCGTGTGTGTGTGTGTGTGTGTACAGTAAAAAGCTAAGCTCCGCCCACTGTAAGATCGGTCACGTGACTCCTGCCACTACCTGAGCATATCTCTATCCCTGCGTGCTCAGTTGATCTCTGCAAACCCTTGAGCTCAGACGTGTATTTTCTCGCGTAGACGAAAAATAGTAATGGCTACCTTTAATATTGCGTGTTCAACGTTTATGAAGTAGTATTCAGCAAGGTGTGAAGATGTCGTGTATACTGAAAGACTCCCTATTCCACCCTCCTTTGATACTTTTAAGGCAAAATTGAACCGTGTGAAGGAACAAGATGTTCAAATATTCTATGGATATTCAGGCGAAGCCTTTATAAAAGCTCACATATTCCGTGAAGTAGAAGAAACAACAAGTGCAGAAGATAAGCAACGATTATGGATAATGAGTCTTGTTGATGAGTGTTGTGACTAACGATATTATGTCATGTTATATCATACCGAGTACTCGTATCCTCCGATAGAGAATGTAAATTTTGTCATCATGGAGAATCTTAAGTACTTTTATCACTATATTAACATATATCATGACGAGGTTTGTAGTGAGGTTGTGGCTAAAGGCCTGTGTGAGTTTTTAACAGACTAGAAACGAGTATCAATTGTTAAACAAAAAGGAAAAATATGGGCATATGTTTCTTTCAAATAGTGCACCGGATTGGGAATAAGATGTGTTTAGTTCGTGAAAATGAACGAAAATGTCTGGTGCGCCTTCCGATAAAACATTAAAACCGGTATTGCTTCATGTATCGGAAAAATTCTGATTGCCCAGCATAATGGCCACAAGTATTCACATGACTCTTTCATGTTGGAACAAACCCGTACACGATTCAACACTTTATGGTGTGGCTCGCTCCCCCCGTCGAGCCGAGCCGCCCACCCGTGTACCACATCCCTCCGAAACACACGCGTTCGATCAAACCCGTATACGTTTCACCCCTATGCATCCACACTTGTTCCCCGAGCTAAACAGCGCACCGGTTGCTCATAGTCATCTCAGAGCTTGAACCGACTGGACGTGCGCTCTTCGAATACGATGGAACTTCCTTTGAGAAGCATTCTCAATGTCGCGTACGATGTGTCCGTGACGAAGTCATTGCGCGTGTTCAGGCGTGAAACCGCCACCATTAACTATGTGCTTGAAACGATTTGCAGGCACACAAACAAACGTAAGGTTATTTATTTAAGTGTTGAGGAGATGAATAGAATCTTCGTGATAGTTGAGAAGTGGGATGAGGACCGTTATAAAATACCTGCAGGTGTAGGTACAAGAAGAGAACAAATTAGTGATGCCCCCTCATATGCCGTTGTTTGTACGTTGTGTATAAATAACGATCAGCCATGCATTGATATACGACTGATGTGGAAGAATGCATCTGATAATAACCGATTCATCCTCGACAAAATGTTTGAAATCGTCGGATTCCGCAAGCTGAAGCCTATATTAGACGCTCGTTTTACAGATATGATTTATTTTGACACGATTCTTGAATACGCATACACCGCTCTGCTCGACGGATTTGTCGAATGTAGGAATGAACAAGGCGAGAATAGTCTTGAGCTGGATGCTTATTTAAAAGGTTTCGACTCTTCGAAATATCCCGAACTTTCGTACAAAGGACTTGAGCCTACAGGGTAGAGCTTGCCTACACTGTTCACTCTGAAGAGTTGTATCTCTATATAATGAGTACCTACCGTTACGACTTGGAAGATTATTTCAATTGCCGCTATGCAGAGTGAAGCAGAGTTCACGATTGAAAAGCTCTGGACGGTAAGAAAAAACCCTCGATTGGAAATGAGTGTTTATAAACTTGTATTTTATAATGACGTGGTGGCTAACGATGACCTCTTTGTGCGTGATTTTTATTGTATTCTAGCCGTGTTTAAAGATAACTTGCCAACGGAATGTAAAGTGGGCACAAAAGTAGTATTGAACGATATGAAGATATGAAGGCCCTTTACATCGAGTATAGGCCCCCGCACACCTTGAGCGGTGAAATAATATTAAATCGTATTTACTGCGTAGTGCAAAGCAATAATAATATGACTGAAGACTCCATTACGTGCGAGTTTAGTGTTTTAGTTAAGCGCAGTAGAACATAAAGTATTTTGATGTATATTTATTTTCAATATATTTATTTATTTATTTAATATATTTGTGCATATATATATATATATATATATATATATATATATATATATATATATATATATATATATATATATATATATATATTCCTGTGCTAATATATTGATGATTATACTCCATCATTTTGTATTATATTATTTTTTGTTATTTTATTTTTTGATTACACAACCTAACAACAGTTTTGCTTCCCCGTAAAAACATACTGTTTTGTATGAATTATAGGGTGCTTATTTCGAAAATGAACTTCATTTTTGCACGTTAGGTCAGGTTTTGTCAGAATATGATGTTTTATACCGTACTGTTTTATACTAATTTTATGATTATAGTTCAATAATTTTATGATGATAGTTTATTTTACTTCAATACAAAACACAATAATTGCTTTTTTACTTTTTAGATTTATGATGTGTGCTTCAAGGGGTTGCGTGAACAGTCCAGATTTATTTTGTTACATCTGTCGTCTATTTACTCCAACTTCACAGCGCAGGAATATGACTCCTCTGATAAGAACAGCGTATTATCACTACTTCGGCTGTCATATTGGTGACCAAGACAAAAGATGGGCCCCACATGTTTGCTGTAGTAACTGTGCAATGAATTTACGTGACTGGTTCAACGGTAGAAGGAAAGGTATGGGATTCGCAGTACCTATGGTTTGGCGTGAGCAAAAGAACCATGTTGACGATTGTTATTTCTGTCAGAGCAAAGTAGCTGGCCTTACATCAAAAACTAGGAATAAAACTGTCTATCCTGTGGTAGCCTCTGCCATCAAACCTGTTCCTCATAGTGATGAGCTTCCGATTCCAACACCACCACCGGATAAGAATCTTCTGCCAACATCATCTGAAGAGGAAGTATTGTCAGAACAAGCAAATGAATCTTCTGATACAGAGTACTGTCCAGAATCTTCTTCTGAACCACATTTCATAACTCAGCAAGACTTGAATGACTTGGTTAGGGACTTATATCTTTCAAAGGGCAAGGCTGAACTTTTAGCTTCGAGACTTAAGGAGTGGAACTTAGTTCAGGGTGATTTGCGCATTACTTCTTTTCGCAAGAGAAGCTCCGACATATCGTGCTACTTTCAAACTGTAAATCAGCTATGTTACTGCTCAGATTTGGAAAGTTTATTCTCGTATTTTAAAATAGAACATGTTCCAGACGAGTGGCGTCTGTTCGTTGACTCTATTAAGCAGAGTCTTAAAGCTGTTTTGGTACAGAATGGGAACGTTCACCCAAGCATTCCAATTGGACACAGTTCATCTCAAGGAGTCATATGAGAACATGGTAAGATGAACACGGAGAGCGATTTCATCAGGACATTGCAATAATGGAAAAAACTACCAAGGACGATGCTAAAACGGGAAGGCTCTACTGAGTATAGACGCAAATCCAAGAAAACTCACTTCTAAGAAAGTGAACTATATGTAGCAGTTGATATGTAATAATGCATGTGTACGTATCCGTTTTTGTTGTTCTGTTCTGTTCTGTTTTACTACAAATACAAATAAAAGTAGATTTCTAAGTAGATTTTCAAAAATTTCTTCTCTCTGTGATACTGAACTTTCAAGTTTTGAGTGTATTCTGCCTGTAAACGTCTAAATGAGGGTTACAGATATCTAGATAACCTGACCCGATAGAGAAAAAACTAATGTGATTTTCAGATTCAGCACTCCAAAATTAGTTTAGATCACCCATTAAATTGGGAGAAGCAGAATTTTTTTTTTGTAGACCAGTGTTATATATATATACTCGATCGTTCGTACTTCTTATATTATTATCAATTTTTACTGCATATATTCCTCGTTTTTATAGGATTGTGTATTTATTTTCTATATATTTTGTGAAATTGAATCCAATAAGTCGTCTAAATAAACAGAATGATGTAATGGTGTTTTATGTAATTCTTTTGGTTGTGTATATATAAACGATATTATTATTTAATTATATATATACCAAATGGCTGGTTTGGCAATCTAAACCGACTGACGGATTTCTAAGCCAACTGTCAAGAATATCTGAATAGCGCAATCTGGCAGCTGAAAAGTTAATTAATATATACACATACACCTGCCTTCTAGGTCTTCTAAGTCAACTGGTGGATTAAGCCAACTGGCGGATTAAGCCAAATGACGGATTTCTAAGCCAACTGTCAAGAATATATGCTTTAATTAAATAAATAGCGCAATCTGGCAACTCACCCTACTAATGTAAACCTGAACAAACCATTTACGCCTTCTAAGCCAGATTAAGCCTTCTAAGCCAACTGGCGGATTTCGAGTTCTAAGTCAAGTGTTGCTACCATGATCTCTCATTGTTGCTTCTGCCTCTCGCAGAAGCTGGATGCTCTCTTACTCTCTCTCCTCCTCTCTCTCTTAGGTTAGGTATGTCCCTTTGGCGGCGGTGAGGCCGTCCCACCTTTCCCCCCCAAAGAGGTTCGGTGGACTCAAAGCATTTTATATAAAAAACTGTACTGCCTAAGAGTTAACATTTTTCTTTTGTTTATGTTTATCAATTTTTTCCAGTACTGTAATTTGTATGACAAAGACGGTTTATTTTGAGTACGCTACGTGTAGCAGGCTATTGCACTCAAAACAGTACAAATTTACAGTCATTTTTACAATGAAAAGCGGAGTGAAGACACTAAGGTCGGGGATTCGAATCTCGATGATGCTGGTGATTATAATACAAGAGTAGAGCGATGAGCCACATTAGTTGACGTGAGCACTGTATTAGTTTCTGGCTCTCCGGAATAATCACTATTAACATTGCTCCCGTATATCAACGAAGTTAAGCGACATTGGCTCTGGATAGCATTTAGATGGGTGACCTTCCTCCGCGTCCAGATGATGTAGATACCCGTGGTTCGGATCCCACAAAGAGCTGTAGGATCCCAGCGTTACATGACCTTTGCTTTTACGAAATAGGTTAAACAACTCCAAAAACTTTATGATAAAGATGACTTAACTGTGAACGAGGTCCGTAGAAAAGCTACTATACAGTACTATACAGTACATCAAAAAATAAAATATCTCTCTTACTAACCCGCTCAGTTTATTTTGGCAAGACCTTTTACACATACTCGTATTCTCCATTGTTCAGATTGTCTTTTCTTATGGAAGTTACAAAACTCTGAGATCAACATTACGTTAACTATATATATGAAGGAGGATTTCAGTATAAAAAATGATAAAAATGTTATGACGATCGACTCCACTGTAATTTTATGAATTTAGCTGTAATGAAATATATACAGTAGAAGAAACAGTTCTGGGGAGGAGCTCTGCATGATTGTTACAGTTCCGCACGAAGGCCGAGCTTGTTGCCTTATCTTAGGGGTTAGGAGTACCTAGAGTTTAATGCAGAATTTGAACCACGACCCCGCCAAGAAAGCCCCAGCCGGCACTCTAACCGCCTCCTTCAGTTAGCAGCGTCTCCACTGAAATGAAACTACTACAAAGACGTAAATATTTCATTGGCTCCTGAAATAAGTGAAATAATATTGAATTGAAAATTTCTAAAGTTAATTAGATAAATAAGTAATGAGGAGCTTCTTTGTTTATTTAACATAAAATAATGTCCGGAAATGTTAATTATAACCAATCTCATTAATATTTAACTTGTGAAGAGGAATAAAATGGACGAATTCTACTCATAAAAGTGTTGTATATGGCGCCTTTAATGAATTTAGGAATGTATATAATCTGTCACTTGGGTTCATGAATGCCAATTATCAATATCTTTAAAAGAAAAAGAATACCTTGGTTTTGTTTTCAGAATATACTTGAAAAAAAGGTTTTCATCAAAATTGTTTTGAACTACAGTAGGTGAATCCTACGTATAAAATTATATTAATGAACAAACTGTCTAACTCCAAAACCCTTCCTAAGTGATAACCTCCCTTTCGAAAAAATAGAAAAGTAAAAAAATATTTATAACGACGCCCGTCCCGCGCGACTAGTTTCAAGTCGTACTTATTAAAAACATTAATTAGAAGACGAGAAACATGTGGCATCTGAAATACAACCTTTGATAATTATAAGTAAACGTTATCACTCTATATATATATATATATATATATATATATATATATATATATCGGGTGTTATCAAATTATATTTCATAAATTAGTATACATATTCAAGACGTCAAAGTGAACAAAAAAGTTCCTGAGATACATTGCTTTGTTTGCTGAGGACGACCCATTTAAAATGAGTCATTAAAGTTTATCAAAGTCGTAGTTGTTTGGTTGTTAAGATAGCTAATTTTCTTTTGTTTTGACAGTATTTTGTTAGTTGTCATTTTAGAAACCAAAAATATTTCCTTCATTTCATGTGTCACTCTCGTATAATGTTATAGAGTGGTGGGCAGCAGCTGTCGATTGTAGATATGTTGCACAGGTAGGGGAGACCGGGAATGGTTGTAACAGATTGACAAATATTTGATGTCACTTCGGAAGGGTAAATTAATTTTGCATAGATATTTATTTAGATGTGTTGTGACTTTATTATTTCCTATTATAAAAATAAGAATAATAAAACACATTGCAACAGAAAACCAGTTTGAACACAAGCAATTAAATGTTACAACCATCCCTATTAGTGGGGTTGGTAGTTACACAATTCGACATTAGTGTGTCCCATTTTTTACCAACTCCTTTTTTTCCCGGGTCCACCCTCCTAATATCATTATGCCTGTCGCTCTAAGTAAGAAAATAGCAATTACTTTTCATTTGATGAAAATTTCGGATCCCCTAAGCCTACAAAACCAATTTTCCCCTTTTACTTATCAAAAATTGTCGATTTTCGGAAGTCTTTCGGTTATATATTTCTTACTTTTATTTATAACCTCATTCGATGTATATTTTTGGATAGAAAATTAAAATGGCTATCGATTGATACCTAATTTACTATGCTTTTGTACCAAAATAGAAAATTGAAAGGCAAAAGTGTCTATTTTTTAACATTTTCTTCTACATTTTGTCTTGAATGGGATTTAGAGAATAGGTTTACCGCCACCTGTGAAGCACCATCCTAATGCAGCTTTGCGGCAATGGGCCTTGGAATATATTTGAGACACAATATTTCCAAGGTGGGAACAACTCAAGAGATTGAACATTTCATGCCAGCTCTTGAGCCCCATCGTTTGTTTTTCATTTAACAAACATACAATACCTTGAACAGAAAAGTTACTTAGTAAAGCAAATGAATGTATGAAATAAAATGTGAATACGTAATGACTGAAGCTATTCTAGCAGTTGAACTAAGGAACTCTTTTTAAAAGATGGCAACAAACTTCTTTGATATTCCACAACTTGCAGGAATTGTTGTCTTTGATCTTCATCTGTTGTGATGCAGTTTGCGAAATCTTCAATTAATTGTACTCCACGCTCGGCCGCATCATTAACAACCTTAACACTGTGTACAAAATTGGAGCTTTGAATAAAATCTCTGTCCTCTTTCCATGTTTTAACAGGTATATTTAACCATTTTCCATGGCTATGTAGAACATCAAAGAAACACCAAGATTTTGGTCCAGCTAGGGAAGCTAGTTTAGTTGATTTATTGATCAAAGGAAATGCTGGTTTGCCACTTTGGGCATACGAGCTGTTTTTATCATTTCTATGTGATCTAATAATTTCTGTAGCAATGTTCTTTTCTCTTCATCAGATATACGTAAAGAAAATAATGAAACTGGAATAAGCTCCTCAGTTAAGTACCAACAATGGCCTTCGAATATCTTGATTGTACGATGAGCTACATTTCTGTCCACTGTGTCACCATACATGTGAAGGTCACTATAGAAAGTCAAATCATTGATTACTGCATCCGACGCTTTTGGTGCTTTGAACCATGGTCGGATATATGAAGCAGTGAATAAGCAGAACTCCTCTAAGTGTTTCACATATTCTTCAGAATAATCCATTTGTTTGCTGAATGCCAGTATTTTAGCAGAATATAGAATAGTTGCCATCCAGCGAGCATTATGAATTGCTCCCTGACGGAGCCAACGAACTTTGTTAGGTGGTATATGTCCAAGAATTTGGAGAACAACTTCTGCGCATTCTCTATAATCATTCCGGTATCTGTGTCGCTTAACATCTCCTTCAAAACTTGGGTTACTCGTTGCATCTTTGATTTTATCTGTCTATTTGTAATTTTCAAAGTTGTATAACGTTTTGTGACGTGTAATGTCTTCCATTTATCTCGAAACTGTTTAAATAACACATTTTCTGGGCCTGTGGTAGTGCCAAATATTTGAGTAAGTGAAGCAACCAAGACTCTTTCGTAAATGTGATGCCTACATGCAAGCCACATTACCTTCCTTTCTAGGAGCTCTTCTAAAATGATGCAGGCTCCATTTATCCAACCTGTATTAGACGCTGTTGTATCAAAAACCAGTCCACAAATGTTTTGGTCCAAGTTCCAATCTTTTACAGCATTAAATGCGACGTTTGATTGCATTTTACCAGAGGAATCCGGAATAGTTGGTATAGCAAGAACTTTTCCATCAGGTGCTGAAGGGATCCCTGACGCAATTATTGCTGGCCTTTCTCCCGTTTCCCCACTGCTATCAGAAACGAGCTTCCTATCGCAGTGTAGAGCACAATGTTCAGATGGTATAAACTTTTCTTTTACCATTTTGGCTGTTTCAATTCTGCTTTTTATCCCTTGTCTGTGCATCGTTGATTTCGATAAAGTGATATCGCTCAGGTCTTTATCGCACTGACTTGCAATAACAGCAGGAAGCCCTGTTCTTGGGCGAACAGAAAGGTTAAGACGATCTGCCATATTTGAAACAATAGGATTCTATACAATATTTTTCCTTTTGCATGAAGATTTTGATGGAGGAGGCGTATGATCTTCATCTCTAGCATATGATGTACTTGGAATAGGATTTGGTTGATTAGGAATCCCTGTTTCTCCTTCATTATCTGTTTTCAAGGTCATGCTGAGATATTCCTGTCTCTCCAGTTCCTTCTCTTTAAGTAATTTTTCAGGCTCCACTCTTTTCCTCTTTTCATCTGACTCTCAAACTTGTTTTGATAGCTTTTATCTATTGATCCTACCAAAGCTTTTTGGGTTCTCTTTGGTCTATTAGAAACTCTATATTTTGCTACTTTGTTACCGAAGTTCTTAATGGATCTTTTTTATTATTTCTGTCATTTTGAGAACAACTATCAAATAACTCCTTTAATTCTTTCAGGAAAGATGGTCTCTTCTTATTTATTCTTTCTTCCAGTGTTTTGTTTTTCGAAAAGTATTCATATTGCTTTATCAATTGTTCTACTTTTTTCTTGGATGGCGCGTTTTTGAAATATCTTGGCATGTGATACCGGCCCAATCCCAACATTTTTTAACTTTTCTTCGTACTTCTTAGTATTTCACATATGACTGTGATTTCTTTTTTATAGGTCCTCTTGATAAAAATAGATAGTGACGTAAGACGTCACCATTAGATGGCAAAAGAGACCCTTTCTGAGGAACCAAATTGTGAATTAAGTTTATGATAAGCCAATCTTCTGGCTTATCCGTGGTACGAGTTTCAACTTTTGCACGAGCCATTTTATTCTAACTAATCTAATCTGAAATTTGTATCATAATCATATCATAAATCATCATAATCATAAATCTGAAAGTAAATAGAAGTACAGTTAGTACACACACACACACACACACACACACACACACACACACATATATATATATATATATATATATATGGTTTTATACGGCTTTAGGGTCAGAAATGGAGAAGAAAATGTTAAAAAATTAAAATTTTCGCCATCTAGTTTTCTATTTTGGTACAAAAGCATAGTAAATTAAGTGTCAATTGATAGCTATTTTAATTTTCTATCCAAAAATGTACATAGCGTGAGGGTATAATAAAATGCAAGAAATTTATAACCGAAAGACTTCCGAAAGTCGACAATTTTTGATAAAGAAAAGGAGAAAATTGGTTTTGTAGGCCTAGGGGTCCAAAATTTTCATCAAATGGAAAATAATTGCTATTTTCTTACTTACAGCGACAGGCGTAATGATATTAGGAGGTTGGACCTGGGAAAAAAAGAAGTTGGTCAAAAATGAGATACCCTATTCGACATTCTATTCAGAGTCATCCGAGTCACAGTTTTGCAATAGATAATCCATATTACCACTTGTGCATGCTTGGTGCGACCAGTTGTTACATATCCTACATTGGATCTACTTTTCGCCAGCTTTGCTCTTTGAATAGGGTTCAACATAAACAAGGCATTAACATTCCTGTTCATCGTCATCATTCAGCCAGAATCATTCTTGCAGAGGATTTTCGGTGAACCTTTGTGGTAATCGGACGTACGACAAGCGGTCAATCGTGCTGATAGGAGGTGTTTCAGTGATTTCGCTAATTTCTAAGCGGGCTTTTCCCCTGGTTTGTGTTTGTGTAGATTTACTTAATCGTCTTATTTCGATTGTGTGCTGAATTAGCTGGATCCCTATTAGGCCTTTTGCTTTTCTTTTTTTTTCGAGAGAGGGTCTGGCTTCTAGGATTTGGCCAGGGCCAGGCCTAGCCTTCGGTTAGGTCTTTCGGGTTAATTCGGATAGCCTACCATCTTTCGATCGGCTCTTACGTATGTCTTCACAGGCAGCCCCATCTGAGGATGGGGATGCTTCCTCCCTCCAGTCGTCTATTGTTTCTGCCGAAGTGTATTGCGATTCGGATGGTTTCCAGGCAATAAAAAGGGCTAGGTCCTCAGACTGCCTTAAGGATGTTCCCACTTCTAAGCGCTCACAGAAATCTCAAAGTAACATACCAGTTCCTTTCACCACTGTGCCAGTTTCAAACTCCTTTTCAGTGTCAGCTTCCCTGCCCTCTAGTACTAGCACTACCTCTGTTGTCCATAGCACCTGGCCCCCCCCCTTGGGTGGGAATGCTGATGGGGGTCCAGTTTCCGGTGATTGTGAGGTTCTTGGTTCTAAGTCCGGTTCTTCGATAAAAGTTGCCCCTACGGTTCCTTTGAAGACTAAGCCCCTCCTGCTTCGTGACCAACATCATGAAATTCCTTCTTATGCTTCATATGTCTATATGACTGCTGTCTCTGATAATGTTCGGCTCACTAAGCTCAGTCCCTTTACCCCAAAGCCGGTTATTGAGGCCCTTTGTGGGGAGGTTAGGTCTGTCAAATACTGTAGGAGTGGTAGTTTGTTACTGCAGACTGCTTCTCCATCTCAGCTGCGAACCCTTCTTAATGCAACCTCCTTCTTGAACAACTAGTACAATATTAAGGTAGAACTGGCATCCAAGTTTGATACGATACAAGGCATTATTCGTGCACCAGAATTGCTAGTTGATTCAGTTGAGGCTATTTTGGAGGAACTAAAACCTTGCGGTATTTTGGATGTGAGACGACTTACACGAGGTAAGGACAGGATTCCTACGAGGGGCCTTGGTACTTACCTTTGGTGTGAAGGTTCTCCCTAGTAAGATGTATTGTGGATACCTCAGTAATACTGTTGAGCATTTCTTTCTGAGACCTCTGCGTTGCTTTAAGTGTCAACGATTTTTTCATGGCCGTGATGTCTGTCAGAATGAGGCCCACTGTGGAAGTGTTGGGGGGGGGGGGGGGTCTCACTCCTCTCCAGATTGTGAAGGTCCGGATGGCTGTGCAAACTGTCATGCTCCGCATCCCGCCTTCTCTACTTGCCCAGTTTACCTGAAGGAGCAGGCTATAGAGCGATACAAATGTTTGAATAATGTCTCTTTCTCAGAGGCAAGGCGGCAATGTTCAGTCTTGGATAGGTCATTTTCCCAGGTAGCCAGGACAGACCCACCCAATCTCCATTCAGCTCAGTCTTCTCCCCCAACTCCACCTATCCAGCCTAGACCCAGGCCTTCGCCTTCCCCGGCATGCCCTCCGGTTTCTTCTGCTCCTACAATTCTATCTCCCCATCCATTTACTGTCAGAGACACCTCTTCGCTTCCATACGGTCATTTGCCGTCGTTGCCCCCTCCTGGCCAGTCTCCCTCTTCCCAGTCTGCCTCTTAACCTCCTCATTCTAAGAGCCTTCGGGCTGTCAGTGGTCTCACCAGCTCCCATTATTTGCAGCTGGTGAAGGATGTTCGTGAACCTATGTCCAAGAATAAATCTCCTCAACATATTATTAACAGACTTGCCTCTTATGCTAATATAAATAATCTTGTTCCGAGTTAAAAACTTACTTCCGCCGAGGGGATGCGTCTCCTCTTCACCCCTTAATTTTCATGTTTATACACTGGAATGTCAAGAGTCTTCGTGCATGACTACCCCAGCTGCAGAACTTAATTAGCACCTATTACAGGAAACTCGCCTATCCTAACCATTCTCCCCTTATTTCAAACACTACACATTCTATAGAAAAGATAGGAATGCCCATGGGGGTGGTGTTGCTTTACTGATTCATGCCCTACTTCCTGGCACTCTTCTCCCATTACATATCCGACTCAAAGAAGTTGCAGCACAGGTTCTGCTCTTTGATAGAGCGACTACTGTCTGCTCTTTGTATATGCCCCCCGGTTTTTCTCTTACCTTACGGTTGCTTGATAATCTTGTACAGCAACTGCCAACTCCCTTCATCTTATTAGGGGACTTCAATGCCCATCACTCTTGTTGGGGCTCCTCCTTTTGTGACGAGAGAGGGGTCTTCCTTGCTGACTTCCTTTTGGACAACTCTTTATTTTTGTTTAATTTGTCCACCCCCACTTACCTTTCTGATGCTACAGGGACTTTCTCCTCCATTGATCCGACCATTTCTAGTCAAGAACTGGCCCACCAGTTCCATTGGTCCGTATCCTCGGACCTTTGTGATAGTGACCATTTCCCTATCTTTCTGCAGTCTACATCCTCCCTTCCTCTCATTCAACGACATTTCCGCTTCGATCTGAAAAAAAACTGACTGGAGTGCTTATGCACGTTTAGCCAACTTGCCTCCTCCCTCTCCTGATGCTGATCTGGATTGTACAGCCATTTCTACCTCCATACTCACAGTCGCCTCTGCCGCTGTTCCATTGAAGTCAACTACCATTAATCCTAAGTATAATGCAGCATGGTGGACTGCTGAATGTGAAGCTGCTGTTTTGTCACGTTTTGTCACGGAACCCCGCTTTCACTGCACTCCGAGAACACACCCAAACCTAGCGCCCGGGGTAAATCAATGCACTCACTCCTGCAGAAATTGACAGTCGTTGCTGACGTGCACGAGCCACCACCTAGGGCGAGACACGGGGCAGATCACCCCACATCCGAAGATCCAGTGGACGCGGCACTGGCACGCCTACATGGTGTGACCAGGGTACCCTCGGCCGCACCCTCAAGCCTCATGGATCTACCCTTACCCCATGGTGCCATCTCTCCACCCCACCACAGAATCACCCTGACTCACCCCCTTGTACCCCAAAACTGACCCGGCCCCTCTCGTACCTCCGGCTCTTCCCTCATCGGCCACACAGACTTTGTCTTCTCTCCTACCCGCCCGGTTTTACTGGTACCCCCTGTCGTCACCCCGGGTGTCCCGGGAAACCACAGACAAACAGGGATGTGCCAATTTGGACAACGGAACCCTCCCCCGTTGCATGACCACTGAACCCTGCCTAGAGACTCCTCACCCTCTGAGCCTGCGACAGTCCTCGGGCTGCCGCGATCCACGTCTCCGGCCCCGTTCGGTCGACTCGGTCCCACAGTCCCCGAAGGGGTTGGCAGGTCAGCCGATTCCCTCCTTGGTGAACAGCAGGCGACCCGACAGGCCCCCGACTTATCCCCCGCCATAATGGACCTAGATCTCCATCCACAGTCTAACTCCCTAGCACCTTCACCCTTTCCACTTCTCCCTCGTCCAACAATGAACCCTCCGAAAGCGACGATCCTACAATGGAACTGTACAATGGAATCTTCACAAATTACGAAGGCCTAAATTCCCTGATTGCCTCTGCTCGTCCGGTATGTGTTTGTCTTCAGGAACTAATCCTTGGGACCAGACCGATGCCCTGCTCTACTAGATATTCTAGCACTACCTCTCCGTCTCCTACCTGCACACGAATGGGGGCTGCCATCCTCGTCCACCGTACAGAGACCTTTCACAACCTCCCTATTAAATCCCCGTTACAGGTGGTTGCTACCAGGATTTTTCTGGACAATTAATACACAGTCTGCTCGATCTACCTCCCCCCCTCACTCCCAAGTTTCCCGCGATGACCTGGTTGAGGTTGTTCAACAACTCCCCAGGCCTTTCCTACTCTTGGGCGATTTCAATAGTCGCCACCCCTTGTGGGTTGATACGACCTCCACTTTTGTGGCTCCGGCCCTGATTACCCTCATGGCTGAACTCTCCTTCGAGTGCCTCAACGACGGCTCTCCCATACACTACCACGCCACCAGATGCACCCCGTCCTGTATAGATCTATCGTTCATCTTGATGGACGGCCTCCTGGACTTCACCTGGCAAGTGCTTCGGGATAACCACGGCAGTGACCACTTCACTGTTTGTCTCACACTAAATCGGCACGATCAGACCGTTCGGGTACCGAAGAAGTGGATAACGGCCAGAACTAATTGGCCAATTTTCCGGGACAACACTTCCACACATTGTACGACGGCCCACTTTCCATCCTCCGATGAATGCATTGCGTACTTTGAGGCGACTGTTGTCGCAGCTGCAAGCACCAGCATTCCACGATCTTCTTCCTACCCTCGAGCCCGACGAGTATCCTGGTGGAATCCAGAGTGCGCGGAGGCCACTCGTGCCAAGAAGAGGGCTACCAGATGATTTTATCGTACGCGAATCCGACCTCCGGTCCTCCGAACTAATGACGGGCTTCTCTTTGAACCTAGGTCAGTGGCGAATCTTCTAGCATCTACCTTCGCTGCCGTCTCCTCCACAGACAGCCCCCATGCGCTGGCCCCTAACAAGAACTGCTCACCATCCTTCGACGACTCCTACAATCGGCTGTTCAGCATGCGAGGGCTAAAGGCGGCACTGACCTCTGGACGTCTCCTTCCCCTGGCCTGGACGGCATCCCCTACTGTTTGATCCAACACATCCATCCTACTATGCAACTGTTCCTTCTAGATCTCTACAACCGTATATGGATTGAGGGAACCTTCCCCTCTCGGTGGAAAGAGGCCCACGTAATACCAATCCCCAAACCCGGCAAAGACCCCCTTGACCCCACTAATTGTAAACCAATCGCATTAACATGCTGTGCCTGTAAAATCTTCAAGAAAATGATCGCCGCGCGACTCTCCTTTCTCCTTGAAAACACTGACTCCCTCCCGGCTACCCAGTCTGGCTTTAAACAGTTCCGCTCCACTACAGACCCCCTCCTGATCCTCAGCCGAGATCTACGGAACGCCTTCAATAGGGGACAGTTTGTCCTGTGCACTTTCTTCGACATCCAGAAGGCCTACGACACCACCCATCGACGTATAATCCTCAGTGAGCTCCAAAATTTGGGTTTCGTCAGAGCCCTGCCGACCTTCATCAGGGGCTTCCTCTCCTCCCGAACCTTTCAAGTACGGGTAGGCTCAGTCCTCTCTGACAACTTTCAGCAAGAGGACGGGGTCCCACAGAGAAGCATCCTCAGTGCCATATACTTTTCACTGGTAATGAACACAGTAGCAACATCTCTTCCACCCACCGTCCGTTCCATTTACGCAGACGACCTTGCGTTATGGTTCGCGGGGCGGGAACTACCCGTCTTCCAAAGACAAATTCTGCTCGCCATCCATCAGTTGGTTTCCGCCTATCCACGTCTAAAACCAAAAGTATGGTCCTCAGCAAAAGAAGACCCACAACCATACCTTCCCCTTTGGTCATGTATACGGCAAGCCCCTCGAAGTGTGCCCACCGCCGGGTTTCTGGGCATGACCCTTCGACCGACGGCTCAACTGGGTTCCCCACCTCAGGCACCTGAAACACACGCTCCAGCGTCCCCTCGCTCTTCTAGACCACCTTTCCCACACCACATGGGGCGCTGACCGACGCTCGCTCCTCCGTCTTTACACCTCCGTGGTCCAGTCAAAGCTGGACTATCGGAGTGTTGTATACGGGTCTGCCTCCAGCACTTCCCTCCGAATTTTGGACCCGGTACTTAACAGGGGCCTCCGCCTCTCCACCGGTGCCTTCCGATCCTCCCCAGCTTCCAGCCTCCAAGCAGAATGTAACTACCTCCCTCTCACCCACCGACGGGGTCTGCTCCTCATTCGGACTTACCTTCGCGCGCAGAGGCTGCCCTCGTCACTTCTGTGAGCGGCGATTTTAGAACCTCCTCCCCAGGGTCAGAGCTGGCACTTCACGGAGACGGTCCTCTCTTTCCTGGATCTTTCCAACATGTCCCCTCCTTCAGTCACCCCCATCTCGTATCATATCCATCCTCCCTGGCTCCTCACCCCTCTCAGGTTTTGCAGGGACTTATGTGCCCTGCCGAAAGCTACTACGACCGCTACATTATACAAGTCGCTCTTCCAGGGACACGTAACCCGATACCTGAACGCTGTTCCCATCTATACGGATGGTTCCCGATCAGAGGATGGTGCGGCTACCTCAGCGATGATCGTGACCCAGCCGCTCTCTAGAGCCGTTCCCCTTCCCCATGAGGCCTGTCTTTTCAGCAGAACTTTTCGCTATTCTGGAAGCCCTCGACATTATAAGCACCCACTCCTCCAACTCCTATGTCATCTACTCAGATTCCCAAAGCGCACTGCTCTCCCTTAAAAAATTTAACCCCCCTTACCCACTTGTCCGCACCATCCAACAAACCTTCCACTCCTTAACGGCATCCCAGCATAAGACGGTCACCTTCTGCTGGGTCCCAGCACATGTTGGTATCCGGGGTAATGAGGAGGCGGACCGTAAGGCGAAATCCGTTTGCTCATTGCCAGTCTCCACCCGGCTCCTCCCTTTCATGGATTTTTTTCGTTACTCTCCGCTCTCACTTCCGTTCCATCTGGCAACGGGATTGGGGCCAGGCTATAAACAACAAGCTCCAGCGGATAAAACCACACCTTGGATATTGGGCTTCCTCGTTCCATAGGTCCCGTCGTAAAGAAATGGTTCTAGCCCGTCTCCGCCTAGGGCACTCGACGCACACACGGTCACCTTATGGCTAAATTGCCAGCCCCGCTCTACCCCACCTGCCATACCCCCATCACCGTCGTCCACCTCCTGATCGAATGCCCGAATCTGTCTGACCTTCTCCACAGCTGTTTTCCCTACCTGTCCCGCATCCCCACGTCCGAACGTCTCTAGTCCATACTCGCCGAAGGCCCCCACTTCTCAGCGGAAGCGATTTTCTCATACCTCACCCACTCTCAACTACTTCACCGCATCTAAATTTATACCCCCCCTCCGACATATTCAATGACTGAACCTTCTCATCCCTTCACTCTTATACCCCCATCCCAGCGACACAACCCACCCTCTGTCTCACCGAGATATGTACAGTACCACTCTAGGTACGAATCGGCGGTTAATAAAAAATCGGCAACTAAATAAAAAAAAAATCAGGTTAAAAGATCTGTTTGGAATGCTAAGCATAATTTAGAGATACTTGTAGCTGTGGATAGAAAACATAATTCGAAAAAGTTTTTTGACTACGTCAATAATCGTAAGCCGATAAAAGATAACATAGACCCTCTAGTGAACACTAACTGCGCTTTGGCTTCCGATGGCTCAGGTGATGGCGGGTATTTTTAACAACTTTTTTGCGACAGCGTTTACCGTAGAAGACGTAAATAATGTCCCCGACGTGGACGATATCGTTCCATTTAGTAACGAGACTATTTTGAATGAAATAACTGTTTACGAGGGTGAGATTGCGCATTATATCGATAAGCTAAAAGTTAGCAAGGCTCGAGCCCCTGACACGCTTTATCCTAGACATTTGAAAGATTTCAAAAAAGTTATCGTTGGCCCATTAACAAAAATTTTTAATAATTCATTGGATGCGGGGGATTATTCCTAAAGACTTCAAATTACCTAACGCTACGCCCATTTTTAAAAAAAGGCGACCGCACAGAGCTAGCAATTATAAGCCTATTAGCTAAATGTCAATTGTCGGTAAAGTTTTGGCATCCGTAGTTAGGAATCCTATCGTCGATCACTTAGAAAGTCGCGATTTGATTAATAGTAGTCAGCATGGGTTTCGACGCCATAAATCTTGTTTAACTAATTTGTTAGTTTCATAACGAAATAGTGCGCGAATACGATAGGCATAGAGCGGCTGACGTTATTTATTT
Organism: Bathynomus jamesi; assembly: GCA_023014485.1. Lineage (NCBI taxonomy): Eukaryota > Metazoa > Arthropoda > Malacostraca > Isopoda > Cirolanidae > Bathynomus > Bathynomus jamesi. The sequence goes on along the minus strand of JAJOZX010000541.1, from coordinate 1,177,856 downwards.
AGACTTTAAAAAAGCGTTCGATACAGTTCCGCATAGAAGATTAATTGCGAAGGTTAAACCGCACGGTATACGCTGTCAGGTAGATAACTGGTTACAGGAATGGCTTCGTGCCAGGAAACAGAGGGTCGTTGTTAATGGTAGGGAATCGGGGTTGCTAGATGTAGGTAGTAATGTCCCTCAAGGTTCAGTGTTAGGCCCATTGCTATTCGTAATCTACATTAACGACATAGATGTAGGCTTGACCAGTAACGTGTTAAAATTCGAGGACGATACTAAAATAGGCGGTAAAGTTCTCAACGTGGACGATAAAAATAGGCTCGAAGACGATGTAAATAGGATTATGGAGTGGACAGATAAGTGGCAGATGCAATTTAACGTAGACAAATGTAAAGTTTTGCATATAGGGTTCTCGTAACAATAATTACACGTACACGATGGACGATAGACAGTTAGAAAGTGTTGACGAGGAAATAGATTTAGGCATATGTGTATCTAAGGATTTAAAAGTTAGAAACTAGTGCCTCGAGTCTTGCGCAAAAGCTAATAGGATGTTAGGCTTCATAGCGCGTAATTTCGAATTTAAATCGAAGAATATTATATTACCCCTTTTACATGTCCCTAGTCAGGCCTCACTTAGAATATGCCGTTCAATTTTGGTGCCCGTATTTGCGTGAGCATATTGATAAGTTTGAAAGGGTTCAGCGGCGCGCCACTAAACTAATTCCGTCACTACACAACAAGTCTTCCATTTACGCGAGACAAGGAGATTAAGGGGGGAGCTTATTGAAGTTTTCAAAATCGTTAATAAAATCGATAACGTAAATTTTGAGAAATTGTTCATTTTCGATAGTAGCAATACTCGTAATAATGAATTTAAATTACGTGGTAGACGTTTCATTACTAACATCGCTAAAAACGTTTTTACGTTTAAAGTAATTGATAAGTAGAATAATCTTCCCGAGTCCGTCGTGAACTCTACCAGGGTTAATATGTTTAAAAACCGTTTAGATAGGCATTTTAAAAATATTAACGTCGTTTAAAATAATAAAACAATTAGTAACAGCAGCTCTGGGAGTGATCGTCAAGGTTTGTGTCTGTTGACGATTGATACCAGCTTGTGACATGCCAGCGTTTGATATGCCAGCGATAAAATTATATTAGTAAAAAAAAAATTAGACTAACACGAACTTAGATGTAGGTCGTAGCGTAAAGTAACCCACTTTTTGTTATAATCTTCATACTTTTTTTCCTTTTCTCACCCTCTCTTTACTTGCATGTCTGTAGTTTGCATGGTATGACAGTGTTTCTTTGAGTTAAGACTGTTTGCATGGTTTGTAAGCGTTCTTATTTTACTTCTTTTCATCTTTCACCCCTTTCCTATTCTCTTCGACTATTTTTCCAACTTGTCGGTAGTGGCCAGCGGATGATGATGGTGATTTTTTATGAATGAATGTTAACACACGAATTATAGGTTTTGCTACTTACTTAACCCCTTATTCGCTTCTTTTAACTCCCAATTCCCTTCTTTTAACCCCTACTCTCTTCTTTCTCTCGGGCTAACCTTAGAGTGGATCTTAGTGTCTTTGTTAGCCTTAGCTTCTCTAGTTCTGTAGATCTTCACTTGATTTCAATTTTTGTCTTGTTTTCTGTCCCTTCTTGACATTTTGTCTTCTTAGGTGTGTTGTTTCTTCTTCCACTGCCCTCTTCTCAGGAGTAGCGGTTAATTTGGCACATATTCGTGTCTTTCTTCCTCTGTTTGAGTTCATCTTTCTTTCTGTAACAGTGTTACAACCAACCCGAAGACCAATATGAGAAAACAACTCGATGTTTAACCATGTTTAATAACCAGAACATGCGAAATTCAAGAACACACGTAAATACTCTAAATAACCCAATATATTCAGTTTACAACAGAAACTTCTTAATAACATAAAATTCGTTAGTGATATTATTAGGAATGAATGAAAGATTGAAATTAATTTTACTTACGTGAGTATAAAACAATCTTTTTCATCCAATTATTCAATAACCATATGTACCGTGTTCACTAATTGAGGGACGATGAAGGACTAATCTACGCATGCGCACACAGAATAATTACACCTCTTTGAGAAATGACGAAATTATTGCTTGTGTTACAATCAACCCCTGTTACTTCTACCCTCGATCTTCCCAATTTGGTTACATTAAGTAGTTACATGGTAAATAACGTTTAACCAACCTTTCCAAATTTATTATTATTCAGTATCTGTACCAACTATGCTTATTTCTGTAGTAACAATCCTAAATGGTTAGTGAAACTTTGGCATGGTTAAGTTTATAATTAAAGAGGTTGTTAAGTAGTTTAGTTGTTGCAACCATGCAACAAATTTTTTTTAAGTGTAAACGTTGCTTCACAGTTTTTATGTGTCGTTTCGAAATGACTGTAAACAATGTTTCATTTTCTTTCCTCTACTCTTGTCTACCTCATTGTCAGATTTATCTCGTATTGTTTAACCCTTTACTGCCAAAATACTTTGTAGGGTTAAGTTATGAATGCGTGTATTTGAAAGGGTGTAAATTTGTCCTTTTGGGCAGTAAAGGGTTAAGTATACACCTATACCAATTTGGTTGACGAAAGCATAACATCGACACTAAAAAATTAAGAACCTAACTTAAGTTAACATGACCTATAGCGTAACCTAACCAAACCTAATCTAACTTAATCTAATTCACAATAACTTGTCGATTTTATGTTACGTCGATCGGATGTCATTAGTCCGTTAAATATTACATTTGTCATTAATAAAAATAAAGTAATTAGCAATCAAATTAGGAAAAAAAATTTCGTTCGAATGTTTGAAAGATTAAATGAAAGCGAATATAGAAATATTTAAAAATAAAAGTAAGTATTAATGAAGATTTTATGTTGAAAATGAAAGTGAAAATTCAAATTCTTTCAGTATCTGTTTTATTTTAACTTCTTTTGTGGCATCTAAAATGCATTATTTATTCAACAAGGAAATCTCGCGGGAAAATATAGGAAATGATTTCTTAAATACTCCAATTCCACTTTTGAATTTCTCGTATGATAAAAATTCTCAAATCCAAAAACTAATTTCAGATTCTGAATTTTAAATCTGGATTTTGATTTTAAGAATCCAAAACCTTCCTTTGTGAAGGGCTCTTCGAATTTGCCCCCAGAATATCAATAGGACACCGATTACTTATAAATAACCAGATTTAAATTCTACTTTTATACATAATTCGTCCGACATTTATTGAGAAAAGTATTAATTCGCGTAAGGTGTTTTCGGATCATTGCCAGTCAAATAATGCCGCTTCGGTTATTCATTACGTAATGTAATTATTCTTTTTTCAAATGACAATGCAATGCGCGCAGAATATTTATTGAAAAAAGATCACAATGAGTTTGATAAACTCAAAAACACATTGACAAAAAACAATTCACTTACCATTATTACTCGCGTTTCGCGATATTATGCTCATTTTTAGTGAAGATTAATTTGCCGCCATTTATTTTATTTGAATAGAAATATTTTTTCCGCATCAATTTATATGTTTATGATAAACGCGGAAACATGCACGCTATATTTAGATACATATGTAGTTCCAAACAAAATAGAATTAATAGAGTATATTATCTATAAATACATGAATATAAATAAATTATCTATAAATATATGACTATAAATAAATTATCTATAAATATACATATGACTATAAATAAATGAGAGTATATAACTTAAAACGGTTCGTATAATTGAAGCATTTTAACATATATGTCACGCGTATAACATGAATAAAACACGACATACTGTACTTCCAACAACGAAACAAAAATTATAATTAGGCAGCGCTCATTATAACGATAGATGATACGTTCATTCCACTAGATTCTGAGAGATTCTGTTTCAATCTTAAATGATATTTTTCATTTCAAATCCATTAAAAATAGAACCTAACTTCATATTTAAACTTGAATGGAGTGTAAATTTGTGTTGATTTCTTATAAAGTTGTTCACGGGGGCATTGAAAGTTAAAACATAAGATACGAAGCAAATAACACGTTAATTCTGAAATTAAAGAGATATTTATTAGGTGAAACTTCGTGGATGTTTCTAGAATATTTAATGAAAATGGAGTGCAAGTGAAATTAACAAATACAGTTTTTAAAGAAAGTAAAGGAATTCTTTTTATATTCGCTTTATTTTGTGGATGAAGGAAACAAAAATTCAGTTTCTTACTTTCATGTTCGTTAATAGAAGGAAGTTTAGAATTCACAGGAAGTATATATATATATCCTTGGTTACCTTGGTTTTGCTTCCGCACGAATTGTTCATTCTGATGAAGGTCAAGCTTGTTGCTCCACCTTAGCTCTTGAGCTTAACTTGAAATCCGAACACGAACTACCACGGGGGGGTCAGAAATTACAAAATCTTCGTCCAGACTCATTCTCACGACCTCCCGATCAGCAGCAGCCCAGCGTTTTAACCACTAGGCTACCCCAGGTACCCATTTATCTACCAACCAATTTTTATTGTATGGAAGGATAAACAGTTGGATTTGCTGCGCGCCGACTGCCGTTACCGGAAATCGAACCCGGGGCCGATGTATTGATGTATTTGTAGTCAGCGATGCTAACCACTGATGATGATTGGGTTTGTTTAACCTACTTCGTAACATCTAAAGTCATATGACGGAGGCGATCTACAGCTTTAGTGGAATCCGAAACACGGGTTGCTACATAGTCTGGACGCGGCGGATGGTCTCCTATTCAACTACTATCCGACCCAATGTCGCTTAACTTCGCTGACAATTGAGTGTGCAGTCATTGACATACAGGTAATTATAATGTAATGTCTGTGTTCATAAAGAAAAACAATTAATATGATCGTGAACAGCGTTGAACTCCATGTAGTTTACTAGTCTTATACAGTAATAAGTTTCCATTATGATTACTGCAAGTCTCTATGAACAGTTACCACAATACAACTTTTTATATACTAGTGAATTTAAACCAAAAATAAACATTACACAACATATACTCATCATCCTTTTTAGATATGTTTCACTTCCATCCTCAACCTGTTTTGTTCTTCACATCCCCAGTTTGTGAGTGGTGAGAAAGTATTTTGGAAACAGTAGACAATGATACTCCAGCTTTAGCAGCTATTTGTCTTTGAGTGTTGCCTTCTTCATGGAGAACAATAACTTTCAACCTTTTCTTGTATGAAGTTTCTTTATTTGGAGCCATTATACTATTTTATCTGTAAAATAAATTAGAAGATTAGACATTTTTGTATTTAAGTTTAACAAATAAGATGATATTTTTAAAGAAACTTGCGATTACATGAGGGTATAAACAACATATGCGAGTCATTAAATCTATAAAAGATGTTATTACATCAAATTGAATAGTATATTTACCAGAGATGGGAAATCGGATCAGATTCGAATCGATAATCGGAATTAATCGATATTTTTTGAGAAATCTGAATCGAAAAAAAATTCGAATCGACAAACGGGCGCGGATCTGAATCGAAATTTTGATCTGAATTGAAAAGAAACGATGAATCCGAATTCGAATTCAAATCGATAAAAAATATGGATCCGGATTTTAAAAATTTGGTTATAACTTATAAATAACTTATAAGGCTTATTAACGTTTCCGGTTTCACCACAGGTAAAGACTGACCTTTCCGAGAATCTGTTTGCTCGGACAAAAATCATACTAATCCTATACTCCATCCATTAAGGTGCTAATCCTAATCCTTAAATTTTGGTATTGTCCGAGAGTGACAATTTCACACGCTCCTCAAAGAAATAACCTTTTGCCTTCGAACATTGAAAATATCTTAGTTGTCAGGGCTAATTTTAATTTGTAAATTTGTATCTACAGTATATTCTATACAGTGGATATATTTCTTAAAGTATTATTATCATATTTTAATTTTTATGTATGCTATAATTAATATTTCTTGTATATATGAGCCTTAATTGTTTAATAAATTAGCTTATATGAATGATTTTTTTTTGCACCTTATTAAGAGTAAATCTAAAGTTATTACTTAGATCGTTAATAGACTGAGAATTATCTGTATTGTTTATTAAAAATGAAACTTATTAATAATAGCCACCCCTTGACTAAAACAACGATGATAGGTATAATTTTATTAAATGAACTCATAAAAATCAAGAAAAATTAGGCCTGGATCCGAATCGGATTCGAATTGGATCGAAATCGAAAAAGAAATATTCCGAATCGGAAAAAAATTTGAATCGATAAAAACTGAAAAATTTGAATCCGAATTCGAATCTATATTTCTAATTGCGTGAAAATCGGATTCGAATTTGAATCGAAAAAGATTTCGATTTCCCATCCCTGATATTTACCAATGAAGAACCTGACCCTCAAAATTAACAAAATCAATAAAAACTAGTGGTGTATTGATTCTTCGGCATTGACAGAATCAGCCATTTTGGGGGCATTGGCATCAGCCAAATTTAGCTGATTCTCTTACTGATTATTTGGAAATTTTAAAATTTTCATTACAAAACAAAATCTTTATTTACAGAAAATTGAACACCAAAAAGCACTGATAACACAGGGTAACAAAATTTGAAAATTTTTCGGTTTATTGTGATTTTTCTGTCGTTTCTTAATGATTTTGGGGCGCTGATTCCAAAAATGATATTGGTTTTGCTCTATCATCAACTGTTTCAAAAATATAGGTTATCACACTTTTCATATGGCAAAGTATATAAAGAAGGCTAACATAAATATTTTCTGAAAATAAAAACACTATTGGAAATTAATGTTTATTGAGCCAAAATTGTTTGACAAACCCAAAATGATGCAAAGGATATAATATATATCATGAGGAGAACCGATAAGAGAATAACAAGCATCGTTATGCAGTGTACGTTCCTTAAAAATGCACTGAAGAACGCGACTTCCGCGTATGAACATTCTTATCCTTTCTGATCAGCGACCATACGTAGTCTCCCATCATGGAAGCATCCCAATGGCCCTGGTACCTTTTCTCCATCGTTTGAATATCTTGATGGAATCTTTCGCCATGTTCTTCACTCACATCGCCCAGGTTATCACGAAAAAAGTCTAGATGTGAATGCAGATAGTGTAATTTTAAAGACATACGGCACCCCATTTTGCCATAGCACTTAATCAAGTTTGACACTAACTCCTTATAGTTTGGTGCTTTATGGTTGCCTAAAAACCCACGAACCACATCACGGAAAGCACACCAAGCCTCTTTTTCGATCGGAGTCATCTTGGCTTCAAGGTTCTTTGAATTCAACAGCACCTTGACTTGTGGTCTTACAAAGATGCCAGCTTTGACTTTGGTCTAAGAGAGTTTAGGGAACATGACCCGAATCTGTTGGAAAACTTCCCCTCCAAAATCTAACGCAGTTAAAAACTGTTTAATTACACACAACTTAATATGGAGAGGTGGTAGCAGAACTATGTCAGGCTTCACAAGAGGTTCCCTGAGTACATTGTACTTTCCTGGTTGCAGTCCTTCACGTGGAGGCCACTGAACTGTTTTATAGTGCTCAGTTGAAGCCCTGCTATCCCACAGGCAAAGAAAACATGAATATTTAGTAAACCCTCCTTGTAAACCTAACAGGAAACCAATCATTTTGAAATCACCACACACGTCCCAGTTATATTGTTCATACCTGATTTGAGTGAGCAGTTGTTTGACATTTTCATAGTCCTCTTTCATTTGAACAGAATGTGCAACTGGTATAGATGGATATTTGTTCCCATTATGGAGTAGAACAGCTTTTAAACTCCGAGTTGAACTGTCAATAAACAGGCGCCACTCTGAGGGTATATGTGTTAACCCAATAGCTGTGAAAAGACCATTAACCTCGCTGCAATAACAGAGAGAGCCATTGACATCGTAGAACCTTGCAAACTCTTCTTGTCGCTTTTGGTATACAGTGCTCTTGCAGTCTTCTCCAAGCAAATTCCACTCTTTGAGTCTGGAGGTCAGAAGCTCAGACCCTGATTTCGTCAGACCCAAATCTCTAATTAAGTCGTCCAATTCCCTCTGATTTGGAAAGTGAGGGTTTGTACTGAAAGTTACTGTATATTCTTCATTATGACTGTCCTCACCAGCCGACATCTCAGATGAGCTAGCTGCATCCTCATTTTCAACCTGCAAAGCAAAGAAACAAAATATAGGCATAGCTATATATGTAGCAGAGCATCAGCACTAAGAAAAATCGACACATAATGACCCACAGTCTGTAAATACAGAAGGTAAAGTAATGGATAGATACTTGTTCTGGTGGACGTGGTATTGGAAGACCTTCGCCATGTGGTGCAGGAGCTATGGACGACGCTATGCTTGGATACTGAAGGGTCTGCCTTCCTTTAACTTTCCTGTACTTAGAAACATCTACCATGCAGTAGTAGCAATCGTCGTGGTGGCTCTTTGGTTCTCTCCATATTCTGGGTACCGCAAAGGGCATTGCCTTGCGTACTCCCCGCAGCCACCCTTCAAGTGTGGAGCGGCAGCTTCCACAGATCACATGGGGTGCCCAGGGCTTATCTTGGTCACCCATAGGCATACCAAAATAGAGCCGATACGCGATCCAGAACTTGGTGCCTTTCACAATCTTGTGCGGTACTTGCTTGGGGCCTATGTAATAACTACAAACGTAGCAGAATATATCCGGCGAGTGTTTACAAGCTCTAGTTGCCATTCTCTTTACCAAACTGTACTACATTAATCATAACCTGCAGATATAGAGAGAAGAGTTATTAAATCTGCAACAGATTACAGATTCCAGAAAAAAAGATGTATTCACAACACTGAAATAATGTTCGTAATAAAAAAGGATCGATAACACTCAAATCGTCAGCACAGAGAAGCACAGAAACACAGCACCTCAGTGCTGGTAACCATCAGACAAACAATCTGCTTTCTTTGTGTGCTCACACTTACTAACTTCTCAGACTCTGCGCTCTTCTTTATATAGCACAGTGGAAGTTTCGGGCAATTTCTAGAGCAAGAAACTGTCAACGAACATCCGGATTGTTCTCAACAATTCCTGATTATTCTGATATTGCTGCGCCCATAATAACATTATACTGGTAAAACATGAAAAATGGATTATCTCTGAAACCATTGATGATACACACAAACCAAGGCCAGATTTGGTCTCAGCGCCCACAAATGCATATAAAAACATAAATATTCTATATAAACAGAATCAGTGTTACACAGTGTAATTTATACTCATTTCAAAGTGTAATTATATAAAAATATTTCACATTCACCAAAATGGCAAAGCATAAGTTAAGTTTTCCATAAATTTACATCTTCTCGACTAGCTAATCTCTAAATATTATAAACTATTGTAATATAATTGTAATTGGTTGTGTAGTGTTTATTTTTGGTCTAAATTCACTAGTATATAAAAAGTTGTATTGTGGTAGCTGTTCATATAGACTTGCAGTAATCATAATGGAACCTTATTACTGTATAAGACTAGTAAACTACACAGAGTTCAACGCTGTTCACGATCCTATTAATTGTTTATCTTTATGAACACAGACATTACATTATAATTACCTGTACGTCAATGACTGCACATTCAGCTGAACTTTAGATATACCGGGTATTTCAGGTCGACCCTAGAAATATGGAAATTAGCGGAATTACTATGACAAACTTCAAATATCGAATACCAAATTACAAATTTCTTTCCAAATACCAATACCAATTTCCATATTTCTAGGGTCGACCTGAAGCACCCTGTATATGTCTGTGTTATATGTTGTTGGACTCGGTTCCTCCTTCCATCCCACCTTCCCCCAGTTGGGGTACCTTGACTATCACTGTGGCGTTGCCATATGTACGGAGTCGCTTGTGAGGCGAGGAACATTACATATGCGGGCAACTGTACATTCCTCATTCTATTCCTACTCCTAATACAAAAAAAACCTTGGTTTAATTTTACTTGTTCTAATGCTATCCGCAACAGAGAGGAGGCTTTCAGAAGGTACCGTCGCCATCCAACTCCTGACTCTCACTCAGTTTATATTTCTGCCCAAAATCGTGCAAAATCTGTTCTTCGACCCGCCAAAAATTCCTTCATCCGACAAAAATGTGAAAATCTATCCAATTTTATTTCTTTTCGCTCTTTCTGGCATTTAGCTAAGAACCTCTTCAACAACTTTACTTCCTTTTCTTTCCCTCCTCCTTTCCATTCCGACGGCACAGTTACCATCTCTTCTCTTGAAAAAGCTGAACTCTTCGCTCAAACTTTCGCTTACAATCCAACCCTGGACGATTCCGGTGCTGTTCCTCCATCTCCTCCCCCCTCCGACTTTATTATGTCTGAAATTAGAATCTCTTCTAAAGATGTTTTTTCTGCCCTATCTGTGCTCAACTCTAGGAAGGCGTATGGTCTTGATGGTGTTCCTCCTGTTGTTCTTAAGAACTGTGCTTCTGTGCTGACACCTTGCCAAGGGAAACTCTTTCGTCTTTGTCTCTTATCTGTACTTTTCCTTCCTACTAGAAGTTCGCTTTCATTCAGCCTGTCCCAAAGAAGGGTGACCGCTCTCAACGCTCCAACTATCGTCCAATTGCTTTGATTTCTTGCCTTTACAATGTTTTTGAATCTATCCTTAATAGGAAGATTCTTAAACACCTTTCTTCTCACAACCTTCTTTCAGATCGTCAGTATGGATTCCGCAAGGGACGCCCTACTGGTGATCTTCTTGCATATCTCTCTGACTCTTAGTCATCCTCCTATCGGGATTTCGGTGAAACTTTTGCTATTACGCTAGACATATTAGAAGCTTTTGATAGAGAGTGGCACAAATCTTTAATTTCGAAACTGCCCTCCTTCAGTTTCTATCCTTCTATCTGTGTCTTCATCTCTAATTTCATTTCTGGCCGAGCTATAGCTCAGTTGTAGATCGCCATGGTTCTTCTCCTAAAGCTATTAACAGTGGTGTTCGTCAGGGTTCTGTCCTGTCACCCACTCTCTTCCTTTTATTTATTAATGATCTTTTAATTCGCACTTCCTGTCCTATTCACTTCTATGCCGATGATTCCATTCTTCACTTCTCCATCCGCTTCCCAAAGCGTCCCTCACAGCAGTCACTTCATGATTCACGTAGGACGGCTATGGGACACCTGACCTCTGATCTTTCTGCTATATTTGAATGGGGCAGAGAAAACCTTGTGGCTTTCAATGCCTCAAAAACTCAGTTCCTCCATCTGTCTACTCGTCACAATCTTCTACACAACTATCCCCTTACCTTCAACAACACACAACTCAATCCTTCCTCTTCTCTTCACATTTTTGGCGTTTCTTTTTCTCGGCTCAACCCATACAGCCGTACATGACCGGGTGGAATCAAAGACTTTTCGTCTCATCAATTCCCCGCCTCTTACTGATTGTCTTCAATATCTCTCTCTCTTCTCTCTTTACTATCGCTATTATAACTGACATTGCTCTTCTGAACTCTCTAACTGCATGCCTCCTCCTTTAAGGAGAGCACGCAGTACCAGACTTTCTACACTCTCTCATTCCTTTTCTGTCCAACTATCTAATGCAAGGGTTAATCGGCATTTCCAATTTTTCATCTACTCAACCGGTCAATTCTGGAACAATCTTCCTCAATCCATCTTTCCTCCTGTGTATGACCTCCCATCTTTCAAACGCAGAATATCTAAATATCTATGCATCTCGAAAACCCCGGACCTTGATTTTGGCTCTCTTCTTCTTCTATGGGAGTGGCACTTTTTGCGGGAATTTGCCCTTGACCCCTCCTTCCTGCATAAAAAAAAGATATATATATATATATATATATATATATAAATATATATAAAAGTTTTCTACATAATTTTATAACCCCAGTGTAAACCTGGTTCAGATATTGTGAGCCGACCTGAGGTGAGGTGAATTATGTTATATCCTTTAACATGGACGAAGATGTTTTAGAACAACTAATATTTGAACACCAAAACCCAGTAAAAATGGAAGTTATTGGGTAAAGTGAGCCCATTTGTGCACTTTGCGGTGTGAATGAGTTTTTTGAATTTGAATTGAATTGAATAACCTTTATTATTAATAATAAAATAAATTCAGTGGTCTTACAATTTACACCGACAAATAATTGTGAAGATGGACCATTTATTTTATTTTATTTGGACCCTAAGCTTTAGGCTTTACTGGGCTCTTATTAAAATGAAACAGATAGGTATTATTAATAATACATAAGTTATGAATAAGAATTATTAATTAAGGTATGTATTAATCTTAAATTATCATTATTGATATAACAAATGCAAGGTCATTATTGAAGGTATTATACCAATACCATACAAAGAAATCAATATTATACATGAGAAATAAGAGCTGAATAATCACAAGTAATGTATTTTTAATCCTAGATTGCACACGAGACATGACTAAACATTAGTAATGTACATTAATCTTGGTTTCAAGCCAATTTACATTCACAATATTTTTTATATCAGAATTTAAATCATTCCATAGTTTCAATCCAATGAAAATGGGTAATTTTTGAAGTATAACTTGCTGTGATTTATTTCTGGTCTGATACGAATGGATTTCTTGATGAGTTGCAAAATATCTATTTACCCATTGTAAGTTAATGATTTTGTTCTTGCACTCGTAAATAAAATTAAAATGTGCCTGCTTGATTACATCAAGCTTTAATAGATTTAGCTCTTTAAATAATGCGCTAGAATGATTAAGGAAATCAACATCAGATAATAACCTTATTGCTCTTTTTTGAATGACAAAGATACTGTTTAAAACGTTGTTAGCGGAGTTTCCCCAAACAAGGGTGCAGTACGTTATGTAAGGAAGAACAAGAGTATCATAGAGAGTCAATAAAACCTGTCGTGGGACTACATTTCTAAGTTTTAACATTATAGCAACGCTCCTTGAAATCTTTTGTGAGCTTGTGAGTTAACGTAGAAAATCTTGTTCTGTAGAAAAAGTAATGCTAGTATTATTCCAGAATAAGTAATGTAGTTTTAGTTGTACTAAGTAGTGTGGGCGCAAAATGGACGAGTGCAATGCAATTGCAAATGTTGTTCAATGTTGCATAAGTTATGCAGCAAGGGATGTTGCAAGTTGTTATGCAACAAAGGGGATGTGGAATGCTGCAAGTTGTTATGCAACAAAGGGGATGGGGAATGTTGCAAGTTGTTATGCAACAAGGGGGAATATTGCACGTTGTTGTGCAACAGGAGAGAATGTTGCAAGATCTTATGCACAAAGGGGAGGGGATATTGAAAAAGCAACAAGGGGTTATGCAACTTGAAGGGGGAGTTATCCCCCAAGAGAAAGAGAGAAAAGAAGAGAAAGGAAGAGCGGTGCTTACCTGGCAGGAGCCAAGCGCATATTAAGACTTCAGCCGCGCGGTCGTTGTCTTAATATGTTCCTAATCAGCCAGCTGGCTTAATCATCCAGTTGGCTTATTTGGCTGAGTTGCCAGATTGCGCTATATATTTAATTAAAGCATATATTCTGGCTTAATCCAATAGTTGGCGTATCTGGCTGAGTTGCAAGTTTGCGCTATTTATTTAATTAAAGCATATATTCTGACTTAACCCGCCAGTTGGCTTAGAAGGCGTAAATGGCTCGTTCAGGTGTACAGGTTGAGTTGCCAGATAGCGCTATTTATAAAATTAATGCATATATTCTGGTTTACAAATCCGCTTTAGAAGCCAGCCAATTGATATAATTAAATACGGTGTACAACCAAAACGAATTAAATAAAACACCATTACATCATTCTGTTTATTTAGGCGAATTAATGGATATATATAGAAAATAAATATACAATGGAATATATATATAATCAAAAATAATAATAGCACAAGGACGCTGAATATATAATAAATATACAATGGAATATATATATATATATGATCAAAACATAATAATAGCATAAGAAACATGAACGGGAAATATATAATGAAAAATATCCAAAACGTTGTATTATCAATACAGTATATTAGTACATGAAAAATATATACACAGTTATATTAAATAATTAAATATATTGAAAATAATATGCGAAACGTATAATGAAATGTATATTAGTACAGGAAATATATATATATATATATATATATATATATAATTAAATAAATAAATATACATCCTTTATGTTCTAAGGGGTATATTAAATAATTAAAAATAATAATATATATACACACTTAAATAATTTTAAATACATCCTTTATGTTTTACGGTGCAAAACGCTAAACTCAAACGTAATAGAGTCTACATTCACATCGATATTACTTTGTACTACGTGGTAAAACCGTCCAAGCAACACTTCACCGTTTAACTGATACGGATGCATATACTCGACATAAATGGCTTTCATATCGTTCAATACTATTTTTGTGCCCACTTTACATTCGGTTGGCAAGTTATCTTTAAACACGGCTAGAATACAATCGAAAGCACGCACAAGGAGGTCATCGGTAACCACAACATCGTTATTAAATACAAGTTTATAAACACGCATTTCCAATCAGGGTGAACAGTGTAGACAAGCTCTACCCTGTACCGCTCAAGTGATTTGTACCAAAGTTCAGGATATTTCGAAGAATCTAAACGCTTTAAATATGCATCCAGCTCCAGACCATTCTCGACTTGTTCATTCCTACACTCGATAAATCCGTCGAGCAGAGCGGTGTATGCGTATTCAAGAACCGTGTCAAAATAAACCATATCCGTAACACGGGCGTCTAATATAGGCTTCAGCTTGCGGAATCCGACGATTTCAAACATTCTGTCGAGGATGAAACGGTTTCGCGTAGGGACAAGAACGTTATTATCAGAAGCATTCTTCCACATCAGTCATATATCAATGCATGGCTGTTCGTTATTTATAAACAACGTGCAAACAACGGTATATGAGGGGGCGTCACTAATCTGCTCTCTTCTTGTACCTACACCTGCAGGTATTTTATAACGATCCTCTTCCCACTTCTCAACTATCACGAAAACTCAATTCATCTCCTTAACACTTAAATAAATAACATTACGTTTACCAGAGTTTGCTTGCCTGCAAATCGTTTCAAGTGCATAGTTAATGGTGCCTGTTTCACGCCTGAACACGCGCAATGACTTCGTCACGGAGACATCGTACGAGGCGTTGAGAATGCTTCTCAAAGGAAGTTCCATCGTATTCGCACGGCCACACGGTTCAAGCTCTGAGATGACTATGAGCCACAGGTGGACGGACCGGCTCAACGGGCGGAGTGAGTTACGCTGGTGAAACGTGTACGGGTTTGTTCGAACGCGTGTGTTTCGTGAGGTACACGGTTGGGTGGCTGGCTGGGGGAAGCGCGTCACACTGCTAAAGCGTGTACAGGCTTGTTCAAACAATTGTGCTCTTGGGCAAACAGAATTTTCCACTACATGAAACAATAACGGCTTTAATGTTTTATCACTCACCAGACGTTAATTTCCACAAACTAAACATCTTCACAATCCGTTGCATTATTTGAGAGAAACATACGCCCATATTTATCCTTCTTGTTTAACCAGCGATACTCGTCTCTAAAGTCTGTTAAAAACTCACACATCCCATTAGCCACAACCTCACTACAAACCTCGTCATGATATATATTAATATAGTGATAAAAATACTTAACATTCTCCATGATGACAAGATTTACATTCTCAACCGTAGGGTACGAGTAGTCGGTATGGTGTAACATGATATAATATCGCTTTTCATACCACTCATCAACAAGACTCACTATCCATAACCTTTGCTTATCTTCTGAACATGTTGCTTCTTCTACTTCGCGGTATATGTGAGCCTTTATAAAGATTAGGACTATAACATACTTCAATACATCGTCTGTACTACGAAATCCAACAATGCCCTCGCCAGAATACCCGTAGAGTATTTGAACATCTTGGTCCTTCGCACGGCTCAATGTAGCCTTAAAAGTGTCAAAGGAAGGGGGAATTAGGAATTTTTCAGTATCCACCACATTTGCCGAATACCACTTCATAAACGTTGAACACGCAATATTAAAGGTAGCCATTGCTATTTTTCGTTTACGCGGGAGAATACACGTCTGAGCTCAAGGGTATGCAGGGATAGAGATATGCTAGGGTAGCGGCAGGACTTACGTTGCCGACCTTACAGAGGGAGGGGCTTAGGGTTTTACTGTACACACACACACACACACACGCATTCACGCAAAGGAGAAAATGAAACCTTAAGTGGAGCAAATATACGTGATAAATAAACATATCAATACACATAATCAAGGATTAAGGTAGCCAAAGGGTACGGTATCATAGGTACCAGGCACCTAGTAACGTTTCCTATAGGTGATACGACATACCTTCGTGCCCCTAAGTTCCTTCACACACCCCAGTTTCTGCGCCCGAAAATTATGCGTCCCCACAGTCAGTTGGGGTAGCTGGTCACCCTCATCATCCAAGCACACTAGTTCTTTCAACGAGTCAAAGTTAACGACTCGACGGTTCGCATGGTTAAGCAAGATACCCTTAGCCTTCACGATATACTTCGTATCATCCCCTACCCTCACCCGTACCCCATATGTTTTTGGCCCTGTTGACACAAACGAGTCTGCGTAGGCACCATCACCATACTCACCCTTGATCTCGTCAGTTACCTCTTCGAAAAACTCCCCAATAGCGGGCATGTATTCACCTTCCCTCGCAGAGAATATCACGCTATCTGTGTCAGTGTACAACACCCTCCGTCCAAGAGAGTGCATTAGGCCCCAAAGTTTGATGCGGGCGTAGGCTGTCGTGAAAATGGCTACTGATATATTTGTAACCCTTGAGGTATCTGTGGCCAATTCGGTATTGTTGTACTTTATTATGTAAGTATTTCCTACATTCACGATCTCCATAACCTCTTTATCGGGGGCGTTGGCATAATCCCAGACTTCACTATAACTTTGTGCCAAATGGACGTTCCCTTGCCGGTATTCTGCGCAAACTTTCCCCAAAGACTGTTTAGACACAACTTTGCACTAAAGCGCTTGCCAGGATTCTTAACAATTTGGGATTGGTCAAGCTGTATACCTTCATGGGCACGGTAACGCTGAATATAAGCCGTTTTTTCATCTTCGGTGTCAACCCCTCGCGGATATCCTGACGCCTCAACCTTATCCTTCAAAAAAGCGTTTATATATGGCGTGAAAAGGTTGGGTAGCTTCTGAAACCTCCACACCTCATGTATCTTCATTATTCTATACCCATGGCGAACGGCTAGGGCCAGCTCAGGCTTGTATATACACCTCTGATCTTACGCTGGTGGGTTGTATGGTCACAATCACCGTTGTTCTCTTCTGCGCACTTCACGCACAGGGGAAACATGAGCTTGTGATCTATAACGACGGGTAAGATCGGCATCCATAAATCGCGAGGGGGGAGCACGTCTACGAAAGAGAGTCCAAAGTAGCGCCCATTCAAGTTAGCTGTAAACTCCTCGATGGTTGGTATGGTGGGACCCACCATTTTTTCAGGTGCACCTACGGTGTACGGATTGTTCTTCATCACGTTGGGGTATAAAGCCCAGAAGTCGTAGTAATGTAGTTTCACACCCTCCGTAAGCCGAAAGTATAACTTGAAGTGATTTGTACGCTCTCCGAACAAGCTATCAACGCATTTGAAAGGATCCAGCACCATTGAACGTTTGATCGTGTTTATTTCTTCACAGTACTGCCCACCTGTCTCCATCCGTGCATCATACTCATGCTCCCACAAGAATTTGTGAGTGAACTGGGAGCCTATAAGTTGATCGCGGGTGCAGGTCCATGCAAGACAGTCGGCAGGAGATCTACCGTGGATATCTCCTACGATTCCACACTCAGAACGGGGGCATCCGTGCCACCAGCAATCGTTAAAGGAGTACACAGTCTTCTCAACAGTGGCACGGTTTTCACTTAGACCATTAACCCAAAACATACTTCACCCGTCTTGCGGACATGCTTTATGTATACACCTGTCTGCTGCTGTAGGTGTATGAGCCAATAAATAGCCTTTTGCCCATAACTGCGTGGATTGTTTCTGTGGATAACGGCTAATGTGTCTTTAGGCCTGAGTTTATTCTTAAACACCGTAAAACATAATGAGGCGATGGTGGTTGCGACTTGCAACGGATCGCATTTGAAGCGACCTACGTACATCCTTCTAAAGGTCTGGAAACATACTGTAAGCACGCGCACATCATTCACGCAATAACGCTCACATTCATCAGCTATATTATAAGGATTACATTCATTAAAACTGTTGTAGTATCGGTCAAAATCTTCACGTTCATCTGTACTCATACATTTATATTTAAAGTAATGTTTGGGTGGAGGTAGTCTTACGTAATTTAAAGTTTCGCTAATGAGGAATGTGTAAGGGAAATATCCTTTTGAAACATCAGCCGCTACGCTCATCACATTGGGTAGCTTTGCTAATTTACAAAGTGTGAATAATAAAGTGTCTTTAAACTGTACATTACCTCTTGTTGCCTCTTTTCAAGGGATCACCTGCAAATATCCCAGATGACTCGTGCTCAAGCAACTCCTTATAAAGGAACTGTGTGTCAAATTTCGCCCCGTTATGGGCAAGAATATACAGTCATTTTTTTAACTTGTCCGCTAACTTGACAATATAGGACACAAAGAGTCTCACCGGGCTATCGTGGGCATTCTTTTTAAAAACGTTTGTCCGTTTACCACACTTGTGACCGTGGCCGGTCGATTCGCCGACGGACGTTTTGCCGACAGACATTTTGCCGATGGACGTTTCGCCGAACGGACGATTCGCCGACGGCTGTTTCGCCGAACGGACGATTCGCCGAACGGACGATTCGCCGAACGGACGATTCGCCTAATGGACTGTCATTAATATTTCTATGACAAAATACACACGTTTCAAGAAAAAAAAATTATTTAAGTGAACATGTCAAATTGTTTACACTATTCTCACAATAAGTTTATCAACCAAGTAACGTAGTAGTTTTGTTTTTACCAACCAACTACTCCTGCAGCTGTAACTTTCTTTGTTCGCTTATGCCCAGATCTTTTATGTTTGGATTTACTCATCATTCAGTTCAGGTAAGTCATTGTAATTGTTGTAATTTGTATTGTTATTAAAATTTTATGTTGACTTTGAGCGAGCCGCAATCAACAGCATTAAGCAGAACTTTCCTGATGCCCATATCTTTGGATGCTTTTTCCACTTCGGACAGTGTCTTTGGAGACAAATCCAGTCCTGCGGACTGCAGAATTGGTATATTGAACCCAAGAACTCTCTTATGATTAAAAGCCTTCAAGCTTCGGCATTTGTTCCTACCAACGACGTTATTGGCAAGTTCAACGACCTAATGGCTCCAATTGAAGATGAAACTGATGAAATTCTTAGTGAATTTCTCGCCTATTTTGAGGCTACATGGTTAGGGGTTGTGCAAAGGGGAAGGCGAAGACGGCCACAGTTCGACATTACGATGTGGAATGTAACGGAACGCACAACAGCTGGTTTACCCCGCACTAATAATTCATTAGAAGGATGGCATCGCGGGTTCCAACTAAGAGTAGCCATCACCCTTCCAAACTTGTGCCGCCTAATTGGAAGGCTTCGTAGAGAACAAAATGAATGGGATATAACCATCGAACAGGCTTCAGCAGGAATTATGCCAAGGGATGTCAAGAAGAAGTATGAAGCGGCCAATGAAAGGTTGAGTAAGCTGGTAGACAATTATATTAACTATGAAGGTTCGGCTTACTTAAGAGAAATTGCTCACAATCTATAAAATTCGTTTTTAAAAATTTTAGTCTTTAATGGTTTTAATGCTCAGAAAATAAATATTTTGTTCTGTAACGATTTTAAAACACACTTAGTAATGTATTTAGTTCTGTAACGATTTTAATGTCTAAATTTGACATGTTCACTAAATAATTTTTTTTTTGTTGAAACGTGTGTATTTTGTCAGAAATATTAAAGACAGTCCATTCGGCGAATAGTCCGTTCGGCGAATCGTCCGTTCGGCGAATCGTCCGTTCGGCGAAACAGCCGTCGGCGAATCGTCCGTTCGGCGAAACGTCCGTCGGCAAAATGTCTGTCGGCAAAACGTACGTCGGCGAATCGACCGGGTACCCTTGTGACACTCATCACACTCGCTCTCCATACATTCATTACAGATAGTCTGGCTTACAAGTAAATGTGGAATAACCTCTTTGGTTTCAGCATTCGTATACATTTCTATATCGTAGAATACAGTTATACAACGGCTGTTTTTAGGCTTGGCGTCTTTCATATAACACATGCTTTACTCAAACCGCCTTATATTTCTCGTGGCATGTACAACAGTGAATTTCATCACATTTATGCCTGAAATTACACCAATTATCCATCATATGAAACATACCACATTCACAGATTCTCATTTTCCTGCACGTGCCAATTGATTTATGGAGCTCAAAACAGTTATTATTGAAAAATGTGCGTCTACACACATCACAATCCCTCTTCTCAGCTTCAAGTACACGGCTTTCACATTTGAAGCATTTACACTACTCACATACCATGTAGCAATCTTTACAATGTTTCACAATATCATCCGCAAACTTGATACAACCCTTACACAAATCATGATTTCGTCCATATTTTCGACTTTTATCATAATTAGCGTAAAGGTCCCTTATATTACGGATGGGTAGATATGTTGTTCCTGACAACCCTAAAATAAGTAGGGGTCTTGTACGATCTCTCACACTGCTTTCAAAAACGACGCACACAGTCCTACGACGATCATCCATTCCAAATACAACTATACGAGTATTCATCTCCTGTTCTACCCTTCTCAGCTCTTCAGGACCCATATTACACTCAAATTCAAGTTTACAGTCTACAGCTAGTTTACGGGCACGCTCCACTACCGTAGACAACCAAATGTTTTTGACCCGTGTATTTAGTACAGTAAACATACGGGCCAAGACTACTGCTATAAAGCCGCAACCACGATCGGCGTTTATATGCCCTCTATAAATAGCCTGAGAATTGAAGTTAAGAGTATAAGGTGTGGCACTATGACCCGCAATACCGAATACACGGTCAATATTTACCGTGAAGTTGTTCATATTGAAGGCTATACTACTTTGAGAGGCGTGCATTATACGGCCTAATATATACTCTATATCTTCACTGCCAAGCGTCTGAACGGTATTATTACCCAAAAATCATCTACATCTCCATCATCTGACCCGAATCCGAAGGACAGCCTCGTCCTGACTTCACGTTCGTCCCGGTTCTGAAGGGCAAACTCTACAATACGTTCAACTATGCGCCATAGTCCGCGTTCAACAGCATTGCAGCATTGCTATACATGGATCTAGGATCAACCCTGACTACATAACGATTTCTAGTCAAGGCCGGGGTGGGGGTAGCGGTGCGCACCAACTCGAATGTTATGCCATCCTCAACACAACGGGAAGCTGCTGTGGAGGATGTACCTGGAATTGAATAAGGGGGTATTTTTGAGGAAGGTACTATTGTTGGGGTTGTGTCGTAAGAAGTAGAAGGTTGGGGCTCTATTACTGGTGGTCTAACAACCGGCTCAACCCTTGCGCGCTTTATACCTGACGTGGTGTGCTCTTCATCATGCCCGCGCTTTGAACCGGCGCGTGCTACAGGTATCGCTGGTGAGGATTCGTCAGCGGGGATGGATTCTGTAGCTGCACGGTCAACGGGTTCGTCTGTGATATCGATGAAGGGTTGCTGCACATCGTCGTCATTCACGGTTCTGTGGAAGAAGAAAACAAAATATAAGGAGAAGCACTCAAAATTTGTAATATTTTGTAAATGGCCCACTTAGGGTTGTGACGTGTTAGAAATGAATTCTGTAGAAAAATTCAGGTTCACGAGCCCATCCATATGTATTATATCTGGACCTACAGGATGTGGTAAAACTGTGTTTATGCTTAAAATCATTAAAGAAAAGGGAGAGATGTTCTCAAAATTTGTGCATAAAGTTATATGGTGCAATTCGACGTATCAATCAGTGTTCAACGAGTACCAACATGAAATGTTTTTCCACAAGGGGGTCTATGACGTTAATTCGTTAAAGGTTAAAGTGAAATGAACATACAGTCATTGTATTTGACGATCTCATGTTGGAGATAAATAAAACGTTTGCCGAGACATTTACAGTGTTCTCCCACCATCTTAACATAATCGTGTTCTTCATCAATCAGAATCTATTTTTCCACAATAGATACATGCGCGATGTGTCGCTAAATACACAATATCTAGTCTTATTCGCGCAACGTAGAGATGTATCACAAATTGGGGTTATTAGCCAATCAAATGTTCCCGAATCACCGTAAGGAGTTTTTGGAGGTTTATAAAAAGGCCACAAACCAGCGTTATGGGTATTTGCTTTGTGACCTTCACCCGCGAAACACGTTTAGGGTGCTTCTAAGAACGAATATATTCCCAAGCGAACCTGAAACGGTGTATATTCTCGAATGACAAATAGGCTAAAGAAATACCGTGAATTAATAAAAATCTATCAACTATTGCACCGCAACAGATGTTTGTTAAAAATATCGACCCTGACTTTTTTAAATGCCTCTGTGAAATCTGTATTAATGTTATAAAATGTAATATGCCAATGATACCCTCTCAGAAGAATCGGTTAAGTCGTTACAAGAACATAATACGAGCGCTCGCTCATAAAAGTCAAACTGTGGGTAAGAAAAAGCGAATTATTGTATCATACAAAGAGGAGGATCATTCCTACCCATCTTATTTTCAGTTTTGGGTCCTTTACTGACTAGATTAATATAATGAAGAAGGTGGTTGTGATTCCGCACGAAGTGTATGCTTCATTGCAAAGTTCAAAGACTCCAGACACGGCTCTAGAACCCGTAAAAGTAGGCTTAAAAGAATGGAAAGCGAGTTGCTAGCCCTATTAAACAGTGAAAAGTCACCTGATGAGAAAAGGATCTTGTACCAAGATGCTTTGCAGAAATTTCTTCATGAGTACAAGGATTATATGAATCCGACAGAGCTCCCCTTGGTTATTAGGCACAGCGCGAGTAGTGCTGAGCATGGCGACACAGGACCTGGCCTTGACGTTAGAGATGACCAACCAAAGAACACCGGAACACAACACATCGAACATGTGCTAAAAAACAGCCTCCTACATACATTGAGGAATAAAGGCTTAAGTCTTTATAATCTATTGAGTGAGGACCCCATCATACAGTGCGCCGATACAGGCGAGGTCATTGTTGAAGGAACAAGGGTACATGGATCCAATATCGTTGATATTGTTCATGATCTGGTAAGAAAGTGGGACAGACCCTCGCCAACAGGATGGAAGCATATTAAAGCAAGACTACAAAAAATAAATGTCCCTAAAACATTGATAGGTAATCTGAATAGGTTAAAAGACTTGGATCAAGTCTCGCATGTGTCACAACTGAGTACGCCATCGCCCCCAGCAGCAGCGTCACTGAATAGGAAAAAGAAGAGAACAAACGGCCAACCTTATCCATATGTCTCTAAAATACGCAAATGGCTAACATATTAAGTAAACTTTATTATGACATTTCTAACCCCGCCTCCTATGGTGGCGTTAATAGACTGTACAGAGGTGTTTACGGTGTAAGGAAAAAAGATGTTGAGAGATTTTTGCCGGAACAGGATGCTTATACACTTCATAAGCCGGTGAGAAAAAGGTTTAAAACGGCCAAGACAACAGCTGCTTCGATTGACTCTATTTGGCAGGCGGATTTAACAGACATGCAAAGATATTCAGTGTATATCGATGGTTACCGCTACATTCTATTCATAATAGATGTATTCTCTAGATATCTGTGGCTAATTCCCCTGAAAAATAAATCGCCTGAAACAGTTGCTAAAGCCACCAAAACGCTGATGTTGAAAGAAAACAGGGTTCCCGGCTATTTTTGTACGGATATGGGGAAAGAATTTATAGGTCACGCTTTTCAGAACATGCTGACAGATTTTAATATCAGATACTACACTACACGTTCTCGGTTCATTGGTTTCATCATACAACCGTTCACACCATCGTACGAAGTTTTAGAAAGATATGCGCTGCCAGAGGTGAGAAGAGATGGAACACCACCACCACCACACTCTACACATTTCAAAATCAATGATTATGTAAGGCTATCACGTTCGGGAAATAAATTCGCGAAGGGATTTGAGCAAGGATGGACATGTGAGATTTTTAAAGTTCGTGCTATGAGACCTAAAGGTGAGATAATGATGTATTACGTTGAAGATTTGAATGGGGAAGAGATCGCTGGAGGCTTTTACCGCGAGGAGTTGAAGAAAGTGACATTTAATTTAGGAAAAAGTGTGTAAAATTGAGAAAATTTTAGGCAGCAAAGGTTCAGGAAAAAGAAAAATGTACCTGGTGAAATGGCTGGGTTACCCAGAAAGCTTCAACACCTATATAAAAGCTGCTGCAAAAATGAAGCTTAATTAGTGTGCAACATGGCGCCTAGTCACGTCTATGTCACACTCCCGTCCTCTTCTTCTCTGTCTGTACATCCTAACAACAACTTCGCCAACTTTGTGACAGAACTCTACGGATCCATTGAATTGGAGCGTGATTCATATGAGGTTGGGTTATGTGAACTCCAGTTAGCCACCAAATTTTTAACTCTTGAAAATGAGCAAATCATATTTCTAATCATTAGAAGATTCGATGAGTGCGAAAAATTTGGCATAACCTTAGACAAAACTATGCGTTCAGTCCTGTTCGGTGAGGAACGGTAGTATAGCACAAATGTATCGCTAGGAATCGGGCATTATGATACAGTCATGGACATTGTGACAGGGTTAAACAAGAGTCTTGAAAGGTCGTACCTGACATACGATTTACTTTTTAAAGTCGTAAACATTGACACGCCTGCATGCATACTGAAGTTAAAGTCAACGCT
Organism: Bathynomus jamesi; assembly: GCA_023014485.1. Taxonomy (NCBI): domain Eukaryota; kingdom Metazoa; phylum Arthropoda; class Malacostraca; order Isopoda; family Cirolanidae; genus Bathynomus; species Bathynomus jamesi. The sequence goes on along the minus strand of JAJOZX010000541.1, from coordinate 1,152,846 downwards.
TAGTAGAAATATTAAAGATAAAGAGCGGTTCACAGTTGTGGCTGAGGGCTGATATAGCGCAGCTCTCCAAAGAGATGCCTTTCACAAGGCACATCATGAATTGTCATGCTTAATGTATCAGTTGAAGATGGAGAAATTGGGTGAAAGCTTTCCGCCCCCAGACATGTGCTATATTTACAGCAATATCGTAGAGCATCAATTTGTTGGAGACACCCAGGCGCGCCTGCTGCGCATTGCACACATCCCCAACCATACAGGGAAAAGTTTGAGCATTACATATGACAAGCCCCATTATGTGAATGTTGCGACTAATCTATTAACCAACACCTCGATATATATAAGAACGATTGAGGGAAAAAATTTCCCATTCGGTGATGGGAGCTTAACAGTGAAACTATACTTTTGCCGTTTATAATGACTCGAAGACCATTCACAGTCTACCGAGGAGTGAGATACCAGCGTGGGACTGGACTTGGATCCATGTTTTCATCCATACTACGCACCGCTGTCCCACTGTTGAAGAGGAGTCCAGTTACCTAGGGCGGAAGGCGTTACAAACAGGTCATAAAGCGGCAGAAGACATAATGGGTGGAACTAAGCCTAAAGAAGCTCTAAAAACATTTAAAACGTACACGGGACGAAATCATCAAAGATGCTAAGAGAAAAATACGTGGTGGCGGAAAGAAGAGATCTGCCAGGAAGAAGGGGTTACCATCACGTGGCGCTAAACGTAAACGGAAATAAAAAAGAAGTGCTCTAAGCGTATGAAACCTATGGCTGATCATTTTTTAACTGATATAAGCCGAGGACACTACTCTCACGAATCTTAGGATGACTAATATTTGTCGAGGGAGGTGGCACTATTTCTGACTCGTCATGGCGCGTTTTATCCATCCGTTTAGTTCACAATGCTATAAATCGGAACTGTCCCTCTTTGCTATGCCCCCACTCAGGTCTCTATTGAGCATAGCGACTTTATTACAATTAACCCATTAAACACAATTAGTTCGCCCAGTGCCCCTATAGAATTCGTGATATCCAGCTCAGGCCTTTACTTTTTTGACCCAAGCTACATGCACATGTACGCTAAACTGCGTATAGCCCATTCTGATGGAACGGACTGCGATGATAGTTACTCTGCCTACCCTGAAACCAACTTTTTACACTCCATATTCAGCCAGTGTGAAGTGTATTTAAACCAGGTTAACATCTCAGCAGGAACGAGGTACTACTACCTACGAGCCTATCTGGAAAATGTCCTCAACTTTTCAAAAGAAGCGAAGGACACCTTTTTAAAAGCCGAGGGGTATTACCATACTAAAGATGAAAATGGAATAAAGGATAAATTTAAAAATTCTAAAAAAAGATATATGAATGTCTTGGACGTCTTCATACAGATTTCACATTCCAGGAGAAACTGCATATGAACGGGGTGGATATGAAGTTGAAGCTTACCAGCACGATTCCTGAGATCTGCATAAATCTGGAGCCTGATCAAGAAGAGAGCGCAAAACCTGTTGTGATTCACATAATGGAGACGTATTTGCGTATACGCCGAATGAAATTAAGTTCCCCGAAACAAATAGAAATTTAGAAAGACTTAATACACACCACAGAAAAAATACCCAATTAACAGGGTACAGATCAAACTATTCATGGTGCCCGCCGGGTTGGCCTCGAAGCAACTAGAAAACGTGGCCCTTGGAGTCCTACCTAAAAGGATATTAATTGGAATGCAGGACCACGCCTCGACGAATGGATGGAAAACATAAAAAGAGTGCCTTTAAATTCGAGAATTTCGGCCTTAAAAATATTACTCTATACGTAAATGGCATCGCTTTAGGAGGGACCATGATTACAGACTACTCATCAGACGCTGTGTTCCCGCTCTGCGCGAGAGCATATAGTAATCTGGCTCATAATACAGACTCCTGTGACGAACTTGGGTTTGGTGTAACGCAGAAAGTATTTGTCGAAGAATTTAACATTTATTCATTTGATATTACGCCTGACTTGTATGCTGGCGCAAATACGCATTTAAGTCCTCAGCAGAGTGGGAATATCTCAGTCAGGTTGGAATTTGCCAAGCCTATAGACGCGACTATAAGTGTACTCGTGTACCTTGAATCAGAGGCACTAATAGAAGTTGATCTTTTCAGGAACGTGGTCACAGACTTTTAAAATGGACGCGAATACACTCCAGAGAGTAATGAAAAGTGACCGTTTCACACGCTCAAATTTATCGGTGTGTTTGCGAAGAATGAAATATTGAAGCAGCCAAGTACGAGAAACTGGTACGGGATTATCGTTAACACCGACATTGTGGTGTTTGAAGGGATTCATTGGTTTGCAATCTACTTTAAAAATAGGGAAAGAATGTTCTATTTTGATTCACTCGGATTTCAGCCCTGGAATGATTCGGTATTTGAACAGTTTATTGCGCAATTACATGTACCTGAGATTGTTTGGAACCCATATCGTTTTCAAGGATATTATACTGAAACGTGTGGCAAGTATTGCATTTCATTTCTCCTGCACATGTCACGTGGGAAGGGATTTATAAAATTTTAAAATTATTCGATTTGTGCGACACAGAGATGAACGATAAAAGTGTATGCAGACAGATAAAAAAAGGTTCCCATATGTTAGCACCCGCTATAATGTGTAAAGGTGTATATTTATATTGTGTAAAGTTGTATATACATTTGTAACTGTAAAATGTAGCCATTTAGACTTATTTAACGGACACTGGTTCCGCTTTGTACATGTTTTCTGCCATTTAACAAATGAAAATACATTGTGTTTTGTTCTTAACTTCAAAAATACTTAAATTAGTTCCTCGATAATCTGACATTCGATTGACCGGATGTGAGCCAATACCTCGACTTCTATATTCAGGTCACTAGTTTGGCTGTGGGGAGAAGCATCCATATCATTTATTCCCCTTTCATCAAAAGTAACTATAACACGACCGAGTTCCGCATCGGTCCTATAAGGTTAAGTAAAAATAAAGAGCTACAACAAGAGAAATGCCACGAATTTAAATGCAGATAATTCTTAAAAGTTTTGGTAATTTAAAAATAATTAAAAATATGATGGGATTAATTTTTCCGTTGTAGAAAATTCAGAATAACGCTAGCTTAGACTAACAACAAATAGTAACCATAAACAGATATTCTTACAGTTTTCAAAAGTAAGATTACCTGGGTGTGCTATGCTCCATCTGCCTGCAACGGGTCTCGAACCCGGGGCCAAATCTTAATAGTTTTTAATATTTCTATTGTAAGTTTTTTATATTTCTAAAATTGTACCTGTAAAAGAAATGTACAAATAAAAACACACTATATATATATATATACCGAAATAACCCGAAGGAAAGAGAGAATTAAAAATATATTTGAAAACGCTTTTATTCCGCTAGGCTATATTGTTATAAACGAGAAAGAGTCTTGGGGTTAATTTTTCTTTGTAGGAAAACTCAGAATAAAGCTAGGTTAAACACTTATAAGTTACTTACATTTCAACAGCGTTTTCATTGAACGGATCTTGCATTTCGTCACAATTTTCCTTAACACTCTGGGTACATAAAAGCTCCCCCTGATCTATAGCTCTGCAAATTAGAAGCGTTGCGTGAGCATAAAAGTCTTTATCTTCAAACAATTCCGGAGAATTGTATAACGATAACTGATTCATAGTGTATATTTGAAAAGCACGAAGCGAAAAAACATACGAACTGAGGCTCTGAGATGAACTGCTCCCTTTTATAAAGGGGGCTTGTGACCAAACCACAAAACATAATCGTTAGCTTCCTATTGGCTAGCGGTGAATTTTGGGCGGAGATTGACGCGTAGGCCTGCATAGCGGCCAAAGTGAGGTCATGGGATCCACCCACAGGGCTGTTTTTGGTTGCCCCGTGAAATCTGGGGCGTGTCAGATGTCCCCATTTGTGGAGAGACGAGAAACGCTTTGTTTTTTGATCTTGTATTCGACCGACAGAGAGAGAGAGAGTTGAGGTTGGAATGTGAAACGTTTTATGGTAGTAGCAGTTCGCCTGTACAACCTCGTTTGTCGGGAAAGGAAGGGTTTTCGTGATGATATATTCGGAACAATTCCGTATGGTTGAGAGAAACGCTAACTACGGTTTATGGTGCATTGAAACATAAAAGTGGAAGATATTTAATTATTTATCTATGAATGCTGCTCTGTAAAATTTGAGCGACAGAATAGATAAATTTTAAAAAACGAAGACGTGTGATGTAGTGTTTCAATAAACGCGAACTCAAGCGAACTGAAATAAGATTGACCCGACGCTGTGTAGTATAATTTAAAATGCGTACATTATCTAGAATCTTGGAAATCAGAGAGCCGCCAATAAAGAAATAAACAACAGGTGTATATATATATATATATATATATATATATATATATATGAGAAAAGTTCAGAATGGAAGGCCGGTTATAACCCCGTAATTAATTTTTTTTTTGTAGAAAGACAAGAAAAACTATGATTAGCAGAGACATAATTCTGCAATTCGCGTATGTTTGAGATATACACTAAATGACGATTCAATTGCTGTTGAAGTTTTAATCTTTATGATCACGAAATAAACTCCTGCGGAAAGAAGCTTATTTATTTGAATTTTTAATCGAAATTATCTATCGCTTCCGCCAAACTCTGCAATTTTCAGAACGATGTTTAATATAATTATTTATATATATATATATTATTTTACTTAAATATTTATGTCCTTCTATTGTTCAGCTAATTACATCGTTTAATTAGGAGATGTTTAGGAAGGTGCTTGTTTATAGCGCTTTCACCTTTCTTCATTTCCCTCCTTTATATAGGCACGCCTTTGTTTTCCGCCCGAATTGTTCATTCTGGCGAATGTCAATCTTTATAATCTACCTTAGACCTACTTTTAGATGGGGATATATATATATATATATATATATATATATATGAGAGAGAGAGAGAAACGTGAAAATATGTTTACACGAATTTTTGGATGAACTTTTTTCCGGAAATGTACATATATAGGCTCGCCTTTGCTATCCGTCCGAATTGTTCATTCTGGTGAAGTTCAAGCTTTACACTCCACCTTAGACCTACTTTTAAACGGGGAAGTATATATATGAGAGAGAGAGAGAGGGAAATAAACAAACAGATAAACAACATGATTGAGTGTTGCAATAACGGGATCCCCTGGTTGCCCCTACGAACCGTGGAAGGATGTTTACACTCCACCTTAGACCTCCGGTTTAACACGGATCATAGGGTCACCCTGACTAGCAACGGCGGTATGACGCGCCGCCGCCGGGTCTCGAGTCCGCCTACACTCCACCTTAGACCTACAGTTTAACGCGGTCGCCCGACGCATATAAACGGAATGGGCGTATAGACGGGTGTATGCGCGCCAAACGAAGTATACACTGTGCCAACTGGCTGATGATGCCTTGAGGCACTGGCTGATTAGGGGCCATATAAGGCAACGGCCGCTCGGCTGGTCTTAGTATGCGCTTGGCTCCTGTCAAGCGAGCACCTCTCCTCTCTCTTAGGTTAGGTATAACACTTTGGGGGGTGAGGCCGTCCCAACTTATCCCCCAAAGAGGTCGGTCTCACCCAGTGGGGGTTCATTGCAACTTTGGGGATAACTCCGCCTCCAAGTTGCTAACCCCTTGTTGGTCTTGCAGCAACCCCCTCCCCCATTTAGGGAAGTGCCTTGCAACAAGGGGGAAGGGGGTGGCACTATGGGTGCCGTGCAACAAAGGGGGAGGGGGTTGGTACTCTTGCAACATTGATCAACATTTGCAATTGCATTGCACGCGTCCATTTTGCACCCATACTACTGTACTAGAATAAATAATACTAGCATTAGTTGTTCTACAACATCTTTACACTCAGCTAGCGCTCGTAGGTCAGTAGGTAACGTCGTTTCCCTATAAGCTGAGTGAAAACACTGAGGTCGGGTTTCGACTAGAGTTGGTAATAATAACCGAGGACTTAGTGCAACGGGCAGCATTCGCCTGGACTGAATATTATGCCAGTTTCCACAACTTCCAACGGATTATTATTTACCTCTACTCTCCTGAAAAGAATAGGATCCTATTAGATTTTACGTCGTCGTCGTCGTCGTCATCGTCGTTGTCGCGAACTTTTACTTTGTAAAATGTATAAAATATTTGATGTACTTTTGCCTTTTTCTGAAAGATTATGTACTGTAGTTCATATTTAACCTACAATGCAAATTATTTCTAAAAATGAAAATGACATATTTTTTACAATTTAACCTTTTTACGGCAGATTTTGCAAATTCTTTTTCATTTCTTATTTTTCAGAAGTAGTGATTGAATGAAGTATTTCACTTCTGAAATATACAACTTTAATTTTGACATTTAATGAAGGTAATATTTATACCGAAATTATGCTCAAATTTTTATGAAAATTAGTAACGTGGTTTTACTTCATTATCTAGATTAAGCGAACTTGTGTGTGTGTGTGTGTGTGTGTGTGGTGTGTGTGTGTGTGTTTTCTTGGTCATCTTACGTATTTGCAACAATGTTTAGACTAGACACCGAGCTCATTGTGACAAAAGGTACCTGTAGCAACATTAGTGGTGTCGTCATAGATTCAGACTTTTCTTTGAAAATCATAAAATATTTGAAATGAAATCAAAATGAAAAGGTTTATTGGCAGACTATATTCCATATGACAAATATTAATAATACAATGACAGTTCATATACTAACGATAAAAATACTGTATATACAATTAATTAGAAATAATACAGTAATGTCGGAGTTAAGAGGAGCTACAGACAGACGTTTTCGTACCAAGAATTCCATAGCTCAGAGGATAAACGGTAGAACTCATGGATAGCTTGGATAATCGGGTTGGTTGATTTTTTAATTCTTTGCATTAGGCTGTATTGAGCACGTCTTGTTACCTCCGGGAAGCTCAGGACATTGCGGGTAGCAAACATTTGCGAAGCTGAGCATCTCGGGGGCTAATTTATGCAAGTCTAAAAGGCCTGTTGTACAGCAAATTTAGGGTTCTGCCAGAACCTTTTTTTTTAATTCATCCAGAGTTGCTGTCCGTATATATTACTGCAGAAAGTACGAAAGAGAATGTAAGATTTAGTCAGGGGGCTTCCTACTTCTCTTAACAGGGATAGTATCTTACTATAATAACTATCTTATGGGTTTTCAGTGAGAATCATTTGAGTAAGGATTACCACAGGCAAGATGCAAAATTTCTAAATTATTAAAGAGGTGACCTGTTCTGTCTTTGTATTCTATTTTCTGTTGTATATTAACATTAGACCAATCGACGCGATTATTCTTACCTATTGAGTTCTTGTTATGTCGTGTTGCGCATAAATTGGTAAAATTAATTAATAGTTCTAATGGTCTATGATCAGAAAGAAGGAAATCATGCAGAATATGAACTCTAACAATTCGATCCTTTAGAGTTTAGATTATTACTAGTGAGACAATGATCAATCCAACTGGTGGTACCACTCATATCACTAACGTATGTAAAATTACCACTGGTTACCCCTAATAGATCTACATCACTTATATTTAATTTGGCCGACTCGCACATGTTACCCAATTCTACAAAGAATTCCGAGTTGACATGCGCTTTAAAGTCCTCCATTATTATACAGTGAGAATATTTGGGGTTATCTGATGATGACTTAATCTTGTACATCAAGTCAGTGCATTCATCTAGATTACTGCAGTTGTTGCATGGTAAATAGCAGTTTACAATTAATATGAAATCATTGTTCATTTGTAATTCAATGCCTAACAACCTTATATTATCGCTTGTTAAAAATTATATATGTTTTGACAAATTTTTCCTTATTAAGAAAGGAATACCACCAAAAGGCCTACCGTACATTAATTCATTTGACAAGTCTACTGCTGATGACGCGTGGTACATAAAGTCATCATAGATGATAGAGAGGAATTTTAGTTGTTGCTTAGGTAGCCAGTGCTCTTGCAGGAGTATCAAATCCGCACTGTCACAGATTTTATGAACATCTTCAATTGAATTCCTTACTGACGTGACGTTATATGAGACTATTTCAACAAGTTATCCGCCATGACTGATAGAAAATTTATTATTATTATGATTATTATTATACACAGTATAAATTTCAGGCATTACCGTTCGGACGCCTATTATTATTACTATTATTATTATTATTATTAGTGTTATTATTATTTTGCCTGTTATCAAATCTCCTGGAAAAGTGAATAAACTCCTTAACAATAATATCGTCTGGCCACTGACTCATGTTGTACGGGTTGAATTGCGAATTTACACCTTCAATTATTACTTTAAATGAGTTATAATTCTGTTCACCACATACTTCTTCCACTATGTGTCGAATATCGCTTTCCTCGTTCGGCAGCTGAATTCGCGACACAAAGAGGGTGAGATTCCTCACCAGTGGCCTTGCTGTGAAGACAGGTTGAGGAACCCTCCGTGAAGAGCGTCTGTTAACTGTGACCCACCCCGTCCTCTTCCCTCACTCTCCCTGAGGCAGGGTTCGCCTGACTGGGAGATGGGTGGCACGACCTTGGGGGGATAGGAGGCCCCTCCCCTACTCTGTGACTTGGTGAAGGTCTGTTAGCGGTGTTTATATCCTGGCGGACGCGCGCGCCCCTCCTTCTTCGGTGGGAGGGAGAGAGAGGGAACTGCACGCCGAGCGAGGCGTTTGAATAATCGAACGCCTCTCTCCTGCAGTCGAAGGTAAAGAAGAGGACAGTGATGCCTTGTCTCTTGGCATCGGACAGTCCCTGTTCCTCATTGTGAAATCGGGAGCAGGAGTCCTTTCCTGAACAGGAGGGAGGTTGACAGCTTCCCCTGTATGCTGCGTTTCCACCCCACATTCTTGGGGAGGGAGAGTTTGGGGGAGGGATTTCTTTTCCCTCGCTCCCTGACGCGCTTCTTAGGGTTCTGATTTGTTGGACGACTTCCGAGTAACTGGGCTTTGGGAGGAGCGTCTCTTTCAACGCATCTAACTCAGCCGAAATTATTCTAGAGAAATCGCATTTTTCTGATTTTACACCACGTGTTGGTGTTTCAGTTCAATTAACGACTTTTGTACCTCATTATACTGTTTGGAGGGCACCGAAACGTCTACATCACCCGTAAAGATTACCGGTATTCTATGAAAGTTAGTAACGTAGAAGGTAATATTGTTCTCATTATCCCAGAGGGTCACACTTTACTTATAATATCTTTTAAGATATTCTCGTTTCTAGAATTACCTCTACGAGTTGGGAGGGTAGCACTGAACAGGGTGTTTGACTGTACCTTCGCATGTTCTATTTCTTCCGAATCATAGAAATCATGACAAACAGATACGAGAAGGTCTGACCTTATACGATTTACTTTGTCAAATATAAGACATAACCAAGGATTTTCTACAAGACCACGATTTTCAGCAGACGATCCCATTGTACCTGTATCGATGGAGGGGCAGGCTTGCGTGGGAGCGTAGATGGTGGGGATGGTTGGGGTGGACGTGGAGGGAACGCCGATTGGGGTCCCACTTCTCGTCCATTTAAATAATGCTCCAAATACCACCGGTTCGATGCCCAGGAATCTTTCCACATTAATTATGTAACTATTACTAACTATGACACATAAAGTATATACCGGAGTCCCTGTACGATTATAACGTAAAGAAACATACATTTCCAGCGGTCACCGTCATAAACCTTTACTATTAAACGGAAGATTCGCAGTGTACGGGGCTCCAATAAACCTTAGCCCCCCGCCCATGGCCTAAACCATTAGAGGTACAGTAAAACTAAACATACCTTACAAAAGATAATTTAATCCTGCATTTAATGAGAAACAGTTAAAACTTGGTGTTCCCGCCATTGGCAGTATACGGGGCTCCAATAAACCTTAGCCCCCCGCCCATGGCCTAAACCATTAGAGGTACAGTAAAACTAAACATACCTTACAAAAGAGAATTTAATCCTGCATTTAATGAGAAACAGTTAAAACTTGGTGTTCCCGCCATTGGCTTCCAAGACAGCCTGAATTCGCTTTGGGTAGCTTGCCAAAAGTGACGTGAATAGATCTTCATCGTTACGCAAATTTGCTAAAACAGTTTCAATGTGTTGCGTCATTGTATCCTTCGAAAATCGATATCCTGCAGGTTCTTGAAACAAGAGACATTCAACCTTGTCCTTTATAACTGATCCAATGTGTTCACAGACGTTCAGGTCAGGAGAATTTCCTGGCCATTCTTCATTTCCAAAGAAATCGATCTCATGGTTCCGCAACAACTGTTGAATGGCTAATGCCTTAAAGCAGGGGGCCTTATCTTGCAGAAGTGTGACCTGATTGACATCCATAACATTGTTTGGGTTTCTTAGAAAAGGAATGACATGCTGGGATAGAATAATATCACGAAAATACTGTCCATCACAACTCTGACCATTTGGCTTCAGCACCCACATGAGCTTCTTTGCAGTGAACAAAACAAACACACCAACACAGTCTGGACTTTTTAATAATTCGCGATAATGTTCATTGTCATCGATTTCATCTGTTGTTGTGGCCCACACTCAATCATTTTGGTAGTTAGGCCGACGTGTTACGTAAACAAAAAATTCATCGGAGACAGCTAAATGCATGAAATCATCCACATCCCAATCTTCAAGATAATGGGCAAACCACATTCTGTCATCGATGTTAAGTTGAGTTTTTCTTGGCTTTGGAAGTTCATGCCAAGGCTTTAAACCTTGCCTATGACGGTACATTCGAATGATCTCACCACTAACGATCTTTCCTCTCAACACTTCAATCTCTCTAGAAAGTTTAGCACAGCTGTTTTTCCGCTTACGCGTACCGCTTTCAATGATGTCCTTTGTTTCCTGAGAGAGTGGCAAATTTGGGCGCCCAGATTTGGTTGTATCCATTCACATTCATCCAAAGTTTTATTCCACTTTCGTTTGACGAAGTCCTCACTTCTTCGCAACTTTTTGGCAAACCATGAACGTGTTATAAAGGTGGCTCCAGCATCACGAGCTTCCCGAAATGTTATTGCTCGTATGCGATCTATCACACGTTGCCTCTCCGAATCACCAATTAATTGAGAAGCCATTATATTATCACTTTATCAGCTAGAGTAATTGTAATACCTGCAATAAATAAAGAATTTTATATATTTTTATAATCACTAAAAACTATTTCGATATAAGTAAACATGTAAACTGCAAATGGGGGGGGACTAAGGTTTTTTGGAACCCCTTAGATGGTGGAGGTGGGGCGGAAGGAGCGGAAGGAGATGCTAGTAGGAGTGCCCACTTCTCGTCCCTTTAAATCACGTTCCAGATACCACCAGCTCCATGCACAACCATCCTTTCACATTAATTATCACGACACTATTACCCTCTATAAAATGCTAAGTATATACGCGGGATCACTGTGAGTTCATGAACATAATGATATCTAAATTTTCCGCGGAAACAGTCAAAAACCTTTACTATTTAAGAGCAGACTGGCAGCCCACCCAAGAGGCATCCTCTCTTCGTGAGGCGGTATATATATATATAAAAGGGTATTTAGGTAAGATTATTTAGGCTATTTACATTAAGCTAAATGTCGTCATCCACAAATAAAAATATGGAAATGTAGCAGTTTCATTCGGTAGTGAAGGATGTGTGTGTGTGTGTGTGTGTGTACAATATAATAGGTATGCAATCACTCAAAGACTTCGAAAGTTAACATTTAAAATGTATTAGCGAAGGTTACTTTAAAGTATTTTATATAAAATATCAAGAAATATTTCTACTGCCCAAAATTATACATATTTGTTCAAACATTTTTACGTTAGATAAAGTCTTGGATTAATTAAAATTAAATAAGTACAGTAAATAAATGTAATGGAAGTAACTTCTTACCTCATTATTTATTTGCATTAGATGACGTCAAGGAAATGAGGTTTAAGGTTCAAAGAGAGTGAGACTCTTGTAAAATTCTTTCAGTTTTGTAAGTATTTATGTTAAATTAGGTTACTTTATAAGAAGAAATGAAAATGGAATCGAACTACTTTTGGAATTATAATACAGTGTGTACATAAAGTCAGGATCTATTTTTGTGAAGCACTTGGAAATTATATGGAATTCAATCATAAAATGATAAAGTGGTAACATTTATTAAATAATAAGAGTAGGATTCGACGTGACGCCCATCAGTATCCCTGCACAGCTCAAATCGTTCCGCAGCATTTCTAAACACATTCTGGAGCATTTGCGGGGTTATGTTATCTGCAGCAGTTCGTATACGTGTACGTAAGTTTTCAAGACTCGTAATCTTCGTCTGATAGACGTGCGATTTGATAAAGCCCCATGCAAAGAAATCTAAAGGCATTAAATCTGGTGATCTCGCTGGCCAAGGTCTGTTGCTTCCGCGTCCGATCCAGCGATTTGGAAAACGTCCATTTAGATAATCCTGAACAATTTTGGCATAGAGACAAGGAGCACCATCATGTTGATAGACGACGGGGATAGGATTGTTAGTACCGTCGTCTATCAACATGATGGTGCTCCTTGTCACTATGCCAAAATTGTTCAGGATTATCTAAATGGACGTTTTCCAAATCGCTGGATCGGACGCGGAAGCAACAGACCTTGGCCAGCGAGATCACCAGATTTAATCCCTTTAGATTTCTTTGCATGGGGCTTTATCAAATCGCACGTCTATCAGACGAAGATTACGAGTCTTGAAAACTTACGTACACGTATACGAACTGCTGCAGATAACATAACCCCGCAAATGCTCCAGAATGTGTTTAGAAATGCTGCGGAACGATTTGAGCTGTGCAGGGATACTGATGGGCGTCACGTCGAATCCTACTCTTAATTATTTAATAAATGTTACCACTTTATCATTTTATGATTGAATTCCATATAATTTCCAAGTGCTTCACAAAAATAGATCCTGACTTTATGTACACCATGTATATGTGTGTGTGTGTGTGTGTGTGTGTGTGTGTGTGTGTGTGTGTTGGGGTTTGGTTGAATTCAGCCAGAGCCACTAAAAAACGTGGTATATCAGAAAGGTACTGCACCCACCCACCCACACCCACATCCACACAGACCTAAATATATATACATATGATATATATATATATATACAGGGTGGGCCGAAAGTCTGGATCCATAGGAAAATATTTATTTTAATACATAAATTACAACAAATGGTAAATACTTAAAATGAATATCAACTTTAACTCGTAAATGCGTATCCGTGATACTGTACAGTGGTTCGTACTCCAGTATAAACAACAAATTATAACAAATGCTCAAATTGGCGGCCTCTGACATCGAGACACTTAGAGATGGAATTTATGATTTTTAATAATTCTTCGAATTGACGTTCTCGAGATGCGTGTTTCATTTGATAATCTTCTTGTTGACTTTACTGGACTATTCGTTAAAGTTTCACATACCATTGCAGAGGTATTTTCATCAGTTGCAGTTTTTGGACGACCAGAACGCCGTCGATCATGTACACTTCCTGTTTCTTTGAAACGTTTAAACAACTTGCCAACAGTCGCATGTGTTACTGGATGCTTATCAGGATGATTTCTATTGAATTCGGTAGCAACTTCTCTGTGTGTGTAGCGCCCTGTCTTGCGTACATGAGCACAAGTTCTACCCGGTCTTCTGTTGTTAGATTCGAAGCCATTTCTGGGCTGAAATAAAAAAGTATTTGAGTATTTATACTGGAGTACGAACTACTGTACAGTATCACGGATACGCATTTACGAGTTAAAGTTGATATTCATTTTAAGTATTTACCATTTGTTGTAATTTATGTATTAAAATAAATATTTTCCTATGGATCCAGACTTTCGGCCCACCCTTTATATATATAATTATGATCAATGCTAATATAGTGATATCGTCCTAATCTATATAAAAATAATTAAAATTTAATCTCTCTCTCTCTCTCTCTCTCTCTCTCTCTCTCTCTCTCTCTCTCTCTCTCTCTCTCTCTCTCTCTCTCTCTCATTTTCGACAGGACATAAGTATGATAATATTTGTTAATAATATAATATAGTAAAGTTAATGAGCGTTTTGAAAAATGAAATTTTCTCTGATTTTGTTTTGTTATTAAGGTCTCATCATGACGTCTTTGAAGAAGTTAATTATTTGGGTAAGTTGATGAGAAACTCATTTTGGAAGTTTCCTTTTTTGATCTTGCCTAATCGCTATAAAATATACTGTATGTCTATATATTAAAAATGATCCTTAATATTATAAATAATATAATAAATTATAAATAATGTTTACATAAAGTCTTTCATTCCATGCGTCGTACGTATACCGGGTGTGTATAAAGTAACGCGAGTGAAGAGACAAATCCGGTTTGAATTATATTAACGCGAGTAATATTTATTACGCATACTTTATAAACTATGACAACTACAATGCGTTCTAAATTATTAAGCAGATTACATTTTCTCCAATGTTTTCAAGTTTTTCCCCGATTTCAATGAAATTTGTAGCAAATAATCACTATATATATAGCAGCATTGATGGTATTCATTTCGATAAAATATTTTGATAATTAAAATAATTATCTCATTTTATTGAAAAATATGTAAAATATTGTGTTCCGAATTATTAAGCAAGTATTCTCTTTACGGATCTAAATGGTGAAAATGGGTAAGAAGAAGGATTTAACACTAACTGAGAAAAGAAAAATAGTCAAGTTACTCGCTGAAAATATAAAATCTATTGAAATTGCGAAGCAGTTTGGAAGAGCTTATCGAACTGTAAACAAGTTTGTAGCGGAGGGTACCAAACTGAGGCAGCGAAGTGATAAAGGAGCTATAAGAAAAGTGACAAGGCGGCAGATATCTGTAATTAAGCGCAAATTGCAAAGCATCCATTGTCCTCAAGTAAAGAGGTTTCTGAGCAGGTTGGCATACATAATGTATCAAGAACATCTCGATGTGAATCCTCCAAACAATTGGCAAGACGTGTAAACCTACGATTCAGTCACCATTAACACCCAGGTACAAGAAGCAGCGTGTTGAATGGGCGCATCAGTACGTGAAAACAGATTTTAATACTGTATTGTTCACCGATGAATGAAAAGCAACCCTTGAGGGACTTGATGTTTGGTCAAGAAGATGGATTGCTGAGAGCCAATTTCTACCATCGAGATTAAGACGCCAACAAGGTGGAGGTAGTGTCATGTTTTGGGCAGGATTGATAGGCAATGAAGTAGCTGTCCCATGCAGAGTGCCTGATTGTGTAAAAATGAATGCCCAGTCTTACACAAACTTTCTAAAAGAAA
>JAJOZX010000541.1:942500-1132500 GCA_023014485.1 Bathynomus jamesi | reverse complement strand
GAGACCTTTCTTACGGTTTTTTATTGCTTATAAAAATTGCATGTTTGATAAGCAATTACCAGTTGCGGTAGGCTGTACTTCGATCCTAGTCTCGTCATTTTATTATTCAGTGTCACTGTCGTGGAAATTCTTCTCTGGTTAAAGGAAAATCTCCCAGTTCCATATAGATATTATTTTTGACATCCTGCGGAAGTGTCCCCTTCAATACTTAAGTAGGTAGACTTCCACGTCTGCACATTTCATCAGTAATGACAATTTCATTGTATACCTTGATTAGGTTTTGAACACCTGCATAAAAACCCTCGTGTGTTTACTAATTTACGAGTGACTATAGCCTTCTTTGTATAACGTTATTATAATATGCTTTACTTCATGCTAAGCAGCGTACCTTGGAGCCATATTTCATATATACTAAGAAATAAAAAAATGTATTACTAAATTTCACCAGTAAGAAAATCAAACCCACTGTTTTATACAGTAAATGTAGTGGTTATTACAACCACGTGAAGGCCTACTTTCACATATTTACTGAAGAATATCGATGAACTTATGGAAAACTGCCTAACTGTGAGCTTCACTATATGCATTCAGGAACCTAAACCAAATAGAAAGTTTCGTGTACTCTTTCTAAAACTTGATTATGATGCATGAAATAATA
Organism: Bathynomus jamesi; assembly: GCA_023014485.1. Lineage (NCBI taxonomy): Eukaryota > Metazoa > Arthropoda > Malacostraca > Isopoda > Cirolanidae > Bathynomus > Bathynomus jamesi. Next base: position 1,131,842 of record JAJOZX010000541.1, on the reverse strand, counting down.
TTTGCACCCTGTTTGTAGAGACTTTCTCCCAATCGCATCCATAACACCAGTACACATTTGAAAACATGTCGATCGATTTTTACAAACTATTTGGTGATTCTATATAATTTGAGTGCGCTGATCTCAACAATATAGTTAGTTTTTCCCTATCACGTATGGTTTTCTTACTACAGGGTGTGTCATAAATCCCCCATTTATCCCCAAATGTGAACCATCTTATCGAGACCAACATTGGATTGCACATGCTAAACCATAAATTTTGTTGTTATAGACTACAGTAACGCTTACATAATAATGTAGGGTAAATATATATAACAACCAGTCCCGTTCCCAGCAAAATACTCTCTCCCCTCCCATCAATGGGTGGTTAACATTTGGGGACAGATGAGGTATTACAACACCCCTTGTCGCACGAAATCTTTAGGTGATAGAGTAAAACCTAATTAAAGCAGACTTAAATAGCTCCTAGCTCTTGGACAAGCATATTGCTTGTTTATGAAAGAATAAAAAAATAACTGAAAGAGACAAAATATATTTACCTTCTTTACTTGCAAACATTTCAGGACTTATTCCAAACACTTAAGACTACGAAGGTAGATCTGACTAATGACGACTAAACCGGTGCTTTTTTGATGTTTTCTTATGCTGTGCGTTAGGCTGATCTCGTTGCAGACACCAGCAGTAATCCGCCATCATATTTGTATGCCATCTTCCTTGATATCTTCTTTCCATGATTTTGATGTCGTGGTGAAATCGTTCCCCTTGCTCCTCACTGACATCTCCGAGATTGTCGGGAAAACGGTCAAGATGCGAAAATAAGAAGTGAACTTTCAGGCTCATGTTGCAGCCTAAGGCGCCAAACTTTTTAAGCATATTTTCCACCAGTCTTTCATAATTTTGGCTTTTGTAGTTTCCCAAGAAGTTTTCAACAACATCTTTGAAACCAAGCCATGCTTCTTTTTCTTTATTGGTCATTGTGTTCAGGAAATGATCATCTGTCAATAACTTTCTAATCTGAGGACCTATAAAAACACCTTCCTTTATTTTCTCGGAGCTAATCTTTGGATATTTTGAACAAATGTACTTGAAACACTCACCTTCTATATTCAATGCTTTGACATACTGCTTCATCAAGCCTAACTTAATGTGCAAGGGTGGTAGGAGGATTTTATTTGGTTCAACTAGATGTTCATGTAAAATGTTCTTTGATCCTGGGGTAAGATTCTCTCTAGGAGGCCAAGTTTTCCTCTTCCAGTGCTGGTCACGTGCTCGACTATCCCATTCGCAGATGAAACATGGCATCTTAGTGTATCCTGATTGCTGCCCAAGTAACATGCAAAGGACTTTGAGATCCCCACACAATATCCATCTGTGATTTTGATACTGAATTTTTTCCAGAAGCAGTTTCATGTTATCATAGGTCTCCTTTAAATGAGTAGAATGGGTCACTGGGATTGATCCATATTTGTTACCGTTGTGCAGTAACACTCCTTTTAGACTGGTTTTAGAGGAATCTATAAACAACCTCCAGTCACTGGTTTGGTATTCGATGCCTAGCTTGCACACTAATCCTGTGATGTCCTTGCAAAATACCAAGGGACCATCTTCTTCGAAAAAAGGCACGAAGTCTTTCTCACGATTTCTGTACCAAGCGAAGTATGTGTCGGATGCCAATAAATTGTTCTCCTGCAATCTAGACCCCAAAAGTTCTGCAGAGTCCTTAGGCAGATTCAAATCCCTGACTAAGTCATTTAGTTCGGCTTGGGTTAATGGTTTAGGAGGATCTCGGTCAGCTGTTGGCTGTTCATAAACATCATCATTGTCTGGATTTGGAGCTGAATCAGAATCTGAATTGTATTGATCCAGACTCTCGGGTGGGCGGGGAATAGGAACTTCTGGACCATGGGGTACCGGCCTTATTGCAGATGGAAGACTTGGGTATTGAAGGCTCTCTTTATTCTTTGCATTATAACCTTTAACATTGCAAGAACAGAAGTAGCAGTCGTCGGTATGGTTTCTAGACTCGCGCCATACCATAGGGATCCCAAATGGCAAACTTTTCTTTTTACCTTTGCTCCAATTCCTTAGTGCCGCAACACACGTAAGACAAACCTTGTGTGGAGCCCAACTTTTGTCTTAATCTCCTAATTCATTTGTTCTTTGTTTTACAACAACATACCGACCACAAATATAACAAAATATGTCTGGACTATGGGTACATCCTCTAGAAGCCATTATTAAAATTTTAAAGACATAATGTTAGAATTATCTACCTGAAAAATATGAAAAAACGAAATTAATTAAAGATAAAAAAGGTCAAAAATTACAAAACGCCCCAAAATTGTTTTGCTAATAACTTTAAAACTGTGGGTGATAGAAAAAAACTAGTAGCATTTTTTAATTCAGAGCAGCGAACTGCTTCAGAATCACAACTCAAAATAAAGAAATCGATTTTCATGCAGACCGGTGTAATCCATCATTTGGCTCTTATTTCAACAAAGAAGAGTTTATAATCAGTAAAATTACTTTACTGAATCAATATCGCTATTGGTACGATGAAGTGCCAGGTAACCCAAGACTTTTGAATAGTAATATATATATATATATATTACTTTAAAAATTTCAGTAAAATAACAGATTAAAAATATAAAGTCGACAGCTTCGTTTCCCTTTTGTAGTATTAATTTTATAATTTTTAATCTCATAATTTTTCTCCTGAAAATTTCGTCAGGAAAAAAAAAAATATAAAAAAAAAATATATATATATATATATGTTACACACAGACCGTGCATGGAACAAAGAACTCTTCTGGGAAAATTAAATCCACTAAAGTCCGAATAAGTGATGGTAAATGACAAACTTTATAGTTTTTTTTCATGATATGTTAGCCCAACGTAGGCAACGGGTCACTCGCAAAGAGGCTCAAAATTATAACTTCCCTCACCAGCTATCTGCCAAGCAGATAGGATCCAGCTTTGGGACAGAATCTAAGGTTCAAAGGAGCCTAGCCCCACTACATTCAGAACCTCAATATAAGCAAGAAACTCGCTGCCTTCACGTCGGATTGAATACATCAAACCCCACGTTGGTCTAACATTGTGAAAAAGAAAAAACTATAATGTCTTTCATTTACCATCACTTATTCGGACTATAGTGGATTTAATTTTCCTAGAAGAGTTCCTTGTTCCATGCACGGTCTGTGCGTAACCTAAAAGTTTCTCAGAGTACCATTCTGAGTTGTATTTTTTATATATAAATATATTATATTATATATATATATATACATATATATATTATATATACATATATATATATATATATATATAGAGGGTGGGCCGAAAGTCTGGATCCATAGGAAAATATTTATTTTAATACATAAATTACAACAAATGGTAAATACTTAAAATGAATATCAACTTTAACTCGTAAATGCGTATCCGTGATACTGTACAGTAGTTCGTACTCCAGTATAAATACTCAAATACTTTTTTTATTTCAGCCCAGAAATGGCTTCGAATCTAACAACAGAAGACCGGGTAGAACTTGTGCTCATGTACGCAAGACAGGGCGCTACACACACAGAGAAGTTGCTACCGAATTCAATAGAAATCATCCTGATAAGCATCCAGTAACACATGCGACTGTTGGCAAGTTGTTTAAACGTTTCAAAGAAACAGGAAGTGTACATGATCGACGGCGTTCTGGTCGTCCAAAAACTGCAACTGATGAAAATACCTCTGCAATGGTATGTGAAACTTTAACGAATAGTCCAGTAAAGTCAACAAGAAGATTATCAAATGAAACACGCATCTCGAGAACGTCAATTCGAAGAATTATTAAAAATCATAAATTCCATCCCTAAGTGTCTCGATGTCAGAGGCCGCCAATTTGAGCATTTGTTATAATTTGTTGTTTATACTGGAGTACGAACCACTATACAGTATCACGGATACGCATTTACGAGTTAAAGTTGATATTCATTTTAAGTATTTACCATTTGTTGTAATTTATGTATTAAAATAAATATTTTCCTATGGATCCAGACTTTCGGCCCACCCTATATATATATATATATATATATATATATATATATATATATATATATATATATATATATATATATATATATATATATATATATATATATATATATATATATATATATATATATATATATATATATATATGTGTGTGTGTGTGTTTCTACCTCGCGGTGTACGGACGTGTTTGTTTCCGCTCTGTCTAATATCCAAATAACTAGTGTTTATAAGTTCAGCGGTAAATTCTGTCTTATACCAGTGTGTGTATTAAGTAGCAGTGAATTCGCGAAAATAATTTATTAAGTGAAAACCGGTGTCATATAGCGTGCACAAAGAAAAAAAATCAACATAAATTGAAACAATTCTAACAGAAAAAACAGCTTTCTTGAGATTTTTCAATAGGCCTACAGAACAGATTCAGCAGACGAAATTCGAAAGTGCCATAAACATCAGGATCAGTTTTATGTACACGAAATTTGCGAAGCCGAAAGGGAAAAGAAAAAAAAGAAGAAAAAATAAATAAATAAAATAAATAAAGGGAAGAATGGAAAAAAATACGAAGAAATGTGTTAATTGCTGTAAACTCAGAAAGTTAAATAAAGTTGGATTATGTCAAATGGAATGCGCCGCGCTCCAGCTCTGCGACTGCAGAAGTGAAGCAGACCAAACCACAGGCTTAAAATGTATACTCTGCAAAACATTCAAACATTACAAATGCATGAACCTAGGTAAACATGACAGGACAATGATAAACAGAATAAATAACAAAATCAGAGGCCTTTATGGCTTCCTGTGCGTCAAGTGCATGGAAAAATATAAAATATATAGTACAAAGACCAATGCAAATGGGCAATGGATGTTTACCTTCAGATGACCAGGAAACACCAGATAACGCCCACACAACCGAAAACGAGGCGCAGGACAACACACTACAGGGAGTGCAAAAATAGCCTCAGAGAATGAAATATCCACTTGAAAAGAGAGATATACCAGGAACACAAAAGAGAAAAATACCAGGAACACTAATGAAAATTCGCCGAGGATAAAAACCTAATGAATAGGGAAATGGTGGCGGAACAGAAAAAAAGCAATCGAATCACATAGGACTCCTAAGGAGATTAAACGACGGACCATATGCGAATACTATAAAAGAGGGTCGTGCAAATATGGATCAAACTGCAGGTACAGTCACCAAAAAAAATGCTTCGATGTGATGAGGAATGGAAGATACGGATCAGGCCGGGTCGTTTTTGCTTGAAAAAAAATTTTTTGGGAAGTTTAATTTACCCTGTATTGCGAACGTTTGCGTACCTACATAGGAAGTATCATGACAAAGTTTCAAGCTTTTATATAAATATTTTGAGGTTCCACAAATCACTTAAAGTTTTGGTGATTTTTTCCGATACTCCGTTAGTAAACTACAGCTCTTTGCTCTCTTGCCATGATAGTTTACAAGGTAAATCACCCAGAATTCACCACGAGGAGTGGCTGTAGGTCGAATTCCACCCCATGCCCAGCCCAACTTCCCTTCTATTAGTTTTTACATGTAATTTATTGACATTTGTATTCTCATTTTGACTCAAATGTAGGCATATGTTTGATCTTGAAGCAATTCTTGCCTTTATAAAACCATCTCTATTTTCCTGGCCACAGACAGAAGCTGATGCTTCTGTTACAAGTTTGACATGTCTTTCCACAACTTGTGAATGACATGGGTACTTTTTCAATAGAGGGTTAGTTTCATCACCCCTTACGATAAGCTCTAACTGGGTGTTTGTCAAGCGTTTTGTCAGAGGTGGTTCATGTCTTGGGTAGTCTCCAAATCGAATTAAATCTGTGTAATCTCTTGCCAAGAAATTGATTTTAGGCCGTCTAAATTCTCTAATGCCTGAGGACACACTTTCCCTGGATTAGAGAATGCGCCGGAAAACTAACTCTCTCATCACTTGCCTTTCATCAAATAACATCGAAACCAATAAAGTTTCTGGGTGAGCAAAATATGCCCGTCTTTCAATAACAGGATCAATGACTGCCTTAAGCTCATCAGATAGGTATCTTGAACTAGATATCATAAACCAGAGGTGCCTTGGTCCCTGGTAATAGTAAGGATTTCGCTTTATATTAAACCACGTTGGGGCATAAACGCGAGCAATGAATTCGGTCAGAGTTTTCAAGTTTACTAACGGCTTTTTGGTCGCAACACAAAGTCTAACTATCCTGTTGGCTGTCGTAAGCCATCTGGCATAGTTCAAAGAACCTGGGTTGCAGTTTTCAAGGTTTTGGGAACATTGGCCTTCTATGACTGCATTACAAATTTTCATGAGATACCTTTGATCTTGGCTTAGATCGAGATCCCCTGGAATAGAAGGCATATTACTTGATTTAATTGCTTCAAACTTGACAACTGGCATCTTTTCGTACGCAGTAAGACTTTTGCCAACATTTCCAGCAAGGGCTTTCGGTCCTTTGGTTTTACCATCCAAATAATTAAACAAATGGCGGAGAGGTAGCTCATTGGTATGCAGCAAACACACGAACCAATGAAAAGGAGTATTGTAGTGTACCTCTAGTTGCCTGATAACTCCATTATATATGCCAGTGTTTACATTGGTTCCATCACATCCAATGACCTTCAGATTGTCTACCTTAATATTGTTATTGTTAAGAAACTTTATCACTCCCTTAGAAATGTTAGTTGAATTTCCAGTCACAGGAGTGAAGTGCCCAAGATATTTTGATTCTGGTTCAGCTATAAGCGTGGTGTGTTCCTCAGTAATTGTTGTACTGTACTACCTCCCATCCCTACAGATATTTGCTTTAGTTAAGTCCTTTCTTCCATCAAAATACAATGTTTCTATACTTTCTTCACTTGACTTACTCAACTCCTCTCTGATCTTCTTTCTCTGCCAAACACCTAACCTAACCATTATGAACATCTACAGACCGGGTCTGGGTCATAATCCCAACTGCCATAATCCTGAAAGCCATAAGCCCAAGCGCCAAAATCCCGAAGGCCAAAACCCCGACAAGCGATAATCCCGACAAGTCGAAATCCCGACAAGATAATAGTTTATATTTAATATTTACTTATAGCTTAAAATAATAAAAACTAAAAGAAAAATGCAACCTAACCTAACCTAACTAGCTGCACTTGCATATGGAGCGTGATTGTGATCCACAAATTTTTTAAGGTGCTGTTGTCCATTTAAAAGTTTTGTTATTGCTCTACCTTTGCAATTAAGTGATTTTCGTTTTTCACAGCACCAGTAATAATCGTCTTCCCGACTTTTATCCTTCACCATTAAATAACCGCGTGCGTTAACTTTGTTATTGCCTTTTTGAGAAGGAACAATTTCACAAATTTCTTCCATGTCGTTCTAGGGGTGAAGTTACACTGATAATTTTTAGTTTACTCGCGGTTTTACCTTTGCATATGGTTTTCTAGATTATGACTTTCGGGATTCTGTCCGGGTTCCCTACAGACCACCAAACACCACAAAAAGTAAATTCCAATTTGCTACAAATGAAATAGAAAACATTAAAATTACTTGAAACTCCAGCAACAAATATTCTAATTTGCGGAGATTTTAATTTCCCATTCTTAACAAAGAAGAAAAATGACGAAGCTATATATGTCGAGAAGTTTCATGGGAACATTACAAAAGATGATAGAACCCAAACAAAAATGCGATATCATGGAACATTACGCCCTTACCCAGCAAATCTGTGAAGCCACCAGAAAAGAGAACGTTTTGGATTTAATCTTGAAAAATAACAACGAGATAATAATAAATAAAAAGGTAACGCACACAAATTTCTCCGACCATAACCTCATCGATATACAATTGAAGTTAGTTCCCAGAAGTCCGAAAATGCATCCCAGAGAGTCAGAAGGAATATTTGAAGGCTTAAACATAAATTCAAAGAAAGTAACTTGGGAAAATGTAAATAAAGATTTAAAGGAAGTAAATTGAGAATTGCTACCTCACGAGAAGACCCCACAAGAAATACTATGTATAGTAGAGACTGAAACCAAACCTATAATACTGAAACATATTCCAGAGAGACAAAAAAGAAAACGTAGCAAGCTCGAGAGAAAAATCAGATGCAGAACTGATGCAAGGAGACTCAAACTAGAGAGGAAGCTTGGCGAAAGAGAAATGGACCTAAAGCAAACATTCATACATAAGACAAACGAGGAGGAAAACAAGGTAACAGAAAACAAAAAACAACCCAAAATACTTCTAAACGTTTGCGAAAAGGAAAATGCAGTGTAAAGAGAGTATTGGTCCGTTGATAGACGGGAAGGCCAAATACACAAATGACACGAAAAAATGAGCGAACTGCTTAGGGAACAATTTAACTGTGTTTAGCACTCCTAAGTTCGAGATGGAAGAAGAAAACCGAGACAAAATTTTCGACAAAGATACAAATCAGCTAAGAACTCATTCCGCCACAACCCTATTAATAAAATTCGAGTTAACCGAAGGAAAGGTAATTAAGGCTTCGTCACAGATGCGAGACAATTCAACACCAGGGCCAGACACATGGAGTGCCACGTTTCTGAAGAAATGTAAAGAGAGTATTGCCAAACCACTATACTTACTATGGAGGAACCCACTCGACACAGGACAAATTCCACTGCCATTAAAGAAAGCGAACATTGCACCCCCCCGCCCTATTTAAAGGTCGTAAAAGAGCAATGCCCAAGAATTATCGGCCAGTGGTTCTCACCTCACACCTTATAAAGTGCTTTGAACGTATAATTAGAGGCAAAACTACTTACTACCTACAAGAAAAGGACTTATACAACCCAAATCAACATGGCTTCAGGGGTGGAAGATTATGCTTATCACAGCTATTAGACCACCACGAGAAAATATTGGAAACAGTGTGTCGAGGACAAAACATAGATGTAATATAAACTAACTTTGCTAAAGCCTTCCATAAATGTCACCATGGAATTATAGCACACAAACTTAAGAATACAGGAATTATTGGAAAGCTAGGAAGGTGGATATTTAATTTCTTGACCCAAAGAACACAAAGAGTAGTTGTAAACGGAGTTCAATCGGAAGTCGTGAGCTCTGTCCCACAAGGGACAGTATTAGCCCCCTTGCTGTTCATAATAATTTTTGCAGATATTGATGCAGATATCAATGGCAGTATTGTATCATGTTTCGCAGATGACACAAAGATATGTAAGGAAATATTGAACGAAGGTGACATAGGAAAATTGCAAAACGACATTGAAACATTATTCCGGTGGGCAGAAGACAAGAATATGAAGTTCATCGAAGAAAAATTCCAACTTCTAAGATATGGTAATAACACGGAGCTGCAGAATAAAAGGTACAAAATTCTGCAAGACAAGCAGATGACACAAATTCCACAAGTCAGGGATCTTGGAGTGGGACTCATCTGGAGGAGCTTCCGCAGCAGAAAAGCAAACATCATGCTCAAATTATGGAAGACTCTAGTGCTACCAATAATTGAGTTTTGCTCAGTACTCACAAGCCCACTCAGAAAACGAGACATTGCGAACATTGAAGCTATACGAAGGACTTTTACGTCTAAGATAGAGGAAACGGAAGGTGAAGAATACTGGTCTCGACTTCAATCCCTGAAACTCTACTCTCTCGAAAGAAGACGCGAGCGGTACACAATAATATAACGTACACATGGAAAATACTTGAGGGCTCAGTCCCTAACCTTAGAAATGAAATAGAAACAAACTGGAATGAGAGAAGAGGCAGATCTTGTACTGTCCCAGCTGTGGTGGGGCAATGGGTCATGAAAACGAGGCTGGAAAATACCCTCAGAATACTAGGCCCAAAGCTTTTCAATGCCCTACCGAGAGAAGTAAGGAATCTCCAGCACACCGACCTGAATAACTTCAAGAACCAGCTGGAAAGATTCCTGTGCAAAGTCCCTGACCAGCCATGCGTGGCTGGCTACGAGGGCAGGAGGAGATCCGAGAGCAATTCCCTCCTTTACCAAATGAGGCGGGATGCTGCAGAGGAGGCGACCGCAGGTCGATCTTCAACCGTCGTTCGAACTCACATAAAGTAACATAAAGTAAGTAATATATATATATATATATATATATATATATATAACATATATATACTCGTGTGTGTGTGTGTGTGTATATATATATATATATATATACAGAGTATATAGATTTTGCACAGAAATTATAGAGATTTTGCTAAAGCTTTCGACAAATGTGATCACGGTATAATAGCACATAAAATGAAATATATGGGAATAACAGGCAAGGTGGGAAAATGGATATACAACTTCCTCAGAGAACGTCTACAGGTGGTCAAAATTCAAGGTATATAATCATCAGAATCGGAAGCAGGCAGCTCAGTACCACAAGGGAAAGCACTGGCCCCACTCCTGTTTATTATCATGCTAACAGACATAGACAGTGGATTAAACAGCAACAGTATAGTAACATCAGTTGGAATGCTAAGCGTAATTTAGAGATACTTATAGCTGCGGATAGTAAACATAACCCAAAAAAGCTTTTCGATTATGTGAATAATCGTAAGCCGATTAAAGATAATATAGGCCCTCTCTTGAACGCTAATGGCGCTTTGGCTTCCGACGCTCAGGCGATGGCGGGTATTTTTAAGAACTTTTTTGCGACAGGTTTTACCGTAGAAGACGTTAATAATGTCCGCAATGTGAACGATATTGTTCCATTTAGCAGCGACACTATTTTGGATGAAATAACTGTTTACGAGGGTGAGATTGCGCATTATATCGACAAGCTAAAAGTTAGCAAGGCTCCAGGCCCTGACGCGCTTTATCCTAGACATCTGAAAGATTTGAAAGACGTTATCGTAGGCCCATTAACAAAAATTTTTAATAAGTCACTGAAAGCGGGGCTTATTCCTGAAGACTTCAAATTACCTAACATTACGACCATTTTTAAAAAGGGCGACCGCACAGTAGCTAGCAATTATAGGCCCATTAGCTTAACGTCAATCGTCGGTAAACTTTTGGAATCCGTAGTTAGGGATCGTATCATCGAACACTTAGAAAGTCGCGATTTGATTAATAGTAGTCAGCATGGGTTTCGACGCCATAGATCTTGTTTAACTAATTTGTTAGAATTTTATAACGAAATAGTGCGCGATTACGATAGGCATAGAGCGGCTGACGTTATTTATTTAGATTTTAAAAAAGCGTTCGATACAGTTCCGCATAGAAGATTAATTGCGAAGGTTAAAGCGCACGGTATACGCTGTCAGGTAGCTAACGGGTTAGAGGAATGGCTTCGTTCTAGGAGACAGAGGGTCGTTGTTAATGGTAGTGAATCGGGGTGGTTGGATGTAGGTAGCGGTGTCCCACAGGGTTCAGTGTTAGGCCCATTGCTATTCGTAATTTACATTAACGACATAGATGTACTAGGTTTGACTAGTAACGTGTCAAAATTCGCGGACGATACTAAAATAGGCGGTAAGGTTGTTAACGAGGAAGATAGAAATAGGCTCCAAGAGGATGTAAATAGGATTATGGAGTGGACGGATAAGTGGCAGATGCAATTTAACGTAGACAAATGTAAAGTTTTGCATATAGATTCTCGTAACAATAATTACACGTACACGATGGATGATAGAGAGCTAGCGAGCGTTGACGAAGAAGTAGGTTTAGGCGTACGCGTATCTAAGGATTTAAAAGTTAGGAACCAGTGCCTCGAGTCTTGCGCTAAAGCTAATACGATGTTAGGCTTCATAGCACGTAATTTCGAATTTAAATCGAAGAATATTATATTGCCCCTTTACAAGTCCCTAGTCAGGCCTCATTTAGAATATGCCGTTCAGTTTTGGTGCCCGTATTTGCGTGAGGATATTGATAGGTTAGAAAGGGTTCAGCGTCGTGCCACGAAACTAACTCCGTCATTGCGCAACAAGCCTTATGACGATAAGATTAAAGAGTTAGACTTGCATTCACTCGAAAATAGGAGATTAAGGGGTGAGCTTATTGAAGTTTTCAAAATCGTTAATAACATCGATAACGTAAATTTTGATAAACTGTTCACTTTCGATAATAGCAATACTCGTAATAACGGATTTAAGTTGCGTGGCAGACGTTTCATTACTAATATCGCTAAAAAGTTCTTTACGTTTAAAGTAATTGATAAATGGAATAATCTTTCCGCGCCCGTCGTGAACTCTACCAGCTTTAATATGTTTAAGAACCGTTTAGATAGGCATTTTAAAAATAGTAACGTTGTTTAATATAATAATAAAACAATCACCCTTCTCCCTCTCAGCCTCCCCCTTTTCCCTCTCAGCCCCCCCCCCTTTCCCTCTCAGCCTTCCCCTTTTCCCTATCAGCCTCACCGTTTTCCCTCTCAGCCTCACCCTTCTCCCTCTCCCTCGTTAAAATTATTAGCGTTGTTTAATATAATAAAACAATTAGCAACAGGAGCTCTGGGGATGGTGATCGAGGATGAGTCTGTTGACGATAATGCCAGCTTGTGACATGCTAGATCATCAAGCCTTATGAAAATAGGATTAAAGAGTTAGACTTGCGTTTACTCGAAACTAGGAGATTAAGGGGAGAGCTTAGTGAAGTTTTCAAAATCGTTAATAAAATCGATAACGTAAATTTTGATAAACTGTTCACTTTCGATAATAGCAATACTCGTAATAACGGATTCAAGTTGCGTGGCAGACGTTTCATTACTAATATCGCTAAAAAGTTCTTTACGTTTAAAGTAATTGTAAATGGAATAATCTTCCCGCGTCAGTCGTGAACTCTACCAGCGTTAATGTGTTTAAGAACCGTTTAGATAGGCAGTGCAAAAATTTTAACGTTGTTTAATATAATAATAAAACAATTAGTAACAGGAGCTCTTGGGGTGGTGATCGGGGATGAGTCTGCTGACGACTAAGCCAGCTTGTGCCATTAAAGAAAGCGAACATTGCACCCCCCCCGCCCTATTTAAAGGTCGTAAAAGAGCAATGCCCAAGAATTATCGGCCAGTGGTTCTCACCTCACACCTTATAAAGTGCTTTGAACGTATAATTAGAGGCAAAACTACTTACTACCTACAAGAAAAGGACTTATACAACCCAAATCAACATGGCTTCAGGGGTGGAAGATTATGCTTATCACAGCTATTAGACCACCACGAGAAAATATTGGAAACAGTGTGTCGAGGACAAAACGTAGATGTAATATAAACTAACTTTGCTAAAGCCTTCCATAAATGTCACCATGGAATTATAGCACACAAACTTAAGAATACAGGAATTATTGGAAAGCTAGGAAGGTGGATATTTAATTTCTTGACCCAAAGAACACAAAGAGTAGTTGTAAACGGAGTTCAATCGGAAGTCGTGAGCTCTGTCCCACAAGGGACAGTATTAGCCCCCTTGCTGTTCATAATAATTTTTGCAGATATTGATGCAGATATCAATGGCAGTATTGTATCATGTTTCGCAGATGACACAAAGATATGTAAGGAAATATTGAACGAAGGTGACATAGGAAAATTGCAAAACGACATTGAAACATTATTCCGGTGGGCAGAAGACATGAATATGAAGTTCATCGAAGAAAAATTCCAACTTCTAAGATATGGTAATAACACGGAGCTGCAGAATAAAAGGTACAAAATTCTGCAAGACAAGCAGATGACACCAATTCCACAAGTCAGGGATCTTGGAGTGGGACTCATCTGGAGGAGCTTCCGCAGCAGAAAAGCAAACATCATGCTCAAATTATGGAAGACTCTAGTGCTACCAATAATTGAGTTTTGCTCAGTACTCACAAGCCCACTCAGAAAACGAGACATTGCGAACATTGAAGCTATACGAAGGACTTTTACGTCTAAGATAGAGGAAACGGAAGGTGAAGAATACTGGTCTCGACTTCAATCCCTGAAATTCTACTCTCTCGAAAGAAGACGCGAGCGGTACACAATAATATAACGTACACATGGAAAATACTTGAGGGCTCAGTCCCTAACCTTAGAAATGAAATAGAAACAAACTGGAATGAGAGAAGAGGCAGATCTTGTACTGTCCTAGCTGTGGTGGGGCAAGGGGTCATGAAAACGAGGCTGGAAAATACCCTCAGAATACTAGGCCCAAAGCTTTTCAATGCCCTACCGAGAGAAGTAAGGAATCTCCAGCACACCGACCTGAATAACTTCAAGAACCAGCTGGAAAGATTCCTGTGCAAAGTCCCTGACCAGCCATGCGTGGCTGGCTACGAGGGCAGGAGGAGATCCGAGAGCAATTCCCTCCTTTACCAAATCCCGCAAATGAGGCGGGATGCTGCAGAGGAGGCGACCGCAGGTCGATCTTCAACCGTCGTTCGAACTCACATAAAGTAACATAAAGTAAGTAATATATATATATATATATATATATATACATATATATACTCGTGTGTGTGTGTGTGTATATATTATATATATATATATATATATATATATACAGAGTATATAGATTTTGCACAGAAATTATAGAGATTTTGCTAAAGCTTTCGACAAATGTGATCACGGTATAATAGCACATAAAATGAAATATTGGGAATAACAGGCAAGGTGGGAAATGGATATACAACTTCCTCAGAGAACGTCTACAGGTGGTCAAAATTCAAGGTATATAATCATCAGAATCGGAAGCAGGCAGCTCAGTACCACAAGGGAAAGCACTGGCCCCACTCCTGTTTATTATCATGCTAACAGACATAGACAGTGGATTAAACAGCAACAGTATAGTAACATCAGTTGGAATGCTAAGCGTAATTTAGAGATACTTATAGCTGCGGATAGTAAACATAACCCAAAAAAGCTTTTCGATTATGTGAATAATCGTAAGCCGATTAAAGATAATATAGGCCCTCTCTTGAACGCTAATGGCGCTTTGGCTTCCGACGCTCAGGCGATGGCGGGTATTTTTAAGAACTTTTTTGCGACAGTTTTTACCGTAGAAGACGTTAATAATGTCCGCAATGTGAACGATATTGTTCCATTTAGCAGCGACACTATTTTGGATGAAATAACTGTTTACGAGGGTGAGATTGCGCATTATATCGACAAGCTAAAAGTTAGCAAGGCTCCAGGCCCTGACGCGCTTTATCCTAGACATCTGAAAGATTTGAAAGACGTTATCGTAGGCCCATTAACAAAAATTTTTAATAAGTCACTGAAAGCGGGGCTTATTCCTGAAGACTTCAAATTACCTAACATTACGACCATTTTTAAAAAGGGCGACCGCACAGTAGCTAGCAATTATAGGCCCATTAGCTTAACGTCAATCGTCGGTAAACTTTTGGAATCCGTAGTTAGGGATCGTATCATCGAACACTTAGAAAGTCGCGATTTGATTAATAGTAGTCAGCATGGGTTTCGACGCCATAGATCTTGTTTAACTAATTTGTTAGAATTTTATAACGAAATAGTGCGCGATTACGATAGGCATAGAGTGGCTGACGTTATTTATTTAGATTTTAAAAAAGCGTTCGATACAGTTCCGCATAGAAGATTAATTGCGAAGGTTAAAGCGCACGGTATACGCTGTCAGGTAGCTAACGGGTTAGAGGAATGGCTTCGTGCTAGGAGACAGAGGGTCGTTGTTAATGGTAGTGAATCGGGGTGGTTGGATGTAGGTAGCGGTGTCCCACAGGGTTCAGTGTTAGGCCCATTGCTATTCGTAATTTACATTAACGACATAGATGTACTAGGTTTGACTAGTAACGTGTCAAAATTCGCGGACGATACTAAAATAGGCGGTAAGGTTGTTAACGAGGAAGATAGAAATAGGCTCCAAGAGGATGTAAATAGGATTATGGAGTGGACGGATAAGTGGCAGATGCAATTTAACGTAGACAAATGTAAAGTTTTGCATATAGATTCTCGTAACAATAATTACACGTACACGATGGATGATAGAGAGCTAGCGAGCGTTGACGAAGAAGTAGGTTTAGGCGTACGCGTATCTAAGGATTTAAAAGTTAGGAACCAGTGCCTCGAGTCTTGCGCTAAAGCTAATACGATGTTAGGCTTCATAGCACGTAATTTCGAATTTAAATCGAAGAATATTATATTGCCCCTTTACAAGTCCCTAGTCAGGCCTCATTTAGAATATGCCGTTCAGTTTTGGTGCCCGTATTTGCGTGAGGATATTGATAGGTTAGAAAGGGTTCAGCGTCGTGCCACGAAACTAACTCCGTCATTGCGCAACAAGCCTTATGACGATAAGATTAAAGAGTTAGACTTGCATTCACTCGAAAATAGGAGATTAAGGGGTGAGCTTATTGAAGTTTTCAAAATCGTTAATAACATCGATAACGTAAATTTTGATAAACTGTTCACTTTCGATAATAGCAATACTCGTAATAACGGATTTAAGTTGCGTGGCAGACGTTTCATTACTAATATCGCTAAAAAGTTCTTTACGTTTAAAGTAATTGATAAATGGAATAATCTTTCCGCGCCCGTCGTGAACTCTACCAGCTTTAATATGTTTAAGAACCGTTTAGATAGGCATTTTAAAAATAGTAACGTTGTTTAATATAATAATAAAACAATCACCCTTCTCCCTCTCAGCCTCCCCCTTTTCCCTCTCAGCCCCCCCCCTTTCCCTCTCAGCCTTCCCCTTTTCCCTATCAGCCTCACCGTTTTCCCTCTCAGCCTCACCCTTCTCCCTCTCCCTCGTTAAATTTATTAGCGTTGTTTAATATAATAAAACAATTAGCAACAGGAGCTCTGGGGATGGTGATCGAGGATGAGTCTGTTGACGATAATGCCAGCTTGTGACATGCTAGATCATCAAGCCTTATGAAAATAGGATTAAAGAGTTAGACTTGCGTTTACTCGAAACTAGGAGATTAAGGGGAGAGCTTAGTGAAGTTTTCAAAATCGTTAATAAAATCGATAACGTAAATTTTGATAAACTGTTCACTTTCGATAATAGCAATACTCGTAATAACGGATTCAAGTTGCGTGGCAGACGTTTCATTACTAATATCGCTAAAAAGTTCTTTACGTTTAAAGTAATTGTAAATGGAATAATCTTCCCGCGTCAGTCGTGAACTCTACCAGCGTTAATGTGTTTAAGAACCGTTTAGATAGGCAGTGCAAAAATTTTAACGTTGTTTAATATAATAATAAAACAATTAGTAACAGGAGCTCTTGGGGTGGTGATCGGAGATGAGTCTGCTGACGACTAAGCCAGCTTGTGACATGCCAGCGTGTGATATTCCAGCAAAAAAAAAAATTTGACTTACACGAACTGAGATGTAGCTCGTAGCTTAAACTAACCCACCTTTTCGTTTTCTTTTTTTTTTCCTTCTCTCCTTATTTGCATGTCTGTAACTCTCTTCATTGCATGTCTGTAGTTTGCATGGTATGATAGTGTTTGAGCTAAGAATGTGTTGCATGGTTTGTAATGCGTTCTTATTTTACTTCTTTTCACGCCTTTCCGGCAGAGTGGGCTGCATCCTCTACCTCCCTATGCTGTGGATTGGAGGACCGGTCTACAACAGCTGGAAGTATTCTCTTCGACTATTTTTCCAACTTGTCGGCAGTGGCCGACGGATGATGATGGTTTCCTTCTTTCTCTTTTTCTGAATGAATTTTAACCCACGAGTGATAGGTTTTGCTACTTACTTAACCACATATTCTCTTCTTTTAACCCCCTTACTTTCTTCTTTCTCTCAGGCTAACCTTAGAGTGTATCTTAGGGTCTTTGTTAGCCTTAGCTTCTGTAGATCTGTAGATCCTTTACAAACGATACAAAGATCAGCAGAAAAATCAGCGATGTAAATGAAGTGGAGGCCTTGCAGAGGGACATGAACAATATACACAAATGGTCATAAGACAACAACATGTCATTTAACACGGAGAAATTTCAGCTCTATATATATATATATATACAGGGTGTCCCGTAAGTCTGGACCCATAGGGAAAAATAATAAAATTACAAAATAGTCCAAAAATTTATTACATAATCTGTTCAAAGTGTCCGCCGTTGTGTCGCACACATAGTTGAAGACGCAATCTCCACTGCGACAGCACTTTCTGAATCACAGTCGCAGAAATTTCTTGACACGCCTCCACAATGCGTGCTTTAAGGTGGAAAATGTTCTGAAGTTTGACCTCGTACACTTTGGCTTTCAAGTGGCCCCACAAATAAAAATCATAATAAAAAATAATAAAAAATAATAATAATAAAATAATAATAATAACATAATAAAAAAATATATTATAAATCCCTATGGGTCCAGACTTACGGGACACCCTGTATATTTGATTCAATAACTGCAATGTTCGCCTTTGATATATATATATACTGTGTGTGTGTGTGTGTATATATATATATATATATATATATATCAAAGGCGAACATTGCAGTTATTGAATCAAATTTGATGGAAATCACGCAGTCCACAGCCAAAGAAATTTATGTGCATCCCATGATATCTTCATACCTGAAAGAATATTAAATTTCGTGGAAAAAGTGTGATAATTCTGTTTTTGTTTTTGAGCTAGTAATGTAGTTTCGTGTCACACTGAAAATGTAATTCAGTGGATGGTGAATGAATTTAAAAAAAAAACATTAAATTTGCTATTGCATTTAGTGAATGATAAGCAAAATCCCAACTTGAAATTCTAAACTGAGTAGAGCTTATGAAAAAGTGAAAGAAAACATAATTTTTAAAATTAAAATTAATCTTTCTCCTTTTTTTTAAGATTTTGGAATATCAAAAACAAAAACTAAAGCTTTCTGAACCACTTCTGACTGTTTATTTGGTTCCATACGCAACTCTCTATCAACTCATGAAGACAGTAAGTTTCGAAAATCATTTTTTAGTTCAAAAATCAAAAAGTTCAAAAAGTTTAGTTCAAAAGTGCTGATTTTTTGAGTGGATGTTTGATATGTTCCTTAAATTCGGGTAACACCAGTGAAACAGGTGTACCAAAGAGATTTCAAGAAGCTCTTAAAAAATTGAAAGCAAACCATGATATTTGTGATAACTAAAAACAGGTAAAACTAACCAGATAGCAATACAGAACAAACACAGTTATAGTGAGAAACTAAATGAGTTATTAAATGATAGTAATACTTATGAAAAATTAACCAATGACCCATTAAAAAATAAAATGAAACAATTCAATAAAGGCCTTACCAAGGTTCTAGGAAATTCGAAATTAGCCAAACAATTCAAAAGTATGAATTCGTCTCTTCCCAATATGTAAGGCCTTCCTAAGACTCATAAAGAAGGTTGTCCCCTTCGGACTTTCATCTCCAATGTAGGTTTAGTTACGTACAAATTGTCTAAATGGCTTGCCAAACACTTGTTTCCAGCTGTAGATAGTATTTCCCCTGCTCACATAAAAACAATCAACATTTTTGTGATAAGATAAATAATTTAGAATTATCTAATGGCCAGTTTGTCAGTTTTAATTAAATTTCTTTTTTACAAATATCCCAGTAGACGAAACCATTAATTTTTTGAAGGAAATTCTTCTAACCTAAACCTAACGCTTCCAGTAACAGCCAAGAAATTCATAGAAATGGTGAAACTCTGTGTCGAGGATAATGTATTTATAACTGAGGGCACGTTCTATAAACAGAAGTATGGCATGGCCATGGGCAATCCCCTCTTCCCCATTTTGGGCAATTTATTTATGGAGTTTTTCGAAACAAAATTGTTACCTAGAATATTCTTCCCCAATCAAATTTGGTTAAGATATGTGGATGACATATTATCAGTATGGCCAGCTAATAAGAATTTTGATGACTTCTTTTCCAAACTCAATAACCTTCATCACTCAATTAAGTTCAAATGTGAATGGGAGAGATAGAAAAATACCTTTTTTGGATGTTCTCATTAATAGGGCCAATGATTTAATGAAGGAGACCAATTCAAACTCTTACATTCACTCTTTTTCATTTCATGATGACCAAGTAAAAAAATCAGTTGTATCTTCAATGTTTCTAAGAGCATATAAAATCTGTCGCCCTTCTTATGTTGATGAGGAGATACAAAAAATCAACAATATATTTAAAAATCTGTATTATCCCAAATGGTTAATTTTTAACGCTCATTTGGCAGCCAGAAAAACATTTTATACTGGCAGGTCAACTGAAAACAAGGATTACAAAAAAAGCATTGTCCTCCCCTATAACAAAAACTTGAAAGGGCTTAAGAAAACTTGTCAGGGAATAGGCACTAATGTGGCATTCAAATATAATAACTACATAAATGATATGTTAATAAGGAACAAACCTAAGGACGAAAAAGACACAGGTGTGTATATATATTACCATGTAAAGAATGTCCTATAATGTATACGTGGGAGAAATGAGAAGGAACCTCAGTAAGAAAATTTATGAACACAAAAGAGATATGAGGGTGGGGAATGAAAAAATGCTCTATTCTGTCATGTTAGAGACTACAACCATGTAATAGATTTCAATAATTGCAACTTTGTTTTTAAATCTAATGGTCAATTCTCTTTTAACCAAATTATATATAATAAAATTAAGAACTTTGTAACATTACCCTCCAAAAATCCCCAGGCAACACAAGTACATCCATCAGGTCAAAGCTGGGTCGGAAGAGTTACTTAACTATTCTCTGAGAAGAGGATGGGAAGGTTCAGTCAGCTAATCCCTGATAATTAACTTGCAGGTGTATATAATGAAAATGAAAATGAAAAGGTTTATTGTACGACTATAGTCCATATGACAAATATTATTAATACAATGACAGTTCATATACTAAGTATAGAAATACTGTATATACAATTGATTAGAAATAATACTGTAATGTCCAAGTTAAGTGAAGCTACAGACAGACGTTTTCGTACCAAGAAATCCATAGCTTAGAGAGCTTAGAGGATAAATGGCAGGACTCATGGATAACTTGGATGATCGGGTTGGTTGATTTTTTAACTCTTTGCATTAGACTGTGTTAAGCACGTCTTGTTACCTCCGGGAAGCTCGGGACATTGCGGGTAGCAGACATTTGCGAAGCTGAGCATCTCGGGGGTAATTTATGTAAGTCTAAAAGACCTGTTGTACAGCAAATTTAGAGTTCTGCCCGAATCTTTTTTATAATTCACCCACAATTGCTGTCCGTATATATTACTGCAGAAAGTACGAAAGAGAGTGTCTTTAGTTTTACTTGTACGGAACCGAAAGTTGCTTATAGTCATATTCGCCTTAGCACAAAGGCATCGAGATTGTTTTCTTATATCCGAGTCATCACTCAAGGAGCTGGTAATAGTTTGACCCAAATACTTAAACTCTTGTACTTCCTCAATTACTTCACCATTCATTTTAAACCTTATATCAGCTGGCTGATTACAGTTTTTACGATGAAATTGCATAACCTTAGTTTTTGTAACATTAAAAAGAATATCATGTTTCTGCGAATACACTTCGCAGACTTTTAGTAGCCGATCCAGACCTTTAACAGAGGAACTTATTAACACCATATCATCGGCATAAACTAAGTTATTTATCCTTGTGTTATCTCTACAACATCCCACTGTTGCCTCATTAAGTGAAGCAATTAATCCGTCAATATACACATTAAACAGCATAGGGGAGAGCAAGGAGCCTTGTCTCACCCCGCAAGAGGAGCCAAAACACTCGGATAGTACATTGCCCCACCTAACAGTGAAAGATTGGTGGGAATACCAAAATTTCAACAAATTTAATATGTGCAATTGTGCATGGGAACCTTCCTGTCTTCTAGTTTTGCAAATAAAATACTGTGGTTCACCCTATCATATGCCTTACTTATATCTAGGAAACAGCTATAAATAGTTGAATTATTGTCAATGTATTTAGATATTGTTTCTTTAAGTACATAGATACACAGGTCAGTTGAGTGGGACTTTTTAAAGCCAAACTGATTAGATGTCCAGAGGAAATCATTTAATCGGCGTAACAAGAGCTTTTCTAGTAGTTTCGAGAAGCAGGAAGCGACAGCAATAGGCCTGTAATTATTACTGGACAGAATGTCTCCGTACTTATTTTTGACCAGGGGCAAGATATATACCCTCATGAACTATGCAGGGATATAGCTATGAGCCAGCATGGCTGATAAGAGCAATGATATATGCAGACATACTTCGTACTTCGTCATTTGCATATTTTAAGTGCTCATTCGATAAGTCATCTAGCCCTGACGCAGAACCAGTCTTTAACTCTTTAATTAACCTCTTTACTTCAGAAAATGTTATCAAAGTATTTTCCCTTGTCCCTCCCACAATCGTTTCGCTGCAATCTATCTTAAGATTATCCCTACTCACACTGTTAAGAATGTTAGAATAGTGGTTTTTCCATAGGCTTTGCAATTTCATCCTCCCCCGACACCCCATCGATTGTCGGAGGGAGGACATTTTGACACCCGTTTGATTCTTAAGAAATTTCCAAAAAAATTTTATTGTCGTTATTTATGCGAGCTTCACAGGCTTTTGATGCTCAAATAGACTGTTCTTCCTGTTTACATCGCCTTATGGCCGCCTTATACTGACCCCGACTTCTACACATATTCAAGTATACTGGTCCTAATCTGGGTCTACCATGAAAGCACCAGAAATCATAGGCGTCTTTCGATTCCTTCTTCAGGGGGGCAATAAAATCATTCCATCCAGGAATAATCTTAGTATGATAGTTGTAAGATTTAATCAGGGGGCTTCCTGCTTCTCTTAACAAGGATATTATCGTACTATAATACCTATCTATGAGTTTACAGTGAGAATCATTTGAGCAAGGATTATTACGGGCAAGGTGCAAAATTTCTAAATTATTAAAGAGGTGACTTGTTCTGTCTTTGTATTCTATTCTCTGCTGCATCGTAACATATAAACTCTGTTCTCTGTTTATACGGTCATTACCAATTGAGAAGGGCTAACGAGGAGCCGAAACTGTATTGGTGTTAAGAAATAAAAATTTACGTCTTCCCGAAGAGTGGTTTCCTTCTTTATACTTCGTCGCGACAGCGCGTTATTTTACTTAATATATATATATATGAAAATGAAAATGAAAATGAAAATAAAAAGTTTTATTGGCAGACTTTGGCAGACTTTAGGTTTATTTGTCCATATGACAAATATTACCTTTCAACCTTTCAACTGTTCCGCACGATGATTCCTCCTCTCGAGTTGGCCTGGTGAAGTAGTGAGTTGGTTTCTTGTACTCTCCACCTCACATATCCAGGTACGCCCGGCTCATCGGGGATTGTTCTGAGCCAGGCGTCTAGTCTTCTTTTGAAGATGTCCACTGTAACTCCACTCGTGTTCCTTAGGTCTTTGGGCAGCTGATTAAACAGTTTTGGTCCTGTCACAGCAAAACTATTTTCTTTCAGGGTAAAGGATGTTCCCTCTCTAGCCTTTAATTTGGGAACACGACACAGTTTTCCTTTTCTACTTTCCACTGTTGTTTGGGGAGTTACAGGGTTCAGAGTAAGATTAGGGACTAATTTCTCCATTATTTTCCAAGTGTAAATAATGGTGTGCCTCTCTCCTCCTTTCCAGTGAATATAGATTTAATTCGCATAACCTTTCCCAGTAATTTAATTTGGGAACACGACACAGTTTTCCTTTTCTACTTTCCACTGATGTTTGGGGAGTTACAGGGTTCAGAGTAAGATTAGGGAGTAATTTCTCCATTATTTTCCAAGTGTAAATAATGGTGTGTGTGTCTCCTCTTTTCCAGTGAATATAGATTTAATTCGCGTAACCTTTCCCAGTAATTTAGTTCTTTGCACCCCTTGATCTTGGCTGTGAAGCTTCTCTCAATCCCTTCCAGTTGTCTGATATCTTCTTTTTTATATGGGCATGTTAGGACCGAGCAGTATTCCAATTTGGGTATGATCAGTGTTTTCAGTAGAGGAATCATTATATTCCTATCTCTTCGTTTAAAGGTTCTCAGTATCTGCCCAGTTCCTCTCTTTGCTCTGTTTACTGCTATCTTATTTTGTGTTTCAAATTTCGCATCATCAGTCATTAAACCCTTAAGTCTTTTGCTTTAGAATTTCTCTGAATTTCCTGTCCATTTGGGGTATAATATTCCATGGATTTTAGGTCCTCCCTTTTTTCCGTACCGTAACAGCTGAAATTTCTCAGTGTTAAACTTCAAATTGTTGTCTTCCGTCCACTTGTAAATTCTGTTCATGTCTGTTTGTAGAGATCCTATATCTTCTTGGTTTCTTATTTTTCTACTGATCTTTGTGTCATCGGCAAAGGATGTTACTGTGCTGTCTCTTGTAACGTCCTCATCTACGAGTATGTCAGTTAGCATGATTATGAAGAGTAGTGGAGCTAATACTGTTCTCTGTGGTATTGAGCTGAGGACCTCTGATTCTGATGAAGATGCTCCTTGTACTGTAACGACTTGCCGCCGCTTACTAAGGAAACTATTTATCAATTTTCCTACTTTTCCTGTTATTCCCATATACTTCAGTTTATGTATTATAATTTCATGGTGAGACTTGTCGAACGCCTTGGCAAAGTCTTTGTATATTACATCATAGTTTTCATTACTTTCCAGTGCATCAATTGTTAATACAATAATTATTAATTATAACAAACTTAATAATTATATATATATATATGTATATACTGTATATGAAAATGAATGAAAATAAAAATGAAAAGGTTTATTGGCAGATTATAGTCCATATGACAAATATTATTAATACAATGACAGTTCACATCCTAAGGATAGAAATAACTTATATACAGTTGATTAGAAATAATACAGTAATGTCGGAGTTAAATGGAGCTACAAACAGACGTTTTCGTACGAAGAATTCCATAGCTTAGAAGATAAACGGCAGGATTCATGGATAGCTTGGATGATCGGGTTGGTTGATTTTTTAATTCTTTACATTAGACTGTATTGAGCACGTCTTGTTACCTCCGGGAAGCTCGGGACATTGCGGTTCTGCCAGAACCTTTTTTATAATTCACCCAGAGTTGCTGTTCATATATATTAATGCATAAATTTTCAGAATATTTTTCAATATTTTTTTGAACAATGAATAATATATTCACTTTATTCAAATTCAAAATATATAATGTTGGCAGCATGGAACCTTTTTAGGCAAAATTAATAAGATTCACTTACTTATTACATGAGAGAGGTAAAGGTAAAAAGGTAAAAATTTCCAAAAGTTGTTTAATTATTTTATTTTACAATTTTTAAATAAAATTATCAATTGTATATTTAGTAGAAAATAAGTTATATTTAATGGGAAAAATATGTTAAGATAAATTATGAAATTAAAAGTTTAATGAAATTAGTATATCTTAGATAGTTATTTATAAAATAGGAACTTAATTATTATAGTAATAATAATAATAATAGATGTAGAGAATATTTACATCAGTAAGAGCTAATAAAGTACTTCTTTAGTGATTTGCGAAATACATTTAGTGATGAAGCCTGTCTGATATTTGTGGGAATTGCATTCCATATATCTATTCATCTGAAAGAGAATACATTTCTTGTAGTTTCCATTGTATAGTTTGATTTGCTTATAAAATCTCTGGGAAATCTAATGTTATAATTATAGTGAATTTGTTAGGGAGTGTTTGCTCTTTGAAAGGGTGAGGTATGTTGATTTTTATTGATAATTTTGAACATAATGACAGCAACATTGATTTGTGTAAGTTATTTAGTTTTAAGGTATTTTGCTCTTTTAAAATTGGGGAAGTGTGACTTCGTTATTATTATTTGAAAGTGTTCGCAGACATTTTTTATGAATGACTTCCAAAGAATGTTTTATATATTTTTATAAGCTATTCCATGTTGGAATGAAATATAATAAATGTGGGTGGATAAAGGAATAATATAGGGTGAGGGGTGCGTTTTGATGAAGGGTCTTTTTAAGTTTAATTAATATGAAGAGAAATCTTGATATTTTGGAAATGATATGGTGTACATGACTTTTTAAATTTAGTTTTTTGTCTAAATTAATGCTAAGTACTTTAACTTGTTCACCCTTTGGGTAAGAAGGCAGAAATAATAGGGATGTAAAGTCAGAAAGGTGAGAGAGGAAAAGACAGAAAGTAAAGCGTACACATCTATTCACACAGTCATCCTGTTGGACCAGCGCCTCCCTTCCACATGGCAAAAATTCCACCCTTCCGACGCTTCATACGCCATGCGTGGTGGCTCTTCCAGGTCTGATAAAACATGAAAGAGACAGAATTTCGAACTTACATACTTCTTGCAAACCTCTTCCTTTCCAACCTACTTGCAGCAACTTCTCGTGCATCACCCAGATGAAGTCCACGCCTACTCTCGCAACATTCATCATGTTCACCCATCTTCTCGGCCTTCCTCTCCTCCTAGTACCTTCGCAAACACCCTTTCCACTCACTTCACAACTTTGTCATCTTCCATTCTTTCAACATGCCCAAACCACCTTAATATACTTTCTTCAATTTTTACTTCCACTGACTTCTGAACACCACATCTTTCCAGAACCACACGATTTCTAACTCTATTAATCCGACGCACGCCACATATACTTCTCAGATTATCCACCTCAACCTCTCTTACACTTGACTTCTCCCTTTCATGTCAAGTCAGTGTTTCACATCCATACAAAAGTGTCGGTACTAACATACCTTCATATAAACATCTCACACCATCTCGATCCAGTCTCCGCTTTCTCACAACCGTTTGCAGCGCGCCCGTCACCTTTCTTCCTTGATTCGCTTTACTATTAACTTCATCCGCACTCGTACTTCTTTTGTTCGCTGCAGATACTTTCCCTTCCCAGATACTTAAAAGACTCTACCACCTCTAGTGCTTCACCATTCACCATCACATAACAGATCCAATTTTCCTCTCCCTCCACAATCATTACTTTGCGCTTACCGACATTCATTTTCAACAATCTTCTCTCGCGCAACGCCACACAACTCTTAATAACTTCTCGCATATCACACTCATTCTGGGCAAATGGTACAGCATAATCCGCATACAACACATTCGACAGGCCCCCAAACCTATTCCCATCACACACCAGATTCAATCCTCTTTCTAGAAGTCGCACTTTCACCTCTCTCATTACTCCAACCATGAACAGATAGAACAGCCACGAAAACATCACACATTCTTGACGCACACTAACACTTATATCAAACCATTCACTCAGTTCCTTATTTACTCTCACACATGCGTTACTTTCATCATAGAAACTCTTCACCGCGTTCATGAATCTACCGTCAACCCCATATATACTCAAGACCTGCCACAGTGCTTCTCTATTCGTTCTATCATATGCTTTCTCAATCAATTGTCGCACTACAAACCCTTGATCTACAAAGCCTCTTCCACCTCGAAGCCCGCCTTGCTCATCACTCACCAAGCATTCTGTAATACTACGAACTATTTCTATCATTATCTTACTATCCCAACTACACTCAATAGACTTATACCTCTGTAATTCTTACATTCACTCCTTTCACTTTTTATTTTGTACAATGGAACAATTTTTGCTTTTTTTTCCAGTCTTCAAGCACATTCACATTTATCCATGCACTCTGATATATGCACCACAACCACTCCAACCGTTTCAGTCTCCCATAATCATTTCCCCATATATTCCACTCACATTTGCCCCTTTTCCATTCAGCTTGCGAACCGCCGCTTTCACTTCATTCATGGTTATGTTCTCAGGCATTCTGTCACGTGTCTTCCTCACATCGCGCCAAACCCCACCATATTTATATTTGCACTCCTCTCATCTCCTCCACCCATCAAACCCTCGAAATATTCCTTCCATCTTTCCGTAGATCTGCATCCGCTGCGAGCTTTCTTCCATTTTCATCCTTTACTCTCAAACTTTTTTTCTTAGTTTCATTCTGGCACTTCCGCATGTCCTTCCAGAACAACTTTCTATTCTTTACATAATTCTCATTCATCCTCCTTCCAAACTCATTATTTACGCCCTGTTTTTTCTGCTGCACTAATCTCTTCACATTTCTCGTGCTCTCTTCATACACCCTCTTTCTTCTTTGGTTTTCTTCTCTCTCTCAATTACTCTGCACACACAACATCCATTTCCTCCTTTTATCTTCAACTGCTGATGCAATCTCGACATCCCACCACACTGTTGCCCTCTTCTTCGCACCTGTTTTTGCACACACTCCTTGAATTCCTAATCAGACATTCCTAGTACACATTCCACATTTCACTCATATCCATTTGTTCTGTAACTTGTACACTCAGTTCATCATTTACTTTCTTACTATATTCTCCCTCTACCTCTCTCACCATTAACTTCTCCACTATAATTCTTTCGTGACCCACCTTTTTATCATTCACTCTCTTCCAGTCTCCACACAACTTCACTTTACATACTGTAGGACTATCATGTAGCTGGAGAGATCCCGACTCATACCTCATACTACACATGTCACATACCTCTTTCAGCATACTTCTTTTGAAGGGCACATAATCTATCAACCTTCTCTCACCACGTATATCATTTGTTCTATACCAGGTACACTTACGTACCCTGTTCAAAATAGGAATTTATTACACACACACACACACACACACACACACACACCTTTTTCTCATTGCATAACTCTTTCAGCCTATACCCATTACTAATTCACCCCCGGTACACTATGCTTCCCCAATACCTCATTTTTCAGACCCATACCAACTTTCCCATTTATGTCTCCGTCAAAAATATTTTGTAACTTTCAGGCACCCTTACGATCACACTATCAATCAAACTCTCCCCAGAAGCTTTCTTTCTCATCTTCACATTTATCATCACGCGGCGCATATCCAACCACTACATCCACTTTCATTCTTGCAAAATTAAATTTCACAAAGACACTTCGGGAACTGACACACGATAAGTCTCTCTTCGCTCACACCTTTTCTTCTCACTCTCTCCCTCACACCCACACTCACCCACTTAACCCCCCATTCACACTCTCCACCTTTTTCACCTTTGTTTCATACAACCCCATAACATCAAATCTTCCAACCTTAAACACCTACACCACTTCTGCTCTCCTCTACCCATCATTTATCCCCATTATATTCCACATATCCACGCGTGGGCGGCCTGAGCAGGCGCGGTACCAACTTCCGAGGCTATTTTTGACCTTTGTGCGGAGAAAGAAGGAAGGATGGATCCCCAACCCATTCCCTCCCCTCTTGTATCACAGGAGATGCGGAGCTAGCTGCACCTTTCGGTGGTCGGTGTGGTCGCCATATTCCTACGTCTTCATTACGACTTTACTTTTAATTATTAAATGCGCCTCAAATTTGGTCTCACATTGCTGTCAAAACCAAACTGTCAAACAACAAAATTTCTGTGCAAGTTTAAAATTTAAGTTGTATATGCCTACCATAGTAATTTATAATATTTTTTCTGTAAACTTCAGTTAATGTTTACGAAATTTTTTTTCACTTTTTAAAGTTAAACAAAAATTGGACTGAAAGATATAGGTAATGAAAATACCAATATCGGTGTTAAGTGGAGCTACAGAAAAACTTTTTCATACCAAGAAGTTCATAATCTAGAAGACATAAAGCCGGACTGATGAGTAGCTTTGATAATTTACTAAGAGTATCTAGGCATCTTGAAAATCTTGGACCCCCATTTTGGCTCTCTTTTTCCTCTATGTGGAAGACGTTTTAGCGAGCGTTCGCCCTTGGCCCCCTCCGTGCATAAAAAGAAAAAAGTTGGGTAATTTCTTTTATAAGAGTGCTATAC
Organism: Bathynomus jamesi; assembly: GCA_023014485.1. Classification (NCBI taxonomy): domain Eukaryota; kingdom Metazoa; phylum Arthropoda; class Malacostraca; order Isopoda; family Cirolanidae; genus Bathynomus; species Bathynomus jamesi. The sequence goes on along the minus strand of JAJOZX010000541.1, from coordinate 1,102,049 downwards.
AACAGAATAAACCCAAAAGGCATCAAAATATACCTGAAAATTTATTCACTTTTCTCTTATATTTAAAGGAAAAAGAAGCAAGATGCCTGTATGTAGTTAGATTTTCCTCGCAAAAACAACCTCCTCATTTTTACTGATTACTCTAATGCTTTCAGCGTAATGAAACGTAAAAACTTTTGTTCCTTTTTACCTGATCTTTTTATGTCATGGTCAACGAACGAATTACTTGTAATGGGGTTCTGTTCCAGAAGGATTTTCGTTCGGACCCGTTTGGACTTGTACTGTAAATTGGTGGTGGGCAATGCTTCTTTACACAATCTTCAGTTCTCCGAGAACACCATTCTGTTTTCAAAGTCCTTTAGTTTTCGTTAATTTACTTACGTATGTAGTAATGTAATAATAACTTAGGTAACTTTTTCAGTTAATCGACAGCAGCAAAGGGTACTGACGAACAAGTAGGGCACCACAGTTCTTTAGGTCCCTAAAATTACATCAATTGATACGCACCTTATACAGAAGCACATTCATACTTACGAAAATGCAAATCGTTCGCTTGGACTTATGAATATCGCGTGGACGGGAAATTTCCAAGACACTCTAATAACCTGACTTAACCTAACCCAACCTAATTTAACCTAACCTAAGCCTAACGTAATCTAACCTATAGTAACCTAGTCTAACCTGACCTATAACTTAAAGTAATCCCCCTCCCCACGAAACCTTGTCGATACAATGTCACATCAACGAAATGTCGTTATAGCTCCGACCCACATATCATGCCTTATAATCCAGTAAGTGTTTCTTCTACTTTACTGCGATCTACTGTATATTTTTAACCTGACTTAACCTAACCCAACCTAATTTAACCTAACCTAAGCCTAACGTAATCTAACCTATAGTAACCTAGTCTAACCTGACCTATAACTTAAAGTAATCCCCCTCCCCATGAAACCTTGTCGATACAATGTCACATCAACGAAATGTCGTTATAGCTCCGACCCGCATATCATGCCTTATAATCCAGTAAGTGTTTCTTCTACTTTACTGCGATCTACTGCGATCTCGAATTACGAGAGAGAGAGAGATACAAGGAGTTACAAGGAAAAGAAGTACCTCAAAAGGCCTTGCGGCCCATACCGAGGAGGTACTAATGGCAACGGGTGTTAGGGAAAAAGTCCTACACCCTCAAATAGTGTGCAAAATTCGGTCTAATCTTTTCTTGAACTGATCCACGGAGGAACTGTTCACAACTTCTGAAGGTAACTTGTTCCACATGTCACAGATCTTATAGGTAAAATAATCCCCCACATACTAGTGCTAAACCGTTTCAAATCCAACTTTCAACCATTGTTGCGAGTTGAGTTATTTAAACTAAACATGCTTCTAAAATCGACATCGTTGAACCCGTGTAAGAGCTTCAAAACCTCGATAAGTTGACCGCGCAGCCTCCGAGTTTACAGCGAAAACAAATTCAGGGCGCGTAAGCGTCGATTGTAGCCCATATGCCTAACGGAAGGGATTAACTTTGTGGCTCTCGCCTGGACTCGCTCCAGCCTCTCAATATCTTTCCTGAGGGTGGGCGACCAGAACTGCACAGCATACTCCAGGTGCTGTCGAACCAGGAAATTGTACAGAGAGAGCACAATCTCCTTGTTCCGAAATCGAAATTGCCTCCTGATATAACTCAACAGCTTCTGGGCTTTCTTTTCCACCTCTACGCACTGTTTGGTAAACTTAAGGTCGCTGCACACCCAAGTCCTTTTCCAAATCAGTGGCCTCGATATTACTCCCCAACATGGAGTAGTCCGACTTGGGATTGGCGTAGCCAATGTGCATGACCTTGCATTTACCCAAGTTAAACAGCATTTGTCATTTTTCGGACCACTCTTCTATCCTACATAGGTCCGCACGCAGTTGTTCGATCGCTTCGGGCGTCCCAACATTGGCCCCAAGCTTGGTGTCATCAGCGAATTTGGCGATCCTACTGACGACGCCAGCGTCGATATCATTTATGTAAATGTGTAAATGATAAACAACAGTGGCTCCAAAACGGAACCCTGAGGAACCCCGCTAGTGACAAAGGCCCAACCCGAGCTAGCCCCTTTAATTACAACCCTCTGCCGCTTATTCTTCAGCCAGTTTCCAATCTAGCTACCTACTTCCCCAGCGATACACAGCGCGCGGACTTTGACCATTAGCCGGCGGTGAGGTACCTTATCAAAGGCTTTCTGAACGTCGAGATAAAGTATATCAATCGCCCTACTTACATCGTACTCATTCTACATGACGTTGAAAAACTCGAGCAAGTTGGTGAGACACGACCTATGCCGCCTAAACCCATATTGGGAGTCTCCAAGCAGCTTATAGGAATCCAAATGGTCAACGATCCTATCCGCTATTATCCCTTCTAATAATTTACCTATAACCGAAGTGAGACTAATGGGACGATAGTTCCCTGGACTTTCGTGATCCCCTTTCTTAAAGATAGGGGTCACGTTGGCTTCCTTCCAGTCACCAGGCACCTGGCCCGTCTCCAACGATTTGTTGAAGACTGTAGCCAGGTTGGGAGCCACCTGGTCGCGCACTTCCCGCAACACTCTGGGAAGGAACTGGTCTGGCCCAGCAGCCTTAAACGTGCTCTGTTTGTCTATTCTATCTGCAACGACTGTCGCGGTACACCGAACACTATTCAGGCCAGCACCTTCGTGCCTGACGCCTGGCTCGGGGATGACGCGGGTGTCCTCCCTGGTGAGCCCTCCCGCAAAGTACTCACTTAGCACATTAGCGATGTCCGCGTCGGAGGTCCGCAGCGCGCCGCTGGGGTCCTTTAACGGGTCTATCATGCTTCTAATGGGCTTGGGCTTTCTACTATTAACATAACTGAAGAACTCCTTAGGGTTCCTCTTGCAGAGGCTTGCCACCCGGAGTTCTTCGTTACGTTTCGCTAGCCTAACCTTCGCCTTCACTTCCCTCCACAGGCCTCAGTGTTCTCATGGGAACGATTGGCCTTCGCCCTCCTATACACAGCTTTCCTATTTCGGATATTGCCGAAGCGATGTCCCGACTGAACCACTTAGGCTGCGTTGAAGCAGAGGTGCCGGTTTTGAGGGTATGGCAGCAGACTGCAGCACCATAAACTGGTCCCGGAATGCACTCCACACTCCCTCAACATCGCCGCCGACCTCTAACCCCATCTCACCTACGCTATCCCGGAAGCCAACAAAGTCTGCCCGCCGTAGATCGAGCTTACTGCCTCTCGAGTTACTACGCTTCACCCAAGGGACGCAGACACAGAACCTAATCAGACCGTGATCACTCCAGCCCAACGATTCGCCAACGGTGAGGCCAGTGACGAGGTTGTCTTCGGTTGTGAATACTAAGTCTAGAATGCTTTCGCCTCGTGTAGGCCGATTGACCCACTGAGTCAGGAAGTTCTCATCAACAAAGTCAACTAGCCTCCTCCCTTCGGCATCAGCAGTCCTGTCTTCCCAGTTTATGTCGTGACAGTTGAAGTCTCCTAAAATTACACACACCCTGTCCCCTAGCAGGTTACGGAATTCGGTGTATAGGGCTGTATCCTCCTCAAGGAGGAGATGCGGAGGTCTGTACACCAAGATTAACCTATAGTTCGTCCGTCCCAGGTTCAGATCGACGCCAAGCAGCTCCCGTTCCGATCGGAATTGGCAGTCAACGGACTCAACGTGTCCCTGACGTATCTTAGTATCCCTCTCCCCTCCCCACGGGTGCGGTCATTGTGAAACATTCTATACCCTGGAATCTCAAACTCCCCAACGTAGTCCCTACGATCAGTATGAATCCAGGACTCGGTGACAGCAACGATATCCTGGTATTCTGATGCTAAGAGCGCCCGTAGCTCGCAAAACTTATTCCTAATCGACCTAGCACTAAAAAGCACTGCACGGAGAGAGTCTTCTCTATTCTGACCGCCCCCTAGCACGACCCGTTTCCCGAACAGCCAGGGCTGTCGGGAGTTGAAGAGCCCCTCACCAACGAGGGGGCAATTTCCGCAGGAGCCTGAGCCCTCTCCAACGGGAAAGGAGGGTCACCCCCCTGTACCTGGACGCACCCTTCAGTTGAAGGTACGTCCACCAGCGGCTCAAGATCATCTCTCCCCGTTGGGGGCCCGTCATCAATCTCCCGGCTTGACATCATCGTACGGTATGGGTGCCGGTCGAGCAGCGCGCCTAGCATACCTTTACCCTTGACATTGAGGTGGACACCATCCCTCTGATAAAGGCCCCACCTACCCGAAAACGCGTCGAATGGGTCAACAAACCTCACGCCCAGTGGGACGCAGAAGTCTCATTGATGCTAATGACCTTACTGAGCGCATAGTCACTGGCATTCATCCGCGGTAAAATACCCATCAACATTCCCCTGTCTGTCTTAAGTTTCAGATCATCCGCAAGAGACATGATCTCGGTGATGAATGACCCCTTCGATCGAACCTACCCTACCGCTTTTGAGGAACAGGTCGTTGCCACCAGCGTGTACAACGATCGCAGTCCTCCGACTAGCCACGCGCAGCTTCTCTAGCTCCTTCCTTAAGTGCGCAGTTCCCCGCCCAGGTAAGCACCTTACCTTCCTCTTGTCCCGGTTTGCAGAAGCAAATTACTTCTCCTGGCCCCTGATCTGTGAGTCCTCAATCAAAATTGTGTCTTCCTCCTTCGCGCACAGGAGACTAAAGCGGTTGAAAGTCCTGACGGCGGCAACCGGGGTCTCAGACTTCGGCTTCGCAGCCTTCTTGCCCAATACCTTTCGATACCCGTCGCCACCCGCAGACTCAGCCGCACTTACAGCACCCGACCCATCCCGACCGGCAGCTACACCCTTCGGTTTCTTTAGGCCATCAGTACGCCCTTTCCCACCCTTTTTCTTCATCGGCCCCTTCCCACCCTTCTCTATCGGCCCCTTCTTTGCGCCCTCCTTTCCCGCCACCTTGCGTCGCGGTTCCGAGCATTCCACGTGGGTCGCCTGCGATTCATGACACTGATTTTTCACCCCGACCCCTGGTTGCACCTCTACCCTTTCTCCGCAGTTTTGATCTCTGCCCAGTCAGCGCTGGACCGCCTTTCCAGGGTGGTATCCTATCAATAAGCTCCGGGGTGGAGGCCACAGCCGCGCCTCCAACAGCCTCTCCCCTAGCTTCTCGTACAATTGCATGAGTTCGCAAAAGCGACACATGCTGGAGTGGTTGATCTTCTCGAAGCAAACTTCTTTGAAGTTCGTCACCCACTGGTTTACTCCACACCTCACGCACTCAACCTTTAGTTTCTAAGGTTCAATCATTGTAACTCATTTTTTTTCTAATAAAGCGTTCTAGCAATGAAAACTATCGAAAACGTTCTGACCAGTACATAAAAAAGGAGAGGGGGGAGTGAATTCTTCTCGCGCAAGCCGCATCCGCCTATCTGCAAGTGACGTTCATCCCATCCAGAAGACTACACCTCTCGCTGCTGCCGCACCGACCAAGGGTCTCTCCAGGGCCGGACAGTCCCAAACGTATCGCAGCTACCAACTGACAAACACTCGCGACGCAGCCGTCACGGATTTCCCGCCAGAAGCGACAGCGAGATGCAGCGCCTTATTAAGTTTTACTAGACACTCACAAGCGGCCAGACTCTTAGAATCCAGTATTAAAAGAGATATTCCACCAAACCCAGCAGCTACGCCCGAGACATTCCGCTGGCCTGGCAGCCAGCTGGGAAGTAAAGCTCTCTCACCTAAGAGCAATACAGCCAAGCACCATCAAATGGTCACCAAAGAACGGTCGCAGGGGGCTGGTCAGGCCATTACGCGTTAGAGAGAGAGAGAGAGAGAGAGAGAGAGAGAGAGAGAGAGAGAGAGAGAGAGAGAGAGAGAGAAGTTTTGCACGTAGTTTCGTTAAAATTTTCGCCAATATAAATATAAGATTTCTATAAACCAGAAAATATCAGAAAAATCAGTAGTAATTATTTTTAATTGTGTTACCAACCAAAACGAATAAAATATTCAAAAAACATAATGTATAATAATTTTTTATGCTTTTTGAAAATTTCATGTTTGGAAGCGAACCTTTTTCCACAACTGTGCAGTTGCCCGCATATGTAATGTTCCTCGCCTCACAGGAGACTCCGTACATGTGGCAACGCCCCAGTGATCGTCAAGGTACCCCAACTGGGGGAAGGTGGGGTGGAGGGGGGACAACCGAGTCCAACAACATATAACACAGACATATACTGTATATCTAAAGGACAATTGAATGTGCATTCATTGACAAACAGGTAATTATATTGTAATGTCTGTGTTCATAAAGATAAACAATTAAATGATCGTATACAGCGTTCAACTCCATGTGGTTTACTACGGTAATCTTATAGAGTAATAAGGTTCCATTATGATTACTGCAAGTCTATATGAATAGCTACCACAATACAACTTTTTATATACTCGTGAATTTGAACCAAAAATAGACATTACACAACCAATTACAATTACAGTACATTACAATAGTTTATAATATTTAGAAATTAGCTGGTCGAGAAAGTGTAAATTTATAGACAACTTCACTTATTATACGTTGCCATTTTTGTGAATGTAAAATATTTTTATATAATTACACTTTGAAATGAGTATAAATTATCATAATTATCAGTGTGTTTCAGTGTTCAATTTCTGTAAATATAGATTTTCTTTTGTAACGAAAACTTTAAAATTTCAAATAATCAGTAAGAGTATGAGCTAAATTTGGCTGATGCCAGTGCCCCAAAAATGGCCGATTCTGCCAATGCCGATGAATCAGTACACCACTCGTTTTTATTAATTATGCTAATTTTTAGGGCCAGGTTCTTTACTGGTAAATATACTATTCAATTTGATGTAATAACACGTTTTATAGATTTAATGACTTACACATGTTATTTATACCCTCATGTAATCGCAAGTTTCTTTAAAAATATCATCTTATTTGTTAAACTGTAATACAAAAATTTTCTAATCTTCTAATTTTTTTTACAGATAAGATAGTATAATGGTTCCAAATAAAGAAATTTCATACAAGAATAGGTTGAAAATTATTGTTCTCCGTGAAGAAGGCAACACTCAAAGACAAATAGCTGCTAAAGCTGGAGTATCATTGTCTACTGTTTCCAAAATACTTTCTCACCACTCACAAACTAGGGATGTGAAGAACAAAACAGGTTGAGGATGGAAGTGAAACACATCTGAAAAGGATGATGAGTATATAATAATGATGAGCAAGCGTAATAGAAAGAAGACTGGTGGGACGGGTAGGGGAATGAGGGAGTGTGGAGGTTGGTTGTGTATATAGGGTGGATCGATTTTACATTTTTTTCGATTTCTATATTCTAATAGAGACAAAAACTTGCGCATGCATGAGAAAATAGCCTCTGCAAAATCTTAGCTTAATAGGTAATCATCTTCTGCCCCCGGCAGAGCGATGAAAATCATATTTTAGTAGTCAAAAACGTATTTTTCTTATAATTTTTAAAATATTTCAATATGCATCCAAATTATTCCTAATAACTATAAAGTCGATGAAAAAGACCTCATATGATCGTTTTTCCAAGCGCGTTGTCCTACGTTAATATCTTTTGCCCCCGGCAACAACGTCAAATGTTGAAAAAATAGGTAATTTATATACATATTTTCAGATCGGCTCTTTGTCTTAAATAATGCATTTATATATTTCCCATAGCATTTATATCGTTCCTCAGGCATGAAATAACACACGCAAAATTTTATGACTCTCGAGTAATATCTTCTGTCCCCGAGAAAAGTCTAAATGTGGATTATAATTACGTTAATGCGATGTTATACGTACGATAAGTACTAAGTACAGCTCCTCGCTTGCTAATTTTATAAAATTAGCAACCCAGAACTCACCACGAGGAGGTGGCTGTACGTCGAGCTCCACCCTATCCAGCCCCAACCACCCTTCCTTTGGCTGCATGTCGATTTACATACGGTAATCTTTCTTAGAATCAAATCGTGGAATTTTTGTTCGGGAGTGAAGACGGGAGCGGATGAATCCGTCCCTCTCTTCTATTCCACTTACACTGGCAGAGGCTTCGGTTACTAATTTGATGAGTCTCTCGACCGCTTGAGTATGACAAGGGAATAGTGGGATCAGTCCATCAGGCTGGTCTCCCGTCTCAACAAACTCTTTTATTCGGGTATCAGGTATTGTTTTTGTAACGGGGGGTTCGGTCACCTCAGCCGTTTGCCAGTTGATCATTTCGTAATAGTTTTGACTATCGTAGAGCAGCTCAGGCATGGCGAAGGCTCGAATTTCCCCCGCTGGTGATTGTTTTGATCGTGCTTTTAATATTCTTCTCCATCCCAATTCTCTTATGTGTTGCTCATCGGCATGTAGCATTAGCCCTGTTCAAAAATCAACTTTTTCTTATTTTCATAGGTTTCTGTACTTTTTCCCATGCTTATTGACCTGAAAAGGCCGAAAATCACAACCATTTTGACCTAGGTTGTTGGGAAGCATTGCCGCATGGAGCTTTAATTTTTCTGCCTTGAAATCGGCCAAAAGCACCAGTTCCGGGGTCCCTTGAATCATGTTTTGCACTATAACCTTTTATCTAAACAAGATAGAGCAACAAAATAGGCACCAAATTAAAGTGTTTTTAATCCTCTTTCTAACTTATACAATTATGATAGTCTTGGAACAAGAAATGGCACATTGGTACATACAAAGATTTCAGAAATATCACAAAATTCGTTTTCTCACACTCAAGGCAGACAAGGCGCCTTATTCATGACACAAATTTGAATTTAACATTTTGTCACAAGTCTAATCGATCAAGAAGTGAAAGCATTACATGATGATTAATTTCATAATGACATTTACACAGTCAGTTGTTGAGAGTTTGTTTCTTGAAGCTGTCAAAGCGGCGTCTGTTAAACTCCACAGCTTGAAGGAGATAGTCCCTTTGCTTGGCATCTGTTGTTATGACATTTGCAAAGTCGCTCATCATCTTGACACCACGTTCAGCAATGTCATTCACCGCTTTCAGATTCTTAACATAGTCCAACGCTTTTCTGTAGTCCTCATTCTGTGGCCAAGACGTGACAGGTTGCAGAAGCCACTCGGATCCAATGTTCAGTGTGTCCAGCAGGAAATGTGATTCTGGGCCAATGAGATCAACCAGGGTGGTCTTAGCTGTGACTCTCTGGAATAGAGGCTTCCCTGTTCTGAAGCTGTCTGGCTTCTCAGTGGCATGTAACTGGGCAGCAATGTCGTGCTTCAATGTGTCACTCAATCTACTGCTGAACAGGGCAAATGGCACGACTTCCTGCGTCAGGTACCATTTGTGGTTTTCCATCTTATTAAGTACTGCATCAGCAAGCTCTGGGTCAGTTTTCTTGTACTTCAACATGTCCTGGATTAGACTTAGATCATTCACGGGACCATCTGCAGCAGACATTGACATCATCCATACAGGAGTGTAGAACAGCGCAAGGAAGGTGTTGAGTCTTTCCAGCTTTGATACAGTGTCTTCGTCGTACTCAAGTTGATCTGCAAACATCAGCATTTTCATGGAGTACAGGTTTCTGGCCATCCATCTGGCCTGATGAATGGCGCCTGGTCGACTCCAGTGAATACCTCGAGGAGGCGTTCCTCCAAGAACAATGACTGTCAGTTCAGCCATTTCCCTGTAGTCGGCTCTTGGAAGCCTTTCTGCTGTTAGAATGTCTTGGAGTATTTCTTCACTGTTCTTCTTCTTTTCCTTCAGCCATTTGCTGTTGATAGCCAGCATCTTTGGGTTTTCCTTGGACAAGTCCGTCCAAACATCCTTCAGATGCTCAAACCAGGGATTATCTGGCCCCTTCACCTTCCCAAACAGCTTCTCCCAAACTGCTCCTACTAGGATTTCCAGGATGTGATGTCGACAGGCCAGATAAAACACCTTTTGTTCAGCATTTTCTCTAGCAGTTTGGCAGCTCCTCTGTGAACTCCACTGTTACTGGATGTAGTGTCAAAAACAAGGGCAGTAACATTATCCGTAAGTTCCCATGTCTCCAGTAAATCCATTGAAGCCTCAGCCTGAGCTGTGCCAGAAGAATTGTCGATGACAGGTACTCCCAATAACTTTCCTTCAGTGTATGAAGGTGGACCAGACACTAGCACAGCTAAAGTCTCTGAGGTACTTCCAGGTTCACTGCCCAAGACATCTTTGAGCAACTTTCCATCCCAGTGTAAGGCAGCGTACTGTGGGGGGTTTTCACAAAACTTGGACATGTGACTCTGGCTGATATTATACCTGGACAGCATTCTGTTGCGACGTGTTGTTGAGGTTGAGATGACGAAGTTATCCAGATCAGCCCCTCCAGCTTTCAAGGTGGCAGAAACCATGGCAGTAACTTGATTGTCTGATAAACCAAGACGATCAGCTGTATTGCAGATGGCATCACATTCCATGACCTTCCTTGGAAACGTCAAAGTCACACTAGTCACAGTGTCTTGATGGTGAGAACATCCAGGACGAGGCTGATGGTAATCAATGTCCTCTGTGTTAGCGTCTTTGTCAGTTGAGTCACCCCAGGTAATGTCATCCACATGAACAACTGCCTCTTGTTCTGCTGCAGCTGTAAAATAGTACAACATGTTAAGACAGTAATTGTTAAGTACATACTAAATATCGCAATGGAGTAAAACTTAAAACTTTTTGTAACGTTCAAAGTAATTAGTTTTACCTTGTTCTTGTCTATGCTGCAGTCTTTCATTCCTCGCTGCTTGCTGCAGGGATCTTGTCTAAAAAATATGAACTGTGCGCCCACGGAGCTCCCTCAGCTCCTTGCTTAATGCCATTGTGAAGTTGTAACTTGTAGATGGTTTTCTAGATTCTGATTGAGTTTCTGTTGTTTCCTGAAAAATGATAGATAATTATTATTATTATTATTATTATTATTAATTATTATTTATTTATTATTATTATTATTATTATTATTATTATTTATTAATTTTATGCTCTTTCATTTGATACCTAATTTGTTGCACTATCTTGTTTAGATCAAAAGTTAAAGTGCAAAACATAATTCAAGGGACCACGGAATTGGCGCTTTGGCCGATTTCAAGGCAGAAAATTTAAAGCTCCATGCGGAAATGCTTCCCAACATCCTAGGTCAAAATAGTTGTGATTTACGGCTTTTTCAGGTCAAAAAGCAGGGGAAAATGTACAGAAACCTATGAAAATAAGAAAAAGTTGATTTTTTAAACAGGCCTAATGTAGCATGGAGATCAAAATATTTTCTGGGTGAGCAAAGAAAGAATTTCTACGGAGGACTTTGTTGGCGATTGTCTTAGATCTTTGAGGCATGTCTGAGAGAGACGCATCATTTCGAAAAAATGTTTTGCGCCCTCAGTGAAACTGGAGTTTTTCTTTATCTTAAACCAAATTGGTGCGTAAACTGTCATAATGAATCGCACAATTTCGTTGAAGGTGCTGGAGGGTTCACTGGTTGAAACATAGAGGCGCAGAAATCTATTTGCTGTTGTCAGTCACCTGGAATGCGCCATCTTACCTGGATTTCGAGCCACGAGAGCTGAAGAGCAGCTACCGCTCGACACTGCTCTCTAGATGCCTAACAAATATTTTTGGTCAGTGCTCAACTCTGCATCATCTATGTCAATGTCGGAAGATGGAATGGCATCGAATTCTGTAATTGGAAGTTTTTCCAGTCGTTCAGTTGTTTTCCAACTGGTCCAGTAAAGCCCATTGGCCCAGTTGTTTTGCCGTTCAAGTCTTCAATGAGGTGTCGCAGTGATAATTCATTACCGTGTAATAGGCATATGATCCACTGAACTGGCCTTTGTAGTTTCATTTCAATCATACGAATGGCTCCACCCTTTCGACCCGTGTTCACTGCGGTACCATCACAGCCGATAGCCACAATGTCGTCCGTGCTAATATTGTTAGTCTCTAGAAAGTTGATGATACCTGATGTTATTGCAGTGGCAGAACCTGATGCAGGAGTGAAATGCCCCATGTACTGGGATTCTGGTTCTTGAACTAAAACTATATGCTCTTCTACCACAGTCCTTCTATGCTTCACATTGTCTATTTCTTCTTGTGTCATTGTTTTATCTTTACGTCCGTCAAAGAAAATGCCCTGTAATGGTAGCGTGATCTTGTCATCTTGCTGATGCTCAGAACGAACTCTTTTTCTGGCTCTTCTTATCTTATTTCGATCAATCACTGAACTGACATCATCTTCTCGTATCCAGCCAACATCCTCTAACAACGAAGAAGCAATAAATGAAGCAGCTCTGTCTGAGACGCCCGTACGACCACAAGCTTCAGCAAGTACCTCGAGTTTCATTCGTGTTTTTTCCTTCATGTCATGTTTATCTCTCGGTGTTAGTTCATACGATGACGATGATTCTATAGATGTATCCTCGGTTTCACTAGAGGCTGACGAAGAAGGTCGTTCTTGAGAAGTTTCTTGTCGTTTACTAGTCGACGGCTCTTGATGTTCTGCTATTCCTTCTTGTTTCAATATCGCCAATCTTCTTGCAAGAGTCATCTCGTTTTTATTTGTTGTTTCAACATCCAAAGTTCCTATTGCCATTTTGCGATCACTTATTTGGTCGAGTAAAAACTGTTGCTCTTTCAGTGGTACTCGTCGTTCACGAGGGGAGCTGCATTTTGTCAAATCAGTGCATTTACAAGCCGATATGTCAAATAAGGTGGTCTTAGTTGATTTCTTGAAGTCCTCAAGCTTTTTCTGTAACGATTCTTTCTTCTTTTTCGCGTTCAGTGATTTGATGATGTTAGCCATTTTATCACGATAACTTTTCAACATTTGATTTATCCGTGCTGTCGAAACTGTTGGAATGGAAGCTAATTTCCACTAGTATTCCAGTCTCTCCGTGACCACAGCGGCAATGTCTTTGAATGGAGGTTCCTTCTTTGATGATCTCAACTCAGTTCTCACATGATGCTAGTATTGCATCACATCTTCACATGTGGGAAAACATCGCAAATTCAAATCTTTCCCAGCACCAAATATTGGACACGTAACCGATCTTCTAGTTGTAGCGGTAGCCATCCTGTAAAGATTAAAGAATAATGTATTGTTCTGTTACGCAATAAAATCGAAAAAAACAGAGTTATGAGAAAAACAAACAAGGATATGAGCAGAGAGATTGAGCACACTGAGGACTCTGAGTGAGGAGCCACACACACACACACACACACTGAGGACTCGAGGAGCCAGCTGCAAAATACACACCTGCCTTCGACGCTGTCAAAAGGCAACTGAGGGAACTGCGCAGTGCGTACTGGCGTGTCAGTGGCAGCTGCTGCTGGCAGCACTCACCAGAGATGACCTTTAAACCCTAGCCTAGAGTCATAAAATTTTGCGTGTGTGTTATTTCATGCCTAAGCAACGATATAAATGCTATGGGAAATATATAAATGCATTATTTAAGACAAAGAGCCGATCTGAAAATATGTATATAAATTACCTATTTTTTCAACATTTGACGTTAGTAGTTTAGCCGAAAAAGGGGAGAGTGCAAGAATGTTGCAAGTGATGACGTAATGTTGCAATGTTGCAAAGGGGGTGGGGGTTGTTGCAAACGGGGGGAGGGGGTTGAAAAAAAAAAGAAAAAAGAAAGAAAAAAAGAGTACTGGCCTTTGTTGCCAACCTAGGTTGCAAGGGGCATGCAACTTGGGGGCCTCCCCCAAGCTATTCCCCCCAAAGGGCCAGAGAGAAAGGAGGAGAGAAAGGAGGAGAGGTGTTCACCTGGCAGGAGCCAAGTGCATATTAAGACTTCAGCCGAGTAGGCGTTGTTTTATAGGCTCCTAATCAGCCAGAATCAGCCAGTTGGTTGAATCAGCCAGCTGACTGAGCCAAGGTGGGAGGGGTACACCTGAAGGAGAGAGAGAGACACCTGAAGAAGAGAGAGACGCCTGAAGGAGAGAGAGACACCTGTAGGAGACAGAGAGAGAGAGAGACACCTGAAGGAGAGAGAGGAGTTCTCCCCCAAGTTATTTTCGTTTTCCTAACCTAAGAGGCCACTAAGGGGTTTTACCAAAGGGCCTGAAAGAGAAGGACCAGAGGTCCTTGCTCGGCTGGGAGCCGAGCTTGAATGAGTCTTTCATCAACTTCTCTGTCTTTTATAAGCCTCTATTCTGGCTGAGTTGCCAGATAGCGCAATGTGTTCAGTTGCCAGATAGCGCCATGTATCCCAGAAATATTAATCATCCATTGTGTAACACAATATGACGGTAGTTATTCCAATTAAATTCTGTATATTAAATAAATAATTTTACACACTCAATCTTTATTAATTGCATACCTTTCCAGTTTTTTTTTTTTTGCAATGATCGGATTGCTCTTGCTAGATATATATTATTATGCTATATATATATATACACATTCTTTTAAACATCTTGTTAGGTAAATATATTATATATATATATATATATATATATATATATATATATATATATTATATATTTTTCATATTATAACATTTAATTTTAGTTTAACGTTTAGAAGCAAATTTAACATTAACTTGAACTTCATTGAACTTGAAGCTAAACTTTTCGAAACAAATAACATAGTTTACCACACATAATTCGAAAACTTCATAATAGAAAATAATTAATTTTATGGTTAACTAGTTTATTTCGTTTACTATAATTATATATATACAGTCTTTTAAACAGCTTATGATACATACAGTATATATATATATATATATATATATATATATATATATATATATATATATATATCTGAACTCTTTCAGCTAAAGAAGCCTTATGTATAGAATTGGTTGTGTAATAGCTGATATTAAACTCTATCTACATGTTCTGAAAAGCACGGCGTATAAATTCCTTCCCCATATCCGTACAAAAATAGCTATATATATATATATATAGTGTTTCACTATAGATGTATAGATGTATATAGGGTTTTACAATAGATGTATATAGTGTTTAACGATTAGAATCAAATATAACATTAACTTGAACTTCATTAAACTTAGTTAAACTTTTGGGGTGAATCTAATTAAATTCTGTTTATCAATTAAATAATTTTACACACTCAATTTTCATTATAAACATTCAAATATCAGTGGGGAAAAACGAACGGAAATGAAAATTTATAAACAATTCAAAACAGACGATCGTCATTCCCCAAACCCGTATATATATATATATATATATATATATATATATATATATATATATATATATATAATATCTAAGTTGTATCGAGATGAAAACTTACGAAACACACGAGCCTCATTCCATGCGAAAAAAATTGAAACAATATGAAAATTTACGAAACAATTCAATTATAAGTTGAAATTAACCAAAACACAATTCGCTAGAGGAAAGGAATTCCGAGAATCTGCCCAACTCGAATGACCATAATGACCTTTCTCCTAGACAGCTTGAACAAAACCTCTCTCGACTCCATTTCTTAGATATGCCCACAACTATATATATATATATATATATAGAGAGAGAGAGAGAGAGAGAGAGAGAGAGAGAGAGTTTTGTTAAAATAACGGGATATGTTTGTATCTTTTGCCATTGTGTTCGAACACAATTGTTCGAGCACAATTGTTCGAAAACCATAGTTCGAAAAACAGTTGTTCGAAGCAGCAATTATTCGACGTTATATTGAATTGGAAAGGTTTTCACCCCACCTTAGACCCACAGTTTAACATTAGAAAATTCTGAAACCTGACTCAGTGCCAAAAGTTTTATAAGAAACACCAAATAATTTTCGTTGTCCCCTAGCGCAATTTGAATTGGAAAGGTTTTCACCCCACCTTAGACCCACAGTTTAACATTAGAAAATTCTGAAACCTGACTCAGTGCCAAAGGTTTTATAAGAAACACCAAATATTTTTCGTTGTCCCCTAGCGCAATTTGAATTGGAAAGGTTTTCACCCAACCTTAGACCCACAGTTTAACATTAGAAAATTCTGAAACCTGACTCAGTGCCAAAAGTTTTATAAGAAACACAAAATAATTTTCGTCGTCCCCTAGCGCAATTTGAATTGGAAAGGTTTTCACCCCACCTTAGACCCACAGTTTAACGTTGAAACCGAATGTTCTTTTAAAATATAATTAGGATATATTTCTTTATATCCTCTCGATTACATTAGTGACTAATGATGCGGGAAACTCTGAGTAAATATTTTCCCGAAAACTATGGGTGATAGAAACATTCTGAAACCATATTTGGAATCAGTATCAAACGTTCTATACGAATCACCAAATAATTTTCAAAGGAGAATACGAGCATTAAATCTATTCGTGAAAATATGTATATTTTACTCGTCCGGTCCCGTTATAGCGGATTGGTACACGTCATAGCTCCACCCAGCTACATCGGCAGCCAATCACTACGAACATCTGGTCTTTTGGGGCGGAGCTTGGCGATTGTGCATATAAAAGGGGATATTTTTCAGTTTGGAGTAACATTAGCTATTTTCGCGTCAGTGAATAATCATTCCCTCCACCATGGACCTGTACGTCTCCCCAGACTTGTATGAAGAGAGTGATACTGCAGCATTAACGACAATTAGCCTTTTTAATGCGGTTGACCGTGATGAATTATTTACAACGCAAACCGTAGAAGACATGTGCAGTGACGCTCCTTACAATCCGACGCAAGGGACTACCATAGAAATGTAAGTGTCTATAATTAGAATTTATATATATATGGAGGTGTAGTATCTCGTCAAATAGATACTCGCCAAAAATGTCAATCAATGTTATTTCCCCATTATGCTAAAATCGAAATTGGTAATCGAACCAAAGATATCTTCACATAATGGGGATCTGTCTGTATACTCTGTATATGTTTTAAAAGCATTATTCCTTTAAGGTCCGATGAGGATTTGACACGTGTTATACAATCTTTTGAAGAACTCGGAATACGGGATATACTGATCAGTCAGCAATGTCACACATCCTCCACCATGGACCTGTACGTCTCCCCGAATTGTATGAAGAACGTGATACTGCAGCATTAACCGCAATTAGTCTTTTCAATGCGATTGACCGTGGCGAATTATTTTCAACGCAAACCGTAGAAGATATTTGCAGTGACGCTCCTTACAATCCGACGCAAGGGACTACCATAGAAATGTAAGTGTCTATAATTAGAATTTTATATATATATGGAGAGTTGTAGTATCTCGTCAAATAGATACTCGCCAAAAATGTCAATCAATGTTATTTCCCCATTATGCTAAAATCGAAATTTTTATGGCGTTCATCCTCGAACCAAAGATATCTTCACATAATGGGGATCTGTCTGTATACTCTGTATATGTTTTAAAAGCATTATTCCTTTAAGGTCCGATGAGGATTTGACACGAGTTATACAATCTTTTGAAGAATCTCGGAATAGGGAGGGTATACTGATCAGTCAACAATGTCACACCGAAATAATGTAAGTGTTTTTCGATCTTTTTGGGATAAGAAGACAATATATTTTCATAAATTTATTAAATGAAAGAAATCAGTACAATAAACGAATATACGTTACAAATATACGAACAAAAACATTATAATATACAACGAGTACGTACAATTGGAAAACGGTTTTTTATCTGTCTGCATACCATTTCATCGTTTCGGCGAGTGTGACACGGGTCAAATAAATTTAAAAAATTTATAAATTCTTTATCATTTGACATATGCATGAGAAATGAGACGCAGTACATTCCGCAAACATTAGTAAAATATCCTTGCATGCGAAATGGGTCCACACAACTTCGGGAATATGTAACTGAGCGAGAAATTTTACAATAATAGGGTCACTCCAGGGTTGAGTACCGAGTGAATCAAAATAGTACAGGCGCTGTCTATTTTTAAAATAGACAGCGATCCAGTGAATCCCTTCATTACCGATGATGTCTGTGTTCACAATAAGACTACCGCATTCTCGCGTACTTGGCAAACTCAATGTTTCATTCTTCGCAAACACGCCGATAAATTTGGAACGTGTGACTCGCTCCATTACTTTCTGAAGTGTATTAGCATCCATTTTAAAAGTCAGTGATAACGCTTCTAAATCTATCTACTTCTATTAGGGCTTGCGATTCGAGATATACTAGTACACTAATAGGAGCGTCTATAGGCTTGGCGAATTCCAGCCGCACTGAGATGTTTCCGCTCTGCTGTGGGGTTAAATGGGTATTTACGCTAGCAGATAAGTCAGGTGTAATGTCAAACGGATAAAGGTTAAATTGATCAATGAATTCTTCCTGCGTTACCCCATTACCAAGCTCATCACAATCACCTGCAATATGGGTCAGATTACTATAGGCTCTGGCACAAAGCGGTAACACAGCGTCTGATGAATAGTCCGTACCCATTGTTCCACCCAAAGCAGTGCCATTAACGTATAGAGTTATATTTTTAAGTCCGAAATTCTCGAATTTAAAGGCACTCTTTTTATATTTTCCATTCACCGAAGCGTGGTCCTGCATGCCGATTAATATCCTTTTAGGAAGATTTCCCAGGGCAATGTTTTCTATCTGCTTCGATGCCAACCCTGCAGGAACCGTATATAGTTTGATCTGCACTCTGTTAATAGGATATTTCACTGTAGCGTTTAGTAAATTTTTCTCAATTTCTAGTTGTTTTGGTGAACTTAATTTCACTCGCCGTACGCGGAGGTATGTGTCCATAATGTGAACCACAACGGACTTTGCACCCTCTTCTTGATTCGCATCCAGATTTAAGCAGATCTCAGGACTCGTGCGGGTGAGCTTTATTTTCATATCCACCCCGTTCACAAGCAACTTCTCCTGGAAAGTGAAATCTGTGTGCAACCGTCCAAAACACTCGTATATTTTCTTTTTAGAATTTTTAAATTTGTCCTTTATACTATTTTCATCTTTAGTTTTTTCCAAATAGGCTCGTAGATGATAGTACCCCGTGCCTGCCGATATGTTGGTCTGATTTAAATATACGTCACACTGGTTGAATATGGCGTGCAGAAAGTTTGTTTCAGGGTATACAGCATATTTGTCATCGCAGACCGTTCCATCAGAATGGGCTATACGTAGCTTAGCGTACATGTGCACACAGCTTGGATCAAAAAAGTAAGGACCTGAGCTGGGTATCACGAATTCTATAGGTGCACTCGGGGAACTAATTGTGTTTAAAGGGTTAATTGTAATAAAGTCACTGTGCTCAATAGAAACTTGGGTTGGCGGGAGCTCAAAAAAGGACAGCTCCGATTTACAGCATTGTGAACTACATGGGTGGATGAAGCGTGCCATGGCGAAATAGTGACTCCTCTCTCGACAAGTGGTAAACAAACTATGATTCATGAGATCAATATCCTTAGCTTATATCAGTCAAAAAAGTGGTCAACCATAGGTTTCATTCGCTTACAGCATTTCTTTTTTGATAGCCTTTTACGTTTAATACCACGTGACCCCTTCTTCTTCCGGGGAGCCCTCTTCTTCTTCCCGCCACCACGCATTTTTCTCTTTGCATCTTTGATGATTTCGTCCGTGTACGCTTTAAATGTTTTTTTAGAGCTTCTTTAGGTTTAGCCCCGGCCAATATGTCTTCTGCAGTGTTAAGGCCTGATTGTAGCGCTTTCCTTCCAAGGTATCTGGCACCCCTCTTCAGCAAAGGAACAGCCGTACGTAGTATGGATGAAAAAATGGATCCAAGTCCACTACCGCGCTGGTATCGCATCCCTCGATAGACGGTGAAAGGCTTTCTATCCATTATAACTCAGTGCGTCGAAAGTGTAGCTTCACTGTTAAGCTCCCGTTACCGAATGGGAAGTTTTCACCCTCAATCGTTCTTATATATTTGTGATATTGGTTATTAAATTAGTTGCGACATTCACATAATGGGGTCTGTCATATGTAATACTCAAACTCCTTCCTCTATGGTTGGGGATGTGAGCAATGCGCAGCAGGCGTGCCTGGGTATCCCCAACAAACTGGTG
The DNA here is from genome assembly GCA_023014485.1 of Bathynomus jamesi. Classification (NCBI taxonomy): domain Eukaryota; kingdom Metazoa; phylum Arthropoda; class Malacostraca; order Isopoda; family Cirolanidae; genus Bathynomus; species Bathynomus jamesi. The sequence continues at coordinate 1,082,060 of JAJOZX010000541.1, read as the reverse complement.
CTCCACTATATTACTGTAAATATAGCACATGTCTGGGGACCTTTCAGCCAATTTCTCCATCTTCAATTGATACATTAATCTGGACAAGTTATACTGTGTCTCGTGAAATGTGTCTCTTTGGAAGGCTGCGCTATATCGGCCGTTGGTAGAATTTTGAACTTTCTATGTTCTTTAAGACGTCTGTTAGTCTTTGATTTTAGGATTAGTGTATGTGCAGGGTTGTTTACGATTTCATATACTAAATCATTCGTAAGGTTTGAGTTTCTTAAACTTACGTTTAAGCCTCTCACAACATCCTCGGCCGAACCATATTGACCCGGCCCTAGTCTTACTTCTGTACTGTAATACCGTGCAATCTTAGTCCGAGCGATGCGCATAGTTTCATCCATAGCTACCCCAGCTTTTTCACACTCGTCAATGTCTCTAAGAATCGTAAAAACGGTTTCTTTATGTTCAATATTTAAAAAGACGGTGTCCAGCTGAATTTCGCATATCCCCACCTCATACGAATCACGACCCAATTCAATGTGCCCATGGAGTTCTGTTACAAAGTTGGCTAGCGTGTTGTTAGGGTGTACAGACAGGGACGAGGAGGACGGGAGTGTGACGTAGAAATGGTTAGGAGCCATGTTGCATACTATTTAAGCTTCATTATTGCATCAGCTTTTATATAGGTGTTGAAGCTTTCTGGGTACCCTAGCCATTTCACCAGGTACATTTTTCTCCTTCCTGAACCTTTGCTTCCTAAAATTTTCTCAATTTTAAACACATTTTTTTCTAAATTAAACGCAACTTTCTGCAATTCCTCGCGGTAAAAGCCTCCTGAGATTTCTTCCCCATTCAAATCTTCAATGTAATACATCATTATCTCACCTTTAGGTCTCACAGCCCTAACTTTAAAAATCTCGCGTGTCCATCCTTGCTCAAAACCCTTTGCGAATTTATTCCCCGAACGCGACAGCCTTACATAATCATTGATTTTGAACGCGCAGAGTGTGGTGGTGGTGGTGATCCATCTCTTCTCGGGAGCGTACCTCTTTCTAAAACTTCGTTAGGTGTTGCCCAATCGTGCGATGGTGTGAGCGGTTGTAGGATGATGCCAATGATTCCAGAATGTCTAGAAATCTGTATGTGTTTTTATGTGTAAAATAACGGTGCATGCGTTCCTTTATGGTGCGCTGAACTCTTTCAGCTAAAGAAGCCTTATGTATAGAATTGGTTGTGTAATAGCTGATATTAAACTCTGTCAACATATTCTGAAAAGCACGGCCTATAAATCCTTCCCCATATCCGTACAAAAATAGCCAGGAACCCTGTTTTCTTTTAACATTAGCGTTTTGGTGGCTTTAGCAACTGTTTCAGGTGATTTATTTTTCAGAGGAACTAGCCACAGATATCTAGAGAATACGTCTATTATGAATAGAATGTAGCGGTAACCATCGTTATACACAGAATATCTTTGCATGTCTGTTAAATCTGCTTGCCAAATAGAATCAATCGAGGAAGCCGTTGTCTTGGCTGTTTTAAACCTTTTTCTCACAGGCTTATGAAGCGTATAAGCGTCCTGCTCCCTCAAAAATCTTTCAAACATCTTTTTTTCCTACTCCGTAAACACTTCTGTACAGTCTATCTACGCCGCCGTAAGAGGATGGGGTAGAAATGTCATAATAGCGTTTAGTTAATACGTTAGCCATTTGCGTATTTTAGAGGCACGTGGGTAGGGTTGGTTTAACCTCTTCTTGCTCCTCTTCAAAGGTGTTACCGCCGAGGGTGACGGCGCCTTCAATTGTGTCACAGGCGTTGCATGTTCCAAGTCTTTTAACCTGTTCAGATTTCCTATCAACGTTTTAGGGACATTTATTTGTTGTAGTCTTGCTTTAATATGCTTCCATCCTGATGGTGATGGCCTATCCCACTTTCTCACCAGATCATGGACAATGTCTACGATATTCGATCCCTGTACCTTTGATCCTTCCACAATGATCTCCCCTGTATCGGTCCATTGTATGGCGGGATCCTCATTCAATAGATTATAAAGACTTAAGCCTTTACTCCTCAATGTAAGTGGGAGGGTATTTTTTAATACATGTTCGATATGTTGTGTGGCTAATCTTTTTGGTTGGTCAGCTGTGTCGTCGGGCACAGATCCTATGTCGCCATCGTCCCCCGTGCTGTGCCTAATAACCACAGGAATCTCTGTAGGGCTCTTATAATTTTCGTACTCGTGAAGAAATTTCTGCAGAGCTTCTTGGTATAAGATTCTTTTCTCATCAGGTGTTTTTTCACTGTTTAATAGGGCTAACAATTCGCTTTCCATTCTTTTAAGTCTGCTTTTACGGGGATCTAGATACGTGTCTAGATTCCTTTGCAGTGAGGCGTACACCTCGTGGGGAATCACTACCACTTTCTTCATTATATTAATCTAGTCAGTGAAGGACCCAAAACTGAAAATAAGATGGGGAGAAATGACCCTCCTGTTTGTACAATAATTCGTTTTTTCTTCGCTACAGTTTGGCTTTTACGAGCGAGTGCACGTATTATGTTCTTGTAGCGGCGTAGGCGAGCCTTCTGATGGGTTTTCATTGATACATTGCAATTTATAACGTTAAGACAGATTTCACAGATGCATTTTAAAAAGTCGGCATCGATATTTTTAATAAACATCTGCTGCATTGCCCGGGGCAGTCGATGATAGATTTTTATTAATTCACGGTATTTCTTTAGTCTCTTTGTCATTATGGAATATACACCGTTTCAGGCTCGTTTGGAAATATATTCGTTCGCAGAAGCACTCTAAACGTGTTTCGCGGATGAAGGTCGCAAAGCAAATATCCGTAACGCGTGCTTGTAGCTTCTTTATAAACTTCCAAAAACTCCTTACGCTGATTCGGGAACATTTGATTGGCTAATACCCCAATTTGTGATACATCTCTACGTTGCGCGAATAAGACTAGATATTGCGTATTTAACGACACATAGCGCATGTATCTATTTTTGAAAAATAGATTCTGATTGATGAAGAACACGCTTATGTTAAGATGGTGGGAGAATACTGTAAATGTCTCGGCAAACGTTTTATCCATCTCCAACATGAGATCGTCAATTACAATGATTGTATGTTCATTTCCCTTTAAGGAATTAACGTCATATACGCCTTTGTGGAACAAAATATCATCTTGGTACTCGTTGAACACTGATTGATACGTCGAATAGCACCACCATATAACTTTATGCACAAATTTCGAGAACATCTCCCCCTTTTCTTTAATGATTTTAAGCATAAACACAGTTTTACCACATCCTGTGGTCCACATTATGGACACATACCTCCGCGTACGGCGAGTGAAACTAAGTTCACCAAAACAACTAGAAATTGAGAAAAATTTACTAAACGCTACAGTGAAATATCCTATTAACAGAGTGCAGATCAAACTATATACGGTTCCTGCAGGGTTGGCATCGAAGCAGATAGAAAACATTGCCCTGGGAAATCTTCCTAAAAGGATATTAATCGGCATGCAGGACCACGCTTCGGTGAATGGAAAATATAAAAAGAGTGCCTTTAAATTCGAGAATTTCGGACTTAAAAATATAACTCTATACGTTAATGGCACTGCTTTGGGTGGAACAATGGGTACGGACTATTCATCAGACGCTGTGTTACCGCTTTGTGCCAGAGCCTATAGTAATCTGACCCATATTGCAGGTGATTGTGATGAGCTTGGTAATGGGGTAACGCAGGAAGAATTCATTGATCAATTTAACCTTTATCCGTTTGACATTACACCTGACTTATCTGCTAGCGTAAATACCCATTTAACCCCACAGCAGAGCGGAAACATCTCAGTGCGGCTGGAATTCGCCAAGCCTATAGACGCTCCTATTAGTGTACTAGTATATCTCGAATCGCAAGCCCTAATAGAAGTAGATAGATTTAGAGCGTTATCACTGACTTTTAAAATGGATGCTAATACACTTCAGAAAGTAATGGAGCGAGTCACACGTTCCAAATTTATCGGCGTGTTTGCGAAGAATGAAACATTGAGTTTGCCAAGTACGCGAGAATGCGGTAGTCTTATTGTGAACACAGACATCATCGGTAATGAAGGGATTCACTGGATCGCTGTCTATTTTAAAAATAGACAGCGCCTGTACTATTTTGATTCACTCGGTACTCAACCCTGGAGTGACCCTATTATTGTAAAATTTCTCGCTCAGTTACATATTCCCGAAGTTGTGTGGACCCCATTTCGCATGCAAGGATATTTTACTAATGTTTGCGGAATGTACTGCGTCTCATTTCTCATGCATATGTCAAATGATAAAGAATTTATAAATTTTTTAAATTTATTTGACCCGTGTCACACTCGCCGAAACGATGAAATGGTATGCAGACAGATAAAAAACCGTTTTCCAATTGTACGTACTCGTTGTATATTATAATGTTTTTGTTCGTATATTTGTAACGATATATTCTGTAGTTGTTTATTGTACTGATTTCTTTCATTTAATAAATTTATGAAAATATATTGTGTCTTCTTATCCCAAAAAGATCGAAAAACACTTACATTATTTCGGTGTGACATTGTTGACTGATCAGTATATCCTCCCTATTCCGAGATTCTTCAAAAGATTGTATAACACGTGTCAAATCCTCATCGGACCTTAAAGGAATAATGCTTTTAAAACATATACAGAGTATACAGACAGATCCCCATTATGTGAAGATATCTTTGGTTCGAGGAATAACATTGAATGCCATAAAAATTTCGATTTTAGCATAATGGGGATAACCAAATAACATTGATTGACATTTTTGGCGAGTATCTATTTGACGAGATACTACAACTCTCCATATATATATAAAAATTCTAATTATAGACACTTACATTTCTATGGTAGTCCCTTGCGTCGGATTGTAAGGAGCGTCACTGCAAATATCTTCTACGGTTTGCGTTGAAAATAATTCGCCACGGTCAATCGCATTGAAAAGACTAATTGCGGTTAATGCTGCAGTATCACGTTCTTCATACAATTCCGGGGAGACGTACAGGTCCATGGTGGAGGATGTGTGACATTGTTGACTGTTCAGTATATCCCCCGTATTCCGAGATTCTTCAAAAGATTGTATAACACGTGTCAAATCCTCATCGGACCTTAAAGGAATAATGCTTTTAAAACATATACAGAGTATACAGACAGATCCCCATTATGTGAAGATATCTTTGGTTCGAGGAATAACATTGAATGCCATAAAATTTCGATTTTAGCATAATGGGGTAACAAAATAACATTGATTGACATTTTTGGCGAGTATCTATTTGACGAGATACTACACCCCATCCATATATATATATATAAATTCTAATTATAGACACTTACATTTCTATGGTAGTCCCTTGCGTCGGATTGTAAGGAGCGTCACTGCACATGTCTTCTACGGTTTGCGTTGTAAATAATTCATCACGGTCAACCGCATTAAAAAGGCTAATTGTCGTTAATGCTGCAGTATCACTCTCTTCATACAAGTCTGGGGAGACGTACAGGTCCATGGTGGAGGGAATGATTATTCACTGACGCGAAAATAGCTACTGTTACTCCAAACTGAAAAATATCCCCTTTTATATGCACAATCGCCAAGCTCCGGCCCAAAAGACCAGATGTTCGTAGTGATTGGCTGCCGATGTAGCTGGGTGGAGCTATGACGTGTACCAATCCGCTATAACGGGACCGGACGAGTAACATATATATATTTTCACCAATAGATTTAATGCTCGTATTCTCCTTTGAAACGTATTTGGTGATTCGAATAGAACTTTTGATAATGATTCCAAATATGGTTTCAGAATGTTTCTATCACCCATAGTTTTCGAGAAGATATTTACTCAGAGTTTCCCGCATCATTAGTCACTAATGTAATCGAGAGGATATAAAGAAATATATCCTAATTATATTTTAAAAGAACATTCGGTTTCAACGTTAAACTGTGGGTCTAAGGTGGTGTGAAAACCTTTCAATTCAAATTGCGCTAGGGGACAACGAAAATTATTTGGTGTTTCTTATAAAACTTTTGGCACTGAGTCAGGTTTCAGAATTTTCTAATGTTAAACTGTGGGTCTAAGGTGGGGTGAAAACCTTTCCAATTCAAATTGCGCTAGGGGACAACGAAAATTATTTGGTGTTTCTTATAAAACTTTTGGCACTGAGTCAGGTTTCAGAATTTTCTAATGTTAAACTGTGGGTCTAAGGTGGGGTGAAAACCTTTCCAATTCAAATTGCGCTAGGGGACAACGAAAATTATTTGGTGTTTCTTATAAAACTTTTGGCACTGAGTCAGGTTTCAGAATTTTCTAATGTTAAACTGTGGGTCTAAGGTGGGGTGAAAACCTTTCCAATTCAATTGCGCTAGGGGACAACGAAAATTATTTGGTGTTTCTTATAAAACTTTTGGCACTGAGTCAGGTTTCAGAATTTTCTAATGTTAAACTGTGGGTCTAAGGTGGGGTGAAAACCTTTCCAATTCAAATTGCGCTAGGGGACAACGAAAATTATTTGGTGTTTCTTATAAAACTTTTGGCACTGAGTCAGGTTTCAGAATTTTCTAATGTTAAACTGTGGGTCTAAGGTGGGGTGAAAACCTTTCCAATTCAATTGCGCTAGGGGACAACGAAAATTATTTGGTGTTTCTTATAAAACTTTTGGCACTGAGTCAGGTTTCAGAATTTTCTAATGTTAAACTGTGGGTCTAAGGTGGGGTGAAAACCTTTCCAATTCAATATAACGTCGAATAATTGCTGCTTCGAACAACTGTTTTTGAACTATGGTTTTCGAACAATTGTGCTCGAACAATTGTGTTCGAACACAATGGCAAAAGATACAAGCATATCCCGTTATTTGAACAAAACTCTCTCTCTCTCTCTCTCTCTCTCTCTCTCTATATATATATATATATATATATATATATATATATATAGTTGTGGGCATATCTAAGAAATGGAGTCGAGAGAGGTTTTGTTCAAGCTGTCTAGGAGAAAGGTCATTATGGTCATTCGAGTTGGGCAGATTCTCGGAATTCCTTTCCTCTAGCGAATTGTGTTTTGGTTAATTTCAACTTTTAATTGAATTGTTTCGTAAATTTTCATATTGTTTCAATTTTTTTCGCATGGAATGAGGCTCGTGTGTTTCGTAAATTTTCATCTCGATACAACTTAGATATTATATATATATATATATATATACGGGTTTGGGGAATGACGATCGTCTGTTTTGAATTGTTTCATAAATTTTCATTTCCGTTCGTTTTTCCCCACTGATATTCGAATGTTTATAATGAAAATTGAGTGTGTAAAATTATTTAATTGATAAACAGAATTTAATTGGATTCACCCCAAAAGTTTAACTAAGTTTAATGAAGTTCAAGTTAATGTTATATTTGATTCTAATCGTTAAACACTATATACATCTATTGTAAAACCCTATATACATCTATACATCTATAGTGAAACACTATATATATATATATATAGCTATTTTTGTACGGATATGGGGAAGGAATTTATACGCCGTGCTTTTCAGAACATGTAGATAGAGTTTAATATCAGCTATTACACAACCAATTCTATACATAAGGCTTCTTTAGCTGAAAGAGTTCAGATATATGTATATATATATATATATATATATATATATATATATATATATAAGCTGTTTAAAAGACTGTATATATAATTATAGTAAACGAAATAAACTAGTTAACCATAAAATTAATTATTTTCTATTATGAAGTTTTCGAATTATGTGTGGTAAACTATGTTATTTGTTTCGAAAAGTTTAACTTCAAGTTCAATGAAGTTCAAGTTAATGTTAAATTTGCTTCTAAACGTTAAACTAAAATTAAATGTTATAATATGAAAAATAAATAATATATATATATATATATATATATATATATATATATATTACCTAACAAGATGTTTAAAAGAATGTGTATATATATATATATAGCATAATAATATATATCTAGCAAGAGCAATCCGATCATTGCAAAAAAAACTGGAAAGGTATGCAATTAATAAAGATTGAGTATTATTTATTTAATATACAGAATTTAATTGGAATAACTACCGTCATATTGTGTTACACAATGGATGATTAATATTTCTGGGATACATGGCGCTATCTGGCAACTGAACACATTGCGCTATCTGGCAACTCAGCCAGAATAGAGGCTTATAAAAGACCGAGAAGTTGATGAAAGACTCATTCAAGCTCGGCTCCCAGCCGAGCAAGGACCTCTGGTCCTTCTCTTTCAGGCCCTTTGGTAAAACCCCTTAGTGGCCTCTTAGGTTAGGAAAACGAAAATAACTTTGGGGAGAACTCCTCTCTCTCCTTCAGGTGTCTCTCTCTCTCTCTGTCTCCTACAGGTGTCTCTCTCTCCTTCAGGCGTCTCTCTCTTCTTCAGGTGTCTCTCTCTCTCCTTCAGTTGTACCCTTCCCCCCTTGGCTCACTCAGCTGGCTGATTCAGCCAACTGGCTGATTCTTGCTGATTAGGAGCCTATAAAACAACGCCTACTCGGCTGAAGTCTTAATATGCACTTGGCTCCTGCCAGGTGAACACCTCTCCTCCTTTCTCTCCTCCTTTCTCTCTGGCCCTTTGGGGGGAATAGCTTGGGGGAGGCCCCCAAGTTGCATGCCCCTTGCAACCTAGGTTGGCAACAAAGGCCAGTACTCTTTTTTTCTTTTTTTTGCAACACCCCTCCCCCTTTGCAACAACCCCCACCCCCATTTGCAACAACCCCCACCCCCTTTGCAACATTTCAACATTACGTCATCACTTGCAACATTCTTGCACTCTCCCCTTTTTCGGCTATACTACTGACGTTGTTGCCGGGGGCAAAAGATATTAACGTAGGACAACGCGCTTGGAAAAACGATCATATGAGGTCTTTTTCATCGACTTTATAGTTATTAGGAATAATTTTGATGCATATTGAAATATTTTAAAAATTATAAGAAAAATACATTTTTGACTACTAAAATATGATTTTCATCGCTCTGCCGGGGGCAGAAGATAATTACCTATTAAGCTAAGATTTTGCAGAGGCTATTTTCTCATGCATGCGCAAGTTTTTCTCTATTAGAATATGGAAATCGAAAAAAATGTAAAATCGATCCACTCTATAATGTGTAATGTCTATTTTTGGTTCAAATTCACAAGTACAGTATATAAAAAGTTGTAAAAAGTAATCATAATGGAACCTTATCTATATACTAATAATTGTGACGGTCGAACTGCCAGCGAACTTTCTTTCTTTGTTTCTTATGTCCGGCCAAACCACTGGCCAGATTTGGATGAGACTTGGGGGATCGGGGTAACTGAGGCAGGGGAAGAACAAAGACTATGTGGCGTCGGCCTCCGAGGTCATCTGAGGCCGATGGAGGCCTCTGTATTCTGGATTGGTTGAAAGATAGTGACATCATAGACACGTCATAAAAGATACATAAAATGGGTAGAGCTCTATCATAGAAACGTCATAAAATGGGCAAAGCTGTAGCATATATATATATATATATATATATATATATATATATAAGAACATAGGCTATGTGGCGTCGGCCTCCGACGTCATATATACTGTATATGTGTATATATATATATATACATATGAAATAGGATCCCTCCTAAGGAGACGTAATTTTACATTTAGGATAAAAACGAAGACGTAGAGCAAGAAAGTCATTATATTTGGCTGCAGCCGACGTTTCGGGCAACTCTACCCATTTTCAAGGCCTAATAAATAAAAAGCTAAAATTAATGCATGACAAAAAAAAAAAATATACGAATGTCAAAAACAAACTAATTCATAGCACAGAATAAAACCACTTAAAGAATAAAAATTAAAAAGCGTAAAACAAGCATAAGCCAAAAACAAAAATTAAAAATTATACATGACAAATAACACATGATAAAAGTAAAACTTTAAAACTAAAAACATTCAAACAAATTAGTTAAAAACTTCACTAATAAAAAGTTAAATGAAAAAACGCAAAAGTGCATGAAACATACCATGCTCACTTGACATCCTCAAACAACTGAGGCGAAAAGGAGACAGGGTCAAGGGGAAAAACAGAAAAATTTAGTTGGTACGCATTCTAATTAATATAAAGGGGGTAACAGCTAGAATCAATATTTAAGCTGGAGTTCAGAAATTTAATGCACAAAGATTCATAAATACGGAGAGAGGACGGACATTTTAATGATTTAAGAATTTTAAAGTTATTAACGGAAATATCAACTTTACACTTAACAGAATTATTTCTAATGGCAGACTGTTCCTTTTTAGATAAAACTTTTCCTGTCCTATGGCTAATACCCATATGGGAGCAAAATCTTGCCTGCAAAGAACGAACTGTGCTGCCAACGTAGTTCCCCTGGGAACACCCAGGGCAGGTAAACAAATAAACGACAGAACAGTTCATCGCAGGGGGGATTTTGTCCTTACAACGGAAAAAACATTCAAGGGTATTATTATTCACAAAAGCAACCTTAAAATCAGTGTGAAAATAAAATTTCCTCACCACACTCAACAATTGCTTTTTCACAAAAGTGTTAAATTGGTAGAGATCAGGTAAAACAAGATATTTACAATTCTTAGGAACATCATACGTTGGGATAAGTTTGGGGGAATAAACATTATTAAGTAATTTACCAATAATACCTTGTACAAGAACCCGTGGAAAACCATTTTTAAAGAAAAAATCAGTAAGGAATTCAAACTCATTATGAAGCAGAGTAAAGTTTGAGCAAATATTATAAGCTCTATGCACTAAAGTGCGAATCGAACTTAGTTTGTAATTAAAATCGCAAAAACTATAAAAATTAAAACCTAAACCCGTAAAAGTAGGCTTCCGGTATGTAGAAGTTAAAACAGTTGAGCCTGATTTGGAAACCAAAACATCAAGGAAAGGAATAGAACCTTGAACTTCCTTTTCCTGCGTAAATATAATGTTCTTATGAAGTGTGTTCAAAAAATTTAAAAACTGAACTGATTGATTATCCGTTTGGAATAAAGCAAACGTGTCATCAACATAACGTCTGTACAAATTCGGCTTGAGGTGAGGGGGGCACTCACAGAAGGCCCTTTCCTCAAGATGAGACATGAAAATATTCGCAAAAACGGGACCCAAGGGGCTCCCCATCCCCACTCCATCCAACTGACGGTAAACTACCCCTTGAAAACTAAAAAAGTTATCCTTGACAGCCAAATTCAGAAGCTGCTCAAACTGTGCTCTGCCAAAGCCGTGAAAAAGTGAGTCCGGCTGTGGAAAAGCTTTATTTAAAATAATTGTAATGGTCTCATCAAGGGGACATTTGTAAAGAGGGAAGATACATCAAATCTTGTCATAAACAAAGAATTCATATTAAACTTCTTAATTTCCGACACAAAAGAAAAACTATCCTTAACACTGTACAAGTTCACAGTAAATGATGATAACAGTGGGACAAGAAATTTGGCAAGTTTGTAATTAGCCAAAGGATAAGACGCTAAAATTGGGCGCAATGGAACACCGACTTTATGAACCTTAGGCAGACCATACATAAGGCCCAATAAGAGCCTGAAACGTACAATTCATCATAAGTGGAGGAGTTAATAACACAATCATGTTTAAGCTTAAGCAAAACACGGTTAACCTTGTCTTCCAATCGCTGAATAATTTTAGAAACCTGTTCATCTACCTTAACAAATTTTAATGAATCAGAAAGAATATCAAGCATTTTTTTAATATAATCAGTTTTATTCATAACCACAACACCGCTACCCTTATCTGGTTTAGTAATAACAATAGATTCATTTAAACCCAAGCTTTTTAAAATTTCACGGTCCTCCCTATGCAGAAAAATTGTAGAAAACTTAAAAGCTTTAATTTTAAAAAACAATTCATGGGACAATTGGGAAATATGTTGTCTAACCTTACCAAAATCATTAGCATCAACAGTTGGAAGAACCTTCAGATCATGGGCTATCCTTTCAAAATAAAAATAAAAGTCAGCAGGTTTAAAACGCAAGTTGGGAAACTTGAACTTAAGGCCAAGAGACAAGAGAAAACCTTCACGCTTTGACAGGGTATAGTCAGATAAATTCCTAATGACCTGACCAGGATCTAGAAAATAAGGGCGAGATAGGTTTAACCTAAAAAGCTTGCGGTCATGAATCCGGGAAATAGAACGTACATATGAAAGGGAGGAAACATGAATATTAGACACTATGCACGCATAATCACAAAAAGAGACCAAGGCCTTCAACTGGCTTTTAAGAGCACAAATCTTGTTCGAAATATCATGCTTAAGCTTAAATTTGTAATTAATTTCATTGTTAAGATAATATACCAATGATGACCTATAAAACTCTGAAGAATAGAGTGAATTACGATACAGTTTGTAATAAATAAAATTAGGAAAGACGCCACTATTCCGGCAGATTTCTAAAAATTCAAGGTCCAATTCAATCTTCTTGAATTTTCTCACAGACTTTTCAAGTTTACGGTGGAGTCTCAAACCCTCTAGTCCATAACGCGTAGATACATATGAAATAGGATCCCTCCTAAGGAGACGTAATTTTACATTTAGGATAAAAACGAAGACGTAGAGCAAGAAAGTCATTATATTTGGCTGCAGCCGACGTTTCGGGCAACTCTACCCATTTCAGGTTTTGTACAATTGACCTCCCTAAATTCAAAAGTGAAAACAAAATTTTTTGTGACAAGTGCAACACCTCCTTTTTCGCGTGTGAAAATCGTGAAAATTGCTAGTTACCCATAACTTTTGGATGCTTGCTTTCCTAGGGTTTGAGCTATCATTTGACCCCTTACAATGTACTGCTTTTCAGGAAAAATAGAAAAATTTATTTTTGGAATAAACATATACACTGTAGGTAGGTAGGTAGACTAGATAGTTTTATTTAGTAAATGATACATTAAAATCTTGTTTAGTTTTGAATGACGGCATAAAGTCACGGGATTTAAGTACTGCTCTAATGTAACCATCTCTTGAATCCTTTCCATACACTGCCCCAGACGATTCAGTGACCATCCTAACACAGCGTTCTACACCTTGGGAGTGACATGGTATCCGGACAACAAGGGGCTCTTCAGTGATCTTATCGAGTTGTTCGACAGAGAACTGCTTCGTGAGTGGTGGTTCCATTGTGCACTCCTCCACTGGTGGAAGTAAATCTTTCAAATTCTGAGCACTTTGTTTGATCTTTGGTAGCCGAATTCTCTGACTTGCTGTTGAGCAGGTTTGGGAGCTCGTCGAATGGTCTTGATTACATCGATGGCCAATTTCCGATTTGCTTGATCTGCATCTGCAAGCATTGCCAGTAGAACATTTTCAGGGTGAGCCCAATATGCATTTCTTTGGATCACAGGCCATGTGACAGTCTTGCTAGCTGGTGGCAGTAATCGTAGCAGCTTCATTTGCTCCAGGAAATGTTTTGGGCCATCTGTGCACCTTGGATGGCACTTGATGCTAAACCACATGGGTCCATAGTGGCACACGACAAACTGTGTGAGTGAATACAGTTCATCACTTGGCTGCGCCATCGCTACATATAGCGAACAAATTCTGCTGGCAGTTGTAACCCATCTTGCATGGGAGATTGGTCCAGGCTTCTCTCGTAGAAGATCTTTATTAATGACACCAGTCCTTATCGCTTTCATCATTCCTTAGAGGTAGGCTTGGTCACGACTCAATTCAGTAAGGTCAACATCCGGGAGAGTGTGGCCATCAGCAATACATTGAATTCCTCTAGAGGAAAGTGGCAAACTTTCACATGTGGCCAAAACTTTGCCAATTGGTCCTTTCCATTGAGTTGCAGATTCTGTTGGGCCGATGAGTTCCTTGCACAAGTGGCGCAGTGGGAGTTCATTTAAATGCAGACTACAGATGAACCAGTACAAAGGGCGACCCAGGCGGCACTCTAGCAGGTGTATTGCTCCACTTCTGTGTCCTGTGTTTGTGGCTGTGCTGTCGGCTCCCACTGCAATTATCTTGTCTGCAATACCCATTTCTTCAATCGCATTTTGAAGTCCATCCGCAATGACAGTGCCAGTTCCTCGTTCCAGTGTCAGATGGCTTAGATAGAAGGTTCCAGGCTATCCGACCAGCACATAGTGGTCCTCAACTTTCTTTGTGCTGTACCATTTGTTCGCCTTTTTCTCTTTGACAAGTGTCATGTCTTTCCGCCCATCAAAAAATAAAGCAGTGACTTCCACATCGTGGTAAGTTACTGCTTCCTTCAGAGCCCTCCGTACCTTCTGTCGTGCTCTCCATACTTTGTGGTGGTCAATTACGTTTATCTGATCATCAGAACTAATGATGCCATAGTCAACCAATGTTGCAGTGCTGATAGCTGCAGCAGCCCTGTTCGATACACCATACCGGTCAGCTTCCAAAGCAACAGTGGGAATCGGTGTGATGTTCCTGTCCTCCTGGGCACTATCACCAATGCACTCATCACCAACACTTTCACCACTGGGGTCTGCTTCTGCTTGAGCTGATTCGACATCTGCAGAGGATGCTACCTCTTGCCGTTCCGTTTTTTCTATTCTCTTCTTGTCTTTCTGCATCCGATCCTCTCTTGACTTCCTTCTCTCCATCATCTGAGTCACATTCGTATCCACCCGACTGATCTGCATGATCCGCGTGGTTCTCTGGTCGATCAGAAATGCATGCTCTCGTCGTGGAACTTTCATTTCTTTTTCACAGTGGCATGCAGACAGATCATCGCATTGGCAGACAGCTATGTCAAACAATTGATTCAGGCTTTCCTCGAACTTCTTGGTTTTTGTGGCCTGCTTGCCTTGCTTCGATGCTCGTGAGCCTTTTTCCATCAATCGGAGCAGCTTAGTCTTCACATTCTTGATTGGCTGTGATGGAATGTTAGCACGATTCCAAAGGTCAATGAGTGTTTGGCATACCTCCGGAAGAATCTCCCTGTTGCTGGTGTACTTGTTCTTCTTCAAGAAGAGGAAATGCCTTGCAACTTGTATACGGGTTGGAAGTTCAGACAGAGGAAGCTCTGATAGTGCAGAACCAAAGACAATGTGACTGGCAGATCCCCGTGTTCTTTGCGGGCTCATTGTACCAGTAAAACTCAACAAGTATCACACAGGAACACTGAAACAAAAACACAAACGTATAAATAAAAAATATATATGATTATGAGTGTATATATATATAAGGCTTGGTTTATTGGTAAACAGTAAGTTTATCAATATATATATATATAAATATACTGCACACACACATATGTATTATGTATATAAATATCCATAGGTATATATATACCCTAAGACATATAACAAACTTATAAACAATGTAAAACACAACAAAACAAAAGAAATGTGTATAACACTAGTATGCATATGAAATTTTTTTTTTTCTGCTGTGAGGGTTTTTTCAACTCATATTATATAATTCGACCATGCTGAATTCGAAAATGACATTGGTTTTCCTCAATCAGGTCAGGTTTTTTCTCTATTGGCCATTTATTATAAGTCCAATTTTATCCCCAAATTTATTGATTTTTTTTAGCTTAAACACTGTAGATACGAGTAATATTATAAGCACACTCGTGAAAAATGAAAACATTGTGTGAATAACTACTTTTATTCATACAATAAATGTAGAAAAAAGTTTATTGAGGAAGGAATGAAGTTTTTTTGGCTTTCCGTCTGTGTTTTTCTTCGGGCACGTCTCGCTTCAAACACCAGCAATAGTCCGCCAGCATATTGATATCCCAGTTTCCCTGGTACCTCTCTTCCATTATTTTGATATCTTGGTGAAATCGTTCACCCTGTTCCTCACTATAATCCCCGCAATTTTCAGGAAAATAGTCCAAGTGGGACCACAAAAAGTGCATTTTTATGGACATGCGCGACCCATGAGCTTTGAAAGCTTCCATCAAGTTTTCGACAACGGACTCGTATTCTGGACTTCTACGCTTGCCAAGAAAATCAGTGACAACTGATTTGAATGCCTGCCAGGCATTCTTCTCAGTTGGAGTCATTGCGTTTTCGAACTGAGTATCCTTGATCAAAGTTCGAATTTGAGGACCATCAAAAACCCAGCATTTAGTTTAGCATCAGATATATGAGGAAATTTACTCTCGAGATATCGGAATGGTGAACCCTCCTTATTCATTGATTTGATGAAATTTTTCATCAAGCCCAGCTTAATATGAAGTGGTGGGAGCAAAATTTTTGTTGGTGGTACAAGGGGCACTGAAACGACATTATGCGACCCAGGTTCAAAATTCTCTCTGGATGCCCATTCACGCTGTGCATAGTGCTTCTCATCCGCTCGGCTATCCCATTTGCAGAGGAAACGTGGGTATTTCGTGTATCCCCCTTGTATTCCCAATACAAATGCCACAATCTGAAAAAAAATGAAAATATTTAAAGAATTTAGAGAATTTGTTCTATCAGATAAAAGAATCTATGCATTGGACTGTATCACTTCTGTGGGGAAGTTAAGTGTTCTTATACGCTCTCAAATAACCTTTGGAAAAACAACATAGTCAATAGCAATAGTTTACTTATGATATTAGTATTACCTTCAAATCTCCACAGATCCTCCAGTTATGTTGGTCGTATACGAGAGCATCCAGTAAAATTTTCATGTTATCGTAGCTCTCAGTAAGTTGTACGGAATGTGCTACAGGGACTGATGCAACCCTATCCCAATGTTGAGAAGTACTGCTTTCAAACTTCGTTTAGACGAGTCTATAAATAGCCTCCATGCTGATGCGTTATATGGCAGACCCAAGGATTCGATTAGCCCCTCAACATTGGAGCAGTACACTAAGGAAGAGGTATTTTCGTGCACTGCAAAAAACTTGCGGAATTCTTCCTCTCGTTTCCTATACCAGGAGAATGTTGTTCCCGGAGCCAGCAAGTTGTCCTCTCGAAGTCGTGAACCCAAGATCTCGGCAGCTAATTTCGAAAGTCCTAAATCCCTGGTAAGATCATTAAGTTTGGCCTGGTTGAGAGGCCTCGGCTCATTTGAAGCGGTATTTTGAGGTATATACGACTGGGACTGGTCATTGGCATTGGTCATTGATTCATCATCAGAATCATCGAAGTCCAGGGTTTGAGGTGGGTCGGGTATTGGAATTCCAGGACCATGGGGTACAGGTCTCATAGCAGAAGGAATGTGAGGGTATACAACAATGTGTGTATTCTTCTTGTTAACTCCTGAAAATAGAAACACAGAAACATGGATATAAAACTTGCATATGAAATAGAAGAAGCATTCAGACAGTGGCGGCTCGTGAGGGAAGGCTGCGGTCTGTAAGATATGAAATAGGTCGATGGAGTCTGTATATTTTCTTTCTTTTTCATTCATATTGTCCCTTCGGGGACAATATGAATGAAAAAGAAAGAAAATATACAATCATTGTATATGTAAATGTAACTTGTATAACAATATGTATGTGTAAATGTATTTTCTATAACAATATGTATATGTAAATGTATGATTACCATTATGGTGAATATTACTATATATGGTGAATATTACATTATGGTGAATATTATGTCAAGTTTCATACGAGGATTTCAAAATATTTAAGAAAAATAAATTTATAAGCCCACCTTGGAGGTTTGTCATGCAGAAATAGCAATCTGTCACGTGATCCTTTCCTTCTCTCCAAATCATGGTAATTCCAAAAGGCAAAGATTTCGCTCTGCCTTTGCTCCATCTTCTCAAATTTTCCAATGCACACTTTCAATGCACGTCTTGCAGCACATATGAGGGGCGAAATTTTTGTCCTGGTCCCCCAGCTTAATTCTAAAGTATGCTCTATACATTGTCTTCACAAATTTAGTGATTTGGGACTGGTTATTTGGCATGGTAACCGTCCCACATATGTAGCAGAATCTATTGGGATCATTTTTACACGCTCTATTCATTATAAAATATTTTATCTATATACCTGAAAAGTAAAAAAAGATATTATACAAGTGAAACAAGTGATGATAGATGTTACTGTTCCAATTCCGCTTTGACAAAATCACGAAAAATTCTATTTTACTTATGAGGCCATAGCCGGATAACCTGAGCTGATTGAGAAAAACGGATTGCAGATTCGAAATCAGCAGGAAAAACTCTATAAGAATCACTTACAAAACCCTTGACAGCAAAATTGATGCATACCAGTGTAATGTATATATCACAAAACGCACCTTTCGTTAGTACCTTGGGGTTTTTGAACACCCCATCCACAGTAAAAACACTTGTTTCTCTCAAGCAAGCTAGCGTAGAACTAAGAAATTCCAGGGGATGACTCACTGAGAATAATTAGAAAGCTGCCAGAAGTACCATGTCAGTCAGTGTTGCCAACTGTAATTAACAATAATTTTGTATTTTTTACATGCGAAAAAGGAGGTGTTCTGCTTGTTGCAGAAAATTTTTGATTTCTTTTCTGAAATCAGCAAGGTTGATTGTACAAAACCTGAAATGTGCCTCCAGATCGCTCATGACGCTACACGCTATTGCACATGTCCTTCCTCCATCCAGTGGAGGTTCTCATTGGCCCAATAGCGTGCATTATGCCTATTGACACGACCGCTGAGGTGAAATATCGCTTCGTCGCTGAACATGATCCTTCGTTGAAGCTGT
Organism: Bathynomus jamesi; assembly: GCA_023014485.1. Taxonomy (NCBI): domain Eukaryota; kingdom Metazoa; phylum Arthropoda; class Malacostraca; order Isopoda; family Cirolanidae; genus Bathynomus; species Bathynomus jamesi. Next base: position 1,063,378 of record JAJOZX010000541.1, on the reverse strand, counting down.
CGATGTTGTAGAAACCACTGGCAGAACTCTAAGCGACGTTCTGTTTCGTCACCGTGCAGTTCCTGAACGAGTTGGATTTTGTCGGGGTGGAAACAATTTGTTGTAAGAATTCATTGAATGGATGTTCTGGAGACACCCGTTTCCTAGGATGAGTTTCTTAAGGACTTGCGTGGGCTGTTTTCGAGGTGATTGAGTACCGTTAGTGATGTTGCTGTATCGGTTGAACTTTTTGGCCGGCCACTACACGGCCGATCATGAACACTTCCCGTTTCTTTGAAGCGAGTGAACAGTTTTCCAACTGATGCCTGAACAACTGGCCGCCTCTCAGGGTGTTTGTCATTAAAAGCAATAGCAACTGATCGGTGTGTGTTACCACGCCTTGCACACATTAAAACTATCTCCACCCGTTCATCTATTGTCAATTTCTGTGCCATAGGTTTAACAACAAATCTGAAAAGAACAAAACACACATTAAAACACAAATTATTAAAATGTTTCGCTGATTCCTGACTTTTGCGCCACCCTCTATATAGCATTCATCTTCCGCCCGGGCACGCTGGGTCGCTCGGTAGTTACTGTATAAGACTAGTAAACTACATGCAGTTCAACGCTGTTGACTATCATATTAATTGTTTATCTTTATGAACACAGACATTACATTATAATTACCTGTATGTCAATGACTGCACATTCAATTGTCCTTTACTGTAGATATACAGTATATGTCTGTTATATGTTGTTGGACTCGGTTTCCCCCCCCCCCTTCCACTCCACCTTTCCCCCCAGTTGGGGTACCTTAACTATCACTGCGGCGTTGCCACATGTACGGAGTCGCATGTGAGACGAGGAACATTACATATGGGGGCAACTGTCGATTCAGTAATAGAAAATTTTGTTACATATTCTGTTACAGTTAATGCTAATTGTATTCCAAAAATATCTCGCGATTTACAAAGTTACTTATTATTTCTTTTATTTTATTTTATTTTATTTTATTTTATTATTATTATTTTATTATTATTATTATTATTATTATTTGTAAATTTAGTTTGTGATCATGATGTAACTTAATTTAGAATGTACCGTCTTAAAATCGAATTTTAACTTGTTTCTTGCTGAATTTGGGACGAGTGAGAATTCTTGATAATTTTTGGACTGTGGATTATTGAAAATTTTAAAAATAATAATTGGTGAAAATTAGCAAGAATTAAAAAACGATTATTTTGAGAATATTTTTAATATTTTTAATCATTAGTTATACAGTGTAACTCTATTACTGTACAATAATTAATTTCATAATTACCCATTATTACAGTCCTGAAACAAACATTTTCTTGAAAAACACTAAAAAGAAAACAGTGTTTTATAAAATGGTGTTTTCAACCTTTTGTAGAAGATTTTCTTCGCTTTTAATCAAGATTTTGTTCCTAACGCGAGAATGTTTTGATTTTTGTGTAATCATTTTCAGGTTTTTAAAGATTAAATCATAATACTTTTTTTAGACTAAAATGTTAAAAAATTGTCACCATTAAAATGTATTTATATAAACAAAAGAATTCTTTTTAAATAAATTTACGGCTTTTAATTTTAAAAGTTACGGGAAAATATTTGGGCAGACATTTTAATACCGTAATGCACGACGAAACCTTTTAGTTTAAGAGGCAACATCATGGCCACGTCACAACATCTCTTCCCATCAGATCAGCGAGACTAAGTGACAAAGAGTTTGTTTAGAAGACTGCAACAATTCATAAAATAACGCTCTTTCCGTCAAATGATTCCATTTTTATGACGTAACGATAAAACTGTTCTTACGCACAGTTTGAATTAATTATATACCCAAAAATTGCTTGACACAAGGTCACACATTTCATGAACGGACATTTTATCGACAGATACCCTATGGAGGAGATTTACTGAGGTTAAGCTAGGTTATGTTAGGCTGCTAGAGAGAACGATACACTGCCGTATCGATATTTTGGGCATATGCATCCACCTCAAGCCGAGCAAAACACACGATGAAACTAAAATTTGTTTTGAACAAATTTTGACAATGGCAGTTTCATATGTAAGAGTTTCATTTACCATCCATACACAAATTGTACTCATTCATATCTCTTCTTTTTTAGGTCATGCAGGAATATATTTACCAAAGAATTTTTTACTTTCTTTGTTATGGAACACAAAAAGAAAAAGAAAAATTAGAAGACAGTCTGGTCGAGCCGATGAAGGTCATATTTCTCCAGTCTCTCCAAAGGTGTGGCCGCACTATAATATATATATATATATATATATATATATATATATATATATATATATATATATATATATATATATATATATATGTGTGTGTGTGTGTGTGTGTGTGTGTGTGTGTGTGTAAGGGATATTACTGTTTTGATATTCCTTTATTACAGTTTCTTTCCTGTCAGTACTGCTCAGGCTAATTTTCTTAATTGGAAAGATACAGTACTTACAAGTACAGTAGCTTTTATTCATTTTGTTAATAAAGACAAGCATTGTGCTCTTCTCCTTTTGGATTCACCTGCTACTAAATGTAAATACAGCGTTCCATTAGCAGAAAAGCATATAAAATACTCAGGTAATGCTTACACTCTACAAATAAAACTGGGTGAAACAAACTATAAAGACATCCTCTTTTTAGGAGTGGATGTGGGATGGAAGAAGCTACCCTTTCTCTTTTCTTTCATGAGATCTTTCATACATAAACACAATTTTATTCAGTAAAAGATTTAATTTTAGTTTTGTAAATTGGCAAAGAAAAACTTGACCTTTTTTTTTGTATTTCAAATTTTCGACGGTGCATCATTCCACTGTACGATAATGAAACGTTTCGCTGCCTTGTGTGACCAACAGTAAAGTTTCTCTCAGAGAATTCAATAACGGTTGTTGAGATTGGAATAGTAATTTCCTGCTTTGAGAGAATCATTTGCGAGTGAGAATTTTTCTTCTGCCCTTTTTCTCTTGCATTTGCTGAATTTTTTGGCGAGTGCAATTATTGTCATAGCAACGAAGGAATTTTGCTTCTTTTGATTTCAAAGTCTTACTTGTCGGGTATTTTTTCCTGTAACTGTTTTTTTAAGTGCCGATTGAAGGGATACTAGAAAAGCATAATTTCTCCGCGTAATTATAGACTTTACATAGCAAAAGAAAAATTGAACGTATTAAATTGACGGGCATACAACTTCAGTAGCATGGGCGCAAAAGGAGAGAGTGCAATGCAATTGCAAATATTGATCAATGTTGCACGAGTGCCACCCCCATCGCAACAGTGCCAACCCCCTTGTTGCAAGGAACCCCCAAAGGGGGAGTGGGTTGTCGCAAGAGCAAAAAGGGGTGTGCAACATGGAGGCGGAGTTATCCCCCAAGAGAAAGAGAGAGGAGAAGGAGAGAGAGGAAGAGAGGTGTTCGCCTGGCAGGAGCCAAGCGCATATTAAGACTTCAGCCGAGCGGCCGTTGTCTTAATATGTTCCTAATCAGCCAGTTGGCTTATCTGGTTGAGCTGCCAGATTGCGCTATTTATTTAATTAAAGCACATACTCTGACTTAACCAGCCAGTTGACTTAGAAGGCGTAATTGGCTTGTTCAGGTGTACATTATTAGGGTTGCCAGTTTGTGCTAGCCAGATATTTTTCAACAGTTGGTTTAGAAATCCTTTTAGAAGGCAGCCATTTTCTGTAATTAAATGTCGTCCAACCAAAAGAATTAAATAAAACACCACTATATCATTCTGTTTATTTAGACGAATTAATGGATTCAATTTCACGAAATATATAAAAATAAATATACAATGGAATATATATGATCAAAAATAATAATAGCATAAGAAATACGAACGATGAATATACAATCAAAATAAATATACAATGGAATATATATGATAAAAAAATAATAATAGCATAAGAAATACGAAGGAGAAATATATAATCAATAATATACAAAACGTTGTAGTATAACCATCAATATATTAGTAGAGGAAAAAAAATATATATACAGTTGTATTAAATAATTAAATATATTGAAAATAATAATATACGAAACGCATATTAGTACAGGAAATATATGTATGTATATGCACAATTAAATAAATAAATATACATCAAAATACTTTGTTCTACGGGTTATACTAAATAATTAAATATTTTGAAAATAATAATATACGAAACGGATAATGAATTGCATTTAGTACAGGAAATATATATATATATATATATATATATATATATATATATATATATATATATATATATATATGGGTGAATGTAGACTCGATTACATGTGAGTTTAGCGTTTTGCGCTGTAGAACATAAAGTATTTTGATGTATATTTATTTATTTAATTATGTGTGAGTGTATGTATATATATATATATATATATATATATATATATATATATATATATATATATATATATTTAAATATATGTTTATTTATTTATTTAATTGTGTGTATATATATACACACACACACACACAATTAACTAAATATACATCAAAATACTTTATGTTCTACAGCGCAAAAAGCTAAACTCACATGTAAGCGAGTCTACATTCACATCGTTATTACTTTGCATTATTACTTTGCTGGCTACAAACATACCTGTAGCCAGCTTCACAACGGCCTATGCCTGCATCAAACTTTGTGTTCTACTGCACTCTCTTGGAAGGAGGGTGTTGTACACTAACACGGATAGCGTGATATTCACAGCGAGGGAGGGTGAATACATGCCTACTATTGGGAAATTCCTCGGAGAGCTAACTGATGAGATGAAGAACGAGTATGGTGATGGTGCATACGCCGACTCATTTGTATCAACAGGGCCAAAATCCTATGGGGTACGGGTGAGGGTAGGGGATGATATGAAGTATATTGTGAAGGCTAAGGGTATCACGCTTAACAATGCGACCGTAGAGTCGTTAACTTTGACTCGTTGAAGGATCTAGTGTGCTTGGAAGCTGAGGGAGACCAACCACCCCAACTGACTGTGGGGACGCACAATTTTTGGGCGCAGAAACTGGGGTGTATGAAGGAACTTAGGGGCACGAAGGTATGCCGTAACACCTATAGTAAACATTACCAGGTGCCTGGTACCTATGATACCGTACCCTTTGGTTACCTTAATCGTTGATTGTGTTTATATATATGTGTATTGTTAACGATATGTTTATTTATCACGTATATTTGCTTCAATTAAGGTTTCATTTTCTCCTTTGCGTGCGTGCGTGCGTGTGTGTTTACACTAAAAAGCTAAGCTCCGCCCAGTGTAGGATCGGTCACGTGACCTGCCACTACTGAGCATATCTCTGTCCCTGCGTGCTCAGTTGACCTCTACATACCCTTGAGCTCAGACGTGTATTCTCCCGCGTAAACGAAAAATAGTAATGGCTACCTTTAATATTGCGTGTTCAACATTCCTCAAGTGGTATTCGGCAAAGTGCCAAAATGTGGTGGATACTGAAAACCCCATATTCTCCCCTCCTTTAATACTTTTAAGGCTACATTGAGCCGTGCGAAGGACCAAGATGTTCAATTACTCTACGGGTATTCTGGCGAGGGCATTGTAGGATTTGGTAGTACAAACGATGTATTGAAGTATGTTGTAGACCTAACCTTTATAAAAGCTCACATATACCGCGAAGTAGAATAAGCAACACGTTTAGAAGATAAGCAACGGTTATGGATAGTGAGTCTTGTTGATGAGTGGGTGACAACCGATATTATGTCATGTTACATCATACCGACTACTCGTACCCTACGGTTAAGAATGTAGATCTTGTCATCATGGAGAATCTTAAGTATTTTTACCAATATATTAATATATATCATGACGAGGTTTGTAGTGAAGTTGTGGCTAATGGGCTGTGTAAGTTTTTAACAGATTTAGAGACGAGTATCGCTTGCTAAACAAAAAGGATAAATATGGGCATATGTTTCTCTCAAATAGTGCACCGGATTGTGAAGATGTTTAGTTTGTGGAAATGAACGTCTGGTGAGTGATAAAACATTAAAGTCGGTATTTCTTCATGTAACGGAAAATTTTGTTTGTCCAGGGGCACAAGTGTTCGAACAAGCCTGTACACGCTTCAGCAGTTTGTGGTGTGATTCGCTCCCCCCAGCGAGCCGCCCACTCGTGTACCTCACCCCTCCGAAACACACGAGTTTGAACAAACCCGTACACGTTTCATCAGCGTGACTCACTCCGCCCGTCGAGACGATCCGTCCTCCTGTGGCTCATAGTCATCTCAGAGCTTGAATCGAGTAGACGTGTGAAACCGGCACCATTAACTATGTACTTGAAGCGATTTGCAGGCAAGCAAACTCTGTTAAACATAATGTTATTTATTTAAGTGTTGGGGAGATGAATACAGTCTTCGTGATAGTTGAGAAGTGGGGAGATGACCTTTATAAAATACCTGCAGGTGTAGGTACAAGAAGAGAGCAGATTAGTGACGCCCCCTCATATGCCGTTGTTTGCACGTTATGTATAAATAACGATCAGCCATGCATTGATATACGACTGATGTGGAAGAATGCATCTGAAAATAACGTTCTTGTCCCTACGCGAAACCGTTTCATCCTCGACAGAATGTTTGAATTCGTCGGATTTCGCAAGCTAAAGCCTATATTAGACGCTCTTGTTACGGATATGATTTATTTTGACACGGTTCTTGTATACGCATACACCGCTCTGCTCGACGGATTTATCGAATGTAAGAATGAACAAGGCGAGAATAGTCTAGAGCTGGATGCATATTTAAAAGGTTTAGATTCTTCGAAATATCCTGAAGTTTGGTACAAAGCACTTGAGCGGTACAAGCAAAGCTTGCCTACACTGTTCACCCTGAAGAGCTGTACCTCTATATAATGAATAGCTGTCGTTACGACTTGAAAGATTATTTCAATTGCCGCTATGCAGAGTGAAGAAGAGTTCACGATTGAAAAGCTCAGGACGTTAAAAAAAACCCTCGATTGGAAAGGAGTGTTTATGAACTTGTATTTAATAATGATGATGTGGTTAACGATGACCTCTTTGTGCGTGCTTTTGAATGTATTCTAGCCGTGTTTAAAGATAACTTTCCAACCGAATGTAAAGTGGGCACAAAAATATTATTGAACGATATGAAAGCCATTTATATCGAGTATAGGCATCCGTATAACTTGAACGGTGAAGTATTGCTTGGACGGTTTTACCGTGTAGTGCAAAGTAATAACGATGTGAATGTAGACTCGATTACGTGTGAGTTTAGCGTTTTGCGCCGTAGAACATAAAGTATTTTGATGTATATTTATTTATTTAATTGTGTATATATATATATATATATATATATATATTTTTTTTTTTTTTTTTTTTTCCTGTACTAATATGCAATTGATTATACGTTTCGTATATTATTATTTTCAATATATTTAATTATTTAATATAACTATGTGTATATATTTTTTTCCTGTACTAATATATTGATGGTTATACTACAACGTTTTGTATATTATTGATTATATATTTCTCCTTCGTATTTCTTATGCTATTATTATTTTTTGATCATATATATATATTCCATTGTATATTTATTTTCTATATATTTCGTGAAATTGAATCAATTAATTCATCTAAATAAACAGAATGATGTAATGGTGTTTTATTTAATTCTTTTGGTTGTACACGACATTTAATTACAGCAAATGGCTGCCTTCTAAAACGGATTTCTAAACCAACTGTCGAAAAATATCTGGATAGCACAATCTGGCAACCACAATAATGATAATGTACACCTGAACCAGCCAATTACGCCTTCTAAGTCAACTGTCTGGTTAAGTCAGAATATGTGCTTTAATTAAATAAATAGCGCAATCTGGCAGCTCAACCAGATAAGCCAACTGGCTGATTAAGAACATATTAAGACAACGGCCGCTCGGCTGAAGTCTTAATATGCGTTTGGCTCCTGCCAGGCGAACATCTCTCTTCCTCTCCTTCTCCTCTCTCTTTCTCTTTGTGGATAACTCCGCCTCCAAGTTGCATACCCCTTGTTGCTCTTGCAACATTCTCCCTCCCCCTTTGTTGCATAACATGTTGTAACATTCTCCCTCCACCCTGTTGAATAAATTGTGCAACATTTCCTTTGCAACATTGATCAACCTTTGCAATTGCATTGGACTCTCTCCTTTTGCGTCCATTCTACTAACTTCCACCCTCTTTCTTTGTTGTATCCACAAGTGTTATTAACACAAAAACGTGCCATATATATATATTATATATATATATATATATATATATATATATATATATATTTACTGTATTGTCCCGAGTATAAGCCGAGATTTTTGTTGAACATCACGACCTTTAAAAATGCAACTCGTCTTATATTCGCGGACAATCATTAATGAATGCGCGGTCTCAAAGAAAAGCATTTCGTGGGCCGAAATATGGTAAATTTCAAGATACAGAAAAAATGTTGTTGACTTTATAAAAGAAAAAAGGAAATGAAGTGATTCCCATTACGAGATAAATTATTTTATTAAAAGCAAAGGGAAATTGCTCAAGAGATACAGGTGATGAATTGGAATTTTGTACTTTGTATCATTTTCTTTGTAAACTCACTTTGTTTGGCAAGTTTTTGATTACTTTTTCTACAAATTATTTTTTAAATATGATTAATACGAATGTTATGTGCCGATCTTTTCCGCTGAGAGTAGTATGTGGTATTATTTAAATTTTAAAAGAATTTGTTGACACCCCACCACAAAGTGGTCGTCTTATATTTGAGGTCATCTTATATTCGGACCAATACGGTGGGTGTGTGTATGTTATATATATATATATATATATATATATATATATATATATATATATATAATTATTTATATATATATGTATATGTGTATATATATGTATGTATATATATATATATATATATATATATATATATATATATATATATATATATATATAAAATTTAGGGTGTCACTAGGTAATAGGGGGAAAATTAAACGATGGATATTTTCCTATGACACCCCCTAAAATTGTTCCATTTGGTGTAAAACATACGGAAGAGAAATTTGGTCCTGATTGGTCATCATTTAAAGGTCGCCCTCGTCACTGAAAACAAGACCCATTTGTTGACGTCAACAAGCTGTTCAGTGTTCACAGCTTGGGCCGAACCAGATAATAAAAAACAAGGCAATTTGGTGAAATAACGAAAGTAAGACACTTAAAAACGCAAAGAATACAAACAGTTTATTATATAATCAAAATAGAAGACATAATTTGGCGAATAATGGTACAAAATGGAGAAGCAACAAAAGCAAAACTTTGAGAAATAAAATACATATACAGTAGCAGAATAATTGGTGCTCATACGCTGATCAGTGATTAGTTCTTTCGCGTCCTCACTAATGCTGATTTGTTCGGAGCTGGGTGTTGCTTTCTGTGGTCAGTGACAACTTGAACGAGGAACTGGAGCTGTTCTTCTTTCACTGTCAACTTTCCGTTCAGCTCCTTCACCAGAGCCACGGCCCGTTCTGCTCTGTCGTTCACCACTGCAAGTTTGGAGACCACATCCCGAGCTTGCACGTATTCAGAGTTTGACGTCCATGAACTGGGATGGTGGAGCAGAAAGCAATCTGGCAACTGAAGTTTTGAGAAGAATCCTCGGGTGTTCTTTGTGATCAGTTGCTCCAGTCCTTTGCTGTCACTGAGGAACATATTATCAAGAACCAAAGGTCGTTTTGGCGGCATGTGAGGGGCTTCTTGATCTAACGCTGCAACCATGCTGCACTTCACTTCCATCGATATCCTCTCATCAAAGAACGCCAGACCCACTGCCTCCTCCGAATGGTACCACAGGTGCGCAGACAGCTTCTTGGTGGTACCATCAGAGATCTTCTTGTGCGGGTATCGAAGGAGCGTCCTCATCAATTCCCAATCATTCAGCGGAGCTTCGATGGACAGATGAGCTGTTGCCCACGCTTTCATGTAAACTAGAACAGAAAAGAGGCAGATATCTCGAATTCCGCGTTCCTCAGTGTTCGTCAGTTTAAACTGTCTTCGGAGCCAGATCTTGATGGCATAGAGCCCCTTAGCCATCCATCTCGCCCGGTGCATAGCACCAGGGGCGCGGAAGTTTAGTCCCTTGTATGGAACTCCTCCAAGAAAGATGACGGAAAGATCGAGGAATTCCTGATAGTCATCACGAACTTGAAGTGCTTGTGATTTTGCAAACTCAATGAGCTCCGTTCTATGCTTAAAAATAGCTGCTTTGGTGAACGCATCTGTGTCCGCAGTTTGGAACTGTTGCTGGTCAATGCGGGTCCAATAATCGGAAGCGCTTGAAAAGCAAAATTTCTGGACCGGTAGATACTGAATCTAGCGATGCTGCGAATGCCGCCTGTAGCACCAACTCCAGTACATGGTGTCTGCACGCACAGTGTAACAGGTCACGTCCAACTTTTTCTTCCAGAAGAACACAAGTTCCTCCACGGTGGCCTGTGTTTGTCGCGGTTGTGTCGAAACACATAGATTTGACATGATCGGTCACTCCCCATTCATTCAGGCAATCTATGATGGCATTTGTTTGTGCCAGCGCGGTTCCTGACAGAAGTTTTGGCACCCCGAGGAGCTGCTCTGTCCCGGAGCCAGATACAAGAATAGGTAAGCGGTCAACATATTCTCGTGACGTCAGATCTTGCATGAGTTTTCCGTCCCAGTGAACAGTCAACGGACTATTGCCTTGGAACTCGCTCTTCAGTTGCCGAGCCTTAAGGGTACGGAATTTTTCACGCTGACGATGAATGGATCCACGATTGATGTTGTAGTCGCTAGCATCATGCCCTAAGCTGGAAGCTGCCTCAAACAGCAGATATGTGGCCTTTCTTGACGAGAGTTGCGTGCGATCAAGCGCTGCCGCCAATTCCGATGTCATGATGTTCTTCGTTGCTCTTTGTTTAGACGCTAACGAACCACCACATGCTCCTTTTTCTTCGCTATCATCTGAGCTGGAGGATGAGGACTCCAAAACCGCTTCGTTGGATACTGCCTCCATTTCAGCTGCTGATCGCTTTCTTCGTTTCTCCTCTTCCTCCCGACGTCGAGTACAATCTTTGACTTGGCGCTGATGGGTCATGTCCAAACCTGCCATTGAACCTGGACGTCCTTTCTGGCGCTGCTGCTGAAGGAACTCCAAATCCTCTGGGTACTTGACCAATTTCTCACAATCAGCGTGGGCGATGTCAAAGAGACGATCGAGGCGTTCAATGAATTCTTTTTCTTTCGTCTTGTGTGAATCGCTCGTCCTTGAGGCGTGTTTTTTGAGTCCTTTCCACTCCTCAAAGACTTTATCCAGTTTGCTGACGCAGTGTGTCTCGAGTCTGGTTGGAATGTGAGCTTTCTCCCAGAAGGACATCACTGCTCGAAGTGACTTCCTCAACGCGTCACGTATTGTCATTTTCTTTTCATGGTGAAGGTAAAGGAAGTAACCGAATGCTTGCCTGTAGGAAGGAAGCTTGCATCCTTTCACCTCATCAACCGCTGCCCCTAATAGGTATATACACATCCGGGTTTCCATCACCAGAAATCACGTAGCTGAAATGAGAAACGGTGAATCGTTAAGTATTGTTCACTTTATTTCTCAGATATTCAGACACACACAGATACACACACACACATATATAGAGATATATAGATATCTAATGAACGATTATGGAGACGCCGCGCAGGCATTAAAGTTTGGAAGGCGGGGGCGACCTTTTATAGTTATTCAAATAAAAAGATTTTTCAGTCACCATGTTTTTTTTACCAATGGAATAGATTCGCGGGGTGTCAGCATGAAAATTTCAAACTTTGCATTTAAGTGACACCCTAATATATATATATATTTATGTATGTATATTATTCAACGATGCATTCATAGTTTAAGTGGAAGTAACGATATAAATAAATATAAGGTTGTAACATATATTCTGCTCGATTTTTTAGTTCATTCAGAACAAAAATTAAATGACTTATAAGGACAAATTTGCTCGAATTTTTAGTTTATTCACAACAAAAATTAAATGATATAATGACAAATTAATCAATATAATTCCCTTCTTTTTCTACAACCTCCTTCCACCTGTAGAAAAGTTTTTTTATGCCACGTTCGAAGAAATCCCTTGGGTTCTAGTTAAAAAAAACGATCAGTTCGTTTTCGATAGCTTCCCTGGATTGCAACTTTTGTCCATCTAGGTGGTGTTGCAGACTTCTGAATAAATGGTAGTCTGAAGGTGCGATGTCCGGAGAATAAGGTGGATGAGGCATTTTTTCCCAACCAAATGCCTCCAATTGGGCGGTGGTGATTCGAGCAGTGGGAGGGCGCGTTATCCTGGTGGAATAAAACACCTCTGCGATTAATTAATGCAGGACGTTTTTCTTGTAATGCCATCTTCAGTCGTTGGAATTGTTGGCAGTAAACTTCAGCTGTGATTGTTTGGTTATCTGGCAGAAGCTCAAAATGAATAATTCCTTGCATATCCCACCAAACGCATAGCAAAATTTTCTTTGGATGGGGTCCATTTCTTGGCTGACGTTCAGGCTTTTTTTCACGGCTAAGCCACTGATGTCCGTCCTTAATATTGTTATAGAGGACCCATTTTTCATCCCCAGTGACGATCCGATTCAAAAATGGTGCCTGCAGTTGCCGAGAATGCAGTGATGTGCAAATATCGATTCAATGTTGAAGATTCGCTTGTGACAAATCATGCAAAACCCATTTTCCAACCTTCACTACTTTTCCTAACAGCTTCAAATGACGATGAATGGTCATATGGCTAACGCCGAGTTGCAGGCCAAGTTCTCTTACAGTTACTCATTTGGTCGTCCTGTTCGTTGATAATCTTTCAGACTGAAGTCTCCATTTCTGAACTTCTCAAACCATCTCCTACACATCCGTTCGCTCACAACATCATTTCCATAAACTCTTTAAATGTTTTTTGTGGATTCACTAGCGTTAGATCTTTTATGAAACTCATACAGCATCACATATCGAATATGCTCTTTCGTGGGCTCCATGTTTTTTCAATTACTGTAATATCGTTGGGGTGGTGTTGTAACTGTATGAAAAACACCAGAGAAAATATTCATTTGCCTAATCCTACATTAGCCTAAGCCTACACTAGCCTAAGTCATTCTGTATCGTGATAAAACCTGTGCGAACCTGTCGCCGCGTGTATTTTGCAACATTTCTAAAACTATTTAACATTATCTTGAGGTTATTCTATTATCTATCGTCCGTTTTCTAATCGAGCAGAATTTATGTTACAACCTGATAATATATATATATATATATATATATATATATATATATATGTTAGTGGTGGACCGGATGTCAGTTTTTCAACATCTGCGGATGCGGATGCGGATCTTTAATTTCAATATCCGCGGATGCGGATGCGGATATTTAGTTTATCTATCAATATAATATAGAATTATGAATATATGACATAATTTTTCAAATTTCGTGATATTACTATTATGGCAGGCAATGCATAAGAATTAAAATTAATATTAATGTTTTCATTATGATAAAAATAATAACTCTCAAGAGTTTCAGCCACAGAAAATTCAATGTAACAAGTTTCATTCAATTTTCTGTGTTACCATGTATTTATATTTTGAGGTTTATATATTTCTTTGTTCATTAATAATTAATACTTTACATGAAATGTGCATGACTGGGCCTTATAAGCTACTTTATAAGCTAATTTAATTGTAAATTGCATAATTTATTAGAGGTAATATCCGCATAACATCCGCAGTCAGAAGTGCGGATGCGGATATCCGGTCCACCACTAATATATATATATATATATATATATATATATATATACCTTACCTTATGAACCTTATGTTGTTTCGTGTGTTGGTCTCTCTTCACACGGAGGTCAAGCTGGTGGCCCCGCCTCTAGGTCTGGCCTGGTGGAGGAGCGAGTTACTTTCTTGCGCTCTCCACCGTACATAGCCAGGCACGCCCGGCTCATCTGGTACTGTCCTGAGCCAGGCATCCAGTCTTTTCTTGAAGACTTCAACTTTGACCCCCGTTACGTTTCTGAGGTCCTTAGGAAGCTGGTTGAAAAGTCTTGGCCCCCTGACAACCAAGCTATTTTCCTTCAGGGTTGAGGAGGTCCATTGTCGTGCTTTTAATTTGGGAACACTACACATATATATATATATATATACTATATATCGTTACTATATTTTCACACTGAGCATCATTCCGTCCACACGCCCATTTCAGGGTGCGAACATCTCGCAGCTGCCAAGCAAACAGGAAGTCAAAATACTGACGAGGCTTTCGTATGTGGTTCACACTGAAAGCAGCAATGCTCTCCGTTAATCTCGTCAAAAGAACATCCATATCTATATTCAATTTATTGCAATTTTTGTTAGTTTGTATTACAAACACCTCCAGTTATTATCAGACATGGTGCATGATTCTTCAAGAGCAAGATGCACTACAAGTTTGTGTTTCCTCCCATATATTTGTAAAAGGATGCGGTTGGCTCGAAAACCGGGTTCGTTTATTGTTTGTTTGTGGAAAATTAACAAAAAGATGAACCAGAGATCCTCCAAGTCGATAATAAAACTACTACTCATTTTGCCTGCGCAGATTAATTTGCCTGAAATCGTTCCAAATAATAGTTTCTTAAAGAAATAACTTTAAATTAAGAGTGAATTATAAATATGAACTTTATATATATATATATATATATATATATATATATATATATATATATATATATATATATATATATATATATATACAGTATATATATATGTATATATATATATATATAAGAAATTAAATTTCATATGATAAAGTAAGATTTCATTTTACTATTTATTCAAGTTAGTCTTACTGGCACTCTACTTTAAACTTTGCGGACTTTACTAAACTGGGATGTTCATTGCGCCCACAATTCGTAAATTGGACTTTAGAAACGCATTTTTTGGCTTTATCACTTGTTAAGCGATTTCTAGGTGGATCGTAAAAATTTTTTAGTCCACTAAACATTTGATCACTCGTAACACTTCTAGTTGGAGCTCCCCAAATCTTTCTTGCCACATGTGCTAATTTCCTTACATTCAGATTCATGTTCTTTCCATCAGGTTATCGATGGATCTTTATCGCCTTGAAGAAGTTTCTATTTTAAGTATTCTTCAGTTTATTTCATTGTTGATTTTGAACCATTATTCTTTGCTGATTCAAAATTACTAAAATCATCAAAAAATTCTGAAGGACTGGAATGTAGTGATAACGTTGGCAGATTCTTATCTGTAGATCCTATAGGTTCCGTCTTATCTACTTGATTTTGAGACATAGAAAGCTCTCTTCTTGGCCTTCTGTGGGATATAAATAATATTTCTTCAGCAAGTCACTCTTTACCTTTATAAGTAATAAAATTTGCCGAAAATAATTTGTTTTTCTAACGAGGGTCAAGAAGAGTGGCAACAACAGCAAATTTGAAATTTTCAAGTTGCTGAAATTTAGTTTTAGTTCAGCTAAGAGAGTTCTTTGTGCGTTTTTTATTATGCCTTCGGCACTTTCACCCATTGTTTGTGAAGTCCTAATCAATGCCTTCAAAGGTACTAGCTAATATTTCCAAATTATAGTTGATTTCTATTTGAGCATATTTTTTGGTGTATTAAACTCAGCGGTTAAAATTATGTATTCATTAGAAAAAATTTAGCAATTAATTAGAAAGGTTAATCAACATTCCTACAAGGAAAGAGTAAACAAATCTGTAAGAAACATATATATATATATATATATATATATACACACACACACACACACACACTTGCGTTTATATTCATAGTGTTATAGTTAAGTAACTGAATATTAGTTGTTTTTAGCAATTTAGCAGTTTGCATAGCAGTTTTAAACTTGTGACGGTTATAAACGTTAACTACCTTAACTTGCGCGATGCCGTCGCAAAATGCGTCGTGTGCTAGGTGTGGAGTTAATCGGTGGTATACTCATTTTAGATTACAAAGGCGGTCCTATGACGATTACCGAGAGATCGGTTTGTTTCTTTTGTGAGTTAAGCGAAGAGATAGTTGATTTAAAACGTAGTGTACGCGAGGTGACGGAAAGACTTGCAACACTTGATGAGGGCAGGGGTAGGCTTACAGTTGACGAAGGCCGAACCTATACTAACGTTGAAGGGTGAGGTTAGGAACCTAGTTTCTAGTATAGGCAGCTTATCGGGAAGGTTAGACAGAGTTGAGGAAGGGGTTAAGGTTGGTCCGAGAGTAGTAGATGGGGAGGGATTTAGAGTAGTTAAGGGTGGAGCTAGGCTACGTACGTTAGGTGATAGGAATCCTCCCCCCTATCGAGGTTTCGAACCCTTCCACCCAGTTGAATAGGGATGTGAACGAGGTGGAAACGATTTTAATTGGGGACTCCTTAGTGCGTCATATGGATAAGGAGTTCGTTGAACGGAATCCCAACCAAGAGGAGGGGGGTCTGTCTACCAGGGGCCAGGTTTGACAGAATTAGAGACGAAGTAGATAGGATTGATGTTGCCTCCCGTCACTCGATGTTGATGACGATGGTAGGGGATACGACTCGTATAGGCCCGATACGAGAGTGCCTGACCTTTTGGAGAGATATAGGGGGTTAATTAGGTCCCTGAAGGCAAGGTCAGATAGGTCTTTAGTTCTTGGTATTACCTCTAGGCACGGTTTAAATTTTAGGATTACGTCAAAAACAATATTTTTGAACACTAAACTAGAAAAGATTTGTGCTCAGGAAAATGTACCCTTCGTAAAGCTGTGGTCAGAATTTATTGAGCCTAGCCTTTTTATAAAAGATGGGGGTGCATTTCAATGAAATAGGGAATGCTAGGCTAGGTAGGTTAATCGATGAGAACGTTCGAAAGCTGTATAGGTCGAAGCCCTCTTTAAACGTTGTGGGTCCGGGAAACGCCGGTCCGACGTGAAAAATAGTTTAAAACGCCAATCCGTGATAAAAAAAATAATTTAAACGCCTTTTATTGTAATGCGCGTAGTATTAGAAATAAATTGAACGAATTTAAGGCGATAATTTATTCCGGGAATTACGAAGTATATATAGGGTGTCCCAGAAAAAACTTATACTCTTTATAGCATCATATATTTTATAATTAAAAAAAAACCCAAACAATATATTGTTATAGCAATTGCCAATGAAAGGTAAATTAGTAGTCTAAGTGATCAAAATGTTATAGCGCGTTGTTTGCATATAAAATTTAATTAACTACTCCAAGTGCTCAAAATGTTCTCCGGCGGCATGAATGCACTTTTGAATGCGTCAACTAACTGATTCGCAGACATGGACTAATGTGGATGCTGTGATGGTCCGGCACTTTTCCCTAATTGCATCCTTAAGGTGTTCGAGTGTTGCAGGTCTTGTACCATAAACTGCATCCTTCAGGTAGCCCCACAAGTAAAAATCAAGTGGAGTCAAGTCCGGTGAACGTGGAGGATACTCAACGCTTCCTCTTCGTCCTATCCAACGGTTAGGCAACGTTTCATCGAGGTACCTTCTGACATCACAATGATAATGAGGGGAGGCTCCATTTTGTCGAAAGTAAAAGTCGTCGTTTCCAAACAACTTCCGAACTGCACGTATAATTTCTGTCCGCAGCATGTTGAGATATGCGGCACCGGTAACTGTCCCATTAAAGAAAAGTGGTCCAACCAAACCCCTGGATGATAAACCACACCATGCTGTTAATCCTGATAAATTAACATGTTTATCCACATAAACGTGTGGATTATCAAGTGACCAGTACCTGCAGTTGTGTCGATTTACTGTGCCATTCAGCTTGAAGGTAGCTTCATCAGACCACACGAGTTTGTTGGCAAACTGTACGTCTTCGGCTTCCATTGACTGAAACCATTCACAAAATTCGAGTCTGCGTAGGCTAAGTCCGAAGCAACCTGGTGAGTGACTAGACTACGTTCGGTCCATAGGCTTCGCCATTACAAGGCCTTTGATAAAACAAGGCCAGGCTTAGTCGACGCATTCAAAAGTGCATTCATGCCGCCGGAGAACATTTTGAGCACTTGGCGTAGTTAATTAAATTTTATATGCAAACAACTCGCTATAACATTTTGATCACTTAGATTACTAATTTACCTTTCATTGGCAATTGCTATAACAATATATTGTTTGGGTTTTTTTTTAATTATAAAATATATGACTAAGAGTATATAGTTTTTTTTGGGACACCCTGTATATATATATATATATATATTTACCCTCCTCAGTTCCTGTATCCAATAACATTCTTCGAAAAACATCTGTACTATCTAAACTACAAAAATAGTTTTTAAATACAAACCATGTATACATATAGAATAAGATACTTGCGGGGGGGGGGGGGGGCCAACAAGGTTTAATATATATATATATATATATACTGTATATATAATTTTTTTCCCTTATGTGCATGATTCACCCTTTATGGTGACTTTCATGAACATAAAGGTGACTGTGTTGATTGTTACGCCTCATCATAAGTCTTGGGGATTAATTTTAGGTTAAATTAGTTTTTGTTAGATTTGGTTAAGTTAGGTTAGGTTAAGTTACATGGGATTTTACCCAATCACTCACTCAATCCGAGCAATAGGCTTTTATAGCTGGTTTGACTAAAGCCTAACTGGCAGATAAAGTTAGAGTAGTTGTGTTTTTGACAGGGTAAGTTTGATTCTTTGAAGTTATAATCTCAGGAAGAGTGTGAAACCGTATTATAGGCTCATACGAAATATTTACTAACACCTATCCTCAGTTAGCGATGATCCTTTAACATTATATATATATACTGTACTGTATAATGTATATATACTGGATATATACTAAACAAATATGGGATCTTCTCGGCTTCATTTACTGCTGATTTTTAATAAAAAGATATAATTATTTTTAGGTAATTTTATGAGCAGTATTAAATTTTGGCCTTTTCTAAATGTGGAAATTAACCAAAACTAAGATATATAAACCCTAACCTAACTAAAATAGAAAGTAAATTACCCACCTATACCCTAAATCAGTGGTTTCCAACCTCGGGTCCCAACCCAAATCAGGGTCGCGGGGGTCCTCAAGTAGGGTCGCGAAGGGTCACTCTATTCACTATTTCTTCATAGTGAATTTATATTTATATACATACGTAAATTTTCTCATATGCCTGAGGGTCGGGAGGTCCTTTTGGTGGCCAATTTAGGTCACAGCAAAAAAAGGTTGGGAACCACTGCGGCCTAAATGAACGCAATATCTTCCACAAAAATCATATATCTTGTTTCGAAAGTATACAATACTCTTTTCGGAATTAAAACGGACGCAGTAATAGACTATAACAACTATTTAAGAGAGGTGAGTTGCACTATCCTAACTTAACCTAAATTCGTCTAACCTAACCTAACTAAAATTAACTTAACCTAACTTATAATATGCATCCTTTCAGGGTATTGTATACTTTCGAAACAAGATATCGTATGATTTTTGTGGAAGATATTACATTCATTTAGGCTATTGGTGGATATAATTTACTTTCTATTTTAGTTAAGTTACAGTTTATATCAGTGGTTCTTAACCTTTTTAGGCTGCAACCCAAATTCTGGTCGCGGGGGCTAGCTAGGTAAAATGATTAGGGACAACATAAATAAGTGATAAATGACAATTTAATGACCCAATCAAAATGTTTTGGCAACCCAATTTTGGATCGCGACCCAGGGGTTAAGAACCGCTGGTTTATATATTTTAGTTTTGGCTAATTTCCGCATTTAAGAAACGCCAAAATTAAATTCTGCACAAAAAATTATGGTTCTTTTGCATTATCCTCCCAACACTAATTTTTTTATATAATGTTGGTTTGGTTTTGGTTATGGTACTTTATTTTCCTTCCATTATAAAAAAAATTAGTGTTGGGATTAGGTTAGGTTAGGTTTGGTTAGGTTAGGTTAAAAACAGGCCGCCGCAGGCGTTAGCCGTAGTTAGCCGGCTTCAAGTTAGGTTAGGTTAGGTTAGGTTAGGTTAAGAATATTTATTCATATAACTAATGATGTAATTTCAGAATATTTTGCTAACGTTCTTTATTTTCCTTCCATTATAAAAAAAAATTAGTGTTGGGAGGATAATGCAAAAGTACCAAAATTATCTAAGAAAAGTATATATTTTTATTAAAAATCATTAATGTATGAAACGGAGAAGATCCCAATAGCCTGTTACAGTACTTAACAAGAATGGTAACATATAAGATCCATTATATTTTTCCGATTCAAGATTAGGATTTTTAAAGATTTGGTAAATCTCTAGGAGCGCTCCATTTTTCAATATTAAACATACACTCATAAAACATATACCACTTGAGAGCTCACATTTTTCTGAGTCTAAAAATGTAGTAATCCAAAAGTATCAAGAGCAAATAAAAAGTAACTAGGTTTGAATATAAAACCCTATACCGATCAATTTGTGATGCGTGATCTTTACGGGGACTCCGCCCCCGTACCCCGAGACCTAAATTATACAAATGATAATGTAATAACATATTCATGTTAGGTTAGGTTAGCGTAACAATTACCAAAAATACCATCTTACAACACAGACTGAAGATTTATAACTTAGACAACTTTTATAATGGGTAACGGTTCAGAATAGGGACGCCACCTCAATTTTTGTGTTTTTTCCACGAAAACATGCTAAAACCATTGGTTTCCTGTTGTTTAGGATGAATGTGACCATCGCCATTACAGTAAATTATTGCTTGAAGTGATTTCACCCCCCAACCCCTCCTACAATCTGGGGGGACCACCGTGGGAACCGGGGGTTTTGGGTGGGGGAACACAGCACAAGCAATAATTTACTGTAATAGCGATGGTCAGATTTATCCTAAACAACAGGAAACCAATGGTTTTAGCATGTTTTGGAGGAAAAAAACACGGTAATATTTACATTACCGGATGTATTTATTCCGAACATTTTTTACACATCAAATAGTACTAGAGGATGCATAAAAATGTGCAAATAAGTAATTAACCTAACCTAACCTAACCTAAGTTAACGATCCTCCAACACGGCCGCGAGCTCTACTAGCGTCACCGCACATCCGTCACAGACCGAAGCCATTTTTAAACTGAAGTGAATGAACGATAGTATGGTTGCGAACTTAAAATTTCCTAGATTCATACCCAAAAAGCACTAAAAAGCACTGAAGTAGCTATACGGTATATATATTTTTTCGTAATTTTCTAACTTCGTTTTTTTGACTATACGACACATGCAATCAACGTATTTTAATGAGAGAAACAACTTTGTCGATATGGTATTTTTCGAAATTTTGCTTAATTAAGTGGCGCCCGTATTCTGAACCATTACCTTATAATGTAGTTAATGACGTCACGCGTCAAACAATTAATTAAATCTAGTTACTTTTTATTTGCTATTGATACTTTTGGATTACTACATTTTTAGACTCAGAAAAATGTGAGCTTTCAAATGGTATATGTTTTATGAGTGTATGTTTAATATTGAAAAATGGAGCGCTCCTAGAGATTATCCAAAGATTTATTTTACAGAATCAGGATTGGGATCAGGATTTTTAAATTTGAATACTATCATGAAGATAAAGGATCAGGATTAGGATCTTCGTTGGGTCTGTAGTACAGAATGTATGTTAAAACAGTACGTCCACTCAAATGCAGTAGTTGCTGTAATACATACATAAACACACACACACACACACACACATATATATATATATATATATATATATATATGCATTTAACTGCAATGACCACGCAGTATATAAATGAATAGAAACGACATAATATTAAGGAACGTTTCTGCACACGCGGAAGAGAAATAACGAATAAATGAAAAATGAGGCGAACCGCCCGGGAATCGAACTCAAGGCCTTCCGATTCCCGGTGGTTCGCCTCATTTTTCATTTATTCGTTATTTCTCTTCCGCGTGTGCAGAAACGTTCCTTAATATTATGTCGTTTCTATTCATATATATATTATATATATTGGATGGGCTGAAAAGTAATGCTTTCACTCAAATAAATTTTTGAAAGGTTGAAGGATTTTATCGAAACAAAAGCAGATATGTACCTTAGAGTTTATTCTTCAAAATTATACATTTACTTTTCTGTAAAATTACCCTCTACCTCAATACATTTACGCCAACGACAAGTGAATTTTTGAAATCCATCCCGGTAAAACGTAGAGCTTTTATTACGAAACCAAAGTTTCACAGCGGCCTTAACTTCTCCGTCGTCAGATTCGTAGCGATTTCCACAGAGATGTTCTTTAAGTTTAGGAAAGAGATAAAAATCGCTTGGTGCTAAATAGGGGCTCTATGGTGGATGCGGCAAGACGGTGAATTGCGGATCCTCAATTGCTTCTCGTGTTTGAACACAGGTGTGAGGCCTTGCGTTGTCATGGTGAACAATGACTGCGTTTTTGTGGGTGCGAATCCTCTTGATTCGTTTTTTTCAACTTCTTCAGAGTTTCAATATAACGTGCGGAGTTGATTGCTGTCCCTCTTTCCGTAAAGAGAACAACACCATTGATATCCCAAAAAACAGTTATCATCACTTTTCCAACCGATTTTTGAACTTTGAATTTTTGGGTTGCAGTAATTTTAGTGCCGATATTTCATGGATTGTCGTTTATTTTCAGGGTTATAATGGTGGACCCACGTCTCGTCTCCTGTCACAATGCTGTGCACAAATTCATCTCCTTCATTTTCGAAGCAGTTCAGATTTTCTTGGCAAATGCGTAATCTCTCAGTTTTCATCTCGGCAGTGAGCATGCCAGGCACCCATCTGGCATAGACCTTTCGGTAACTGAGAAGACTAATAATGTGTCCCACCCACCCTTTGGAGATATCAAGCATTGCAGCAATTTTATTTTGTTTAATGCGACGATGTCCACGAATCAGTTCGTCAACGTAGTTCCGATGAGACTCGTCGGTTGCCGTTACAGGCCCTCCACTTCGCAGTTTGTCTCGCAAATCTTCTTGCCCTGCTTCTCCTTCTTTACACTGCCTCGCCCAATGTCCAACGGTACTCACATCAACACACTGTTTGCCGTACACAGCTTGCATTCGCCGATGAATGTCTATGGGAGCAACACTTTCCGTGGTCAAAAATTGAATTACGGCACGTTGCTTGAAGCGAACGTCTTTACTCATTTCCATTGTAATCAATACTAAACGAAGGTGTGGAATAAGTGTAGGCTATATTTGGTTATAACATAAAACCGATTTTATCTGGTTACCTCTACACAATCTGGAATGGGGTGGGGATATCAAGTTACAACACAAAACCGGTTTTATCTGGCTACTTCAACACAATCCAGAATTATTCAAGTGGAGGCATTACTTTTCAGCCTACCCTCGTATATAGTCGATTCCGCTTAATTGGGTCCCAATAAAGCGGCTAGTCCAATTAAACGAACCCGTTTTCTATTGGGGAAAAAATAAAACTATAAAAGATAAACATTTATTTAATTAAAAGTACTGCTTTTATTGAGGTACAGTATGTATATACATATTACAAAAGACCATAAAAATGAAGCGCGCACATATTTATTGCGAGAAAAAATTATTTAAAGTGGATTGTTTCAAAGACAAACAAAATCACTGCATGCATCTAAAGAAGATTGAGGACACCCTGTCATTCCTTCTTGCATGAAATACTTTTGTAAGGCACTTCGACCAATAAAGCGGCTTGACTGTCCCTAATAAGCGGATTTAATAGTACAATAGTTCAATTATTCGTTTTTGTTTTTAGAAATTTGGCCCAATAATCCGGCTGGCCAAAGTTAACCGGCGGCCCCATTAACCGGAATCGACTCTGTATGTATGTATATATATATATATATATATTTTTTTTTATATGTGTGTATGTATATATATACACATTACTTAGATTAACGCTTCATCACTGACTCCTTCGAAGACGATGAGTAGTCTTGGCGATGTTTTGCTACTAATCGGAGGATGAATTGTTTTTGTTCTTCATCTTTCGTCAAAGATGTATTATATGCCTTGATAAGGGTGATACCCCTCTCCGCCGAATCATTGACAACTTTTAGGTTGATCGCTATGCGTCGAAACTCTTGAAAGAATTCATCCTCCGTCCAGGAATTGGGATCGGTCCTCAGGAAGGTATCCTCCGCTGCCTTCCTTCCTGCTTTCTTTAGCAGATTGAAGATTCCCAGGGTCCTTTTGGTGACCATTTCACACAAATTTAAATCTTCAATGTTGCAGGTGTTTGACAAGACGACTTCAAGGATATGATGTCGACAAGCGATCCAGACAAATTCCCTCCCTACTGCTTTTTCAATCATGGTACAGGTTCCCCTGTGAAGGCCAGTATTAGACGCAGTTGTGTCAAATACGAGACCTTGGATCTCACGGCGAAGATTTCAGTCATCAATCGTCGAAATGCAAGCCTTGGCCTGTTCTTCTTCTGTAGCTCGTTGTATTTTTGGCACGGCTTGGAGTTTTTCCATCCCATTTCCCGTAACGATTACCGCGGTTCGTTCGGCTGTTTCCTTTGCGCCGCCGATGTCGGGAAGTAGTTTCCCATCCCAGTGAAGAAGGGGTCCTTCGGCAGAAAACGAAGCTTGATCCTCTTTGGCTGCTGCCTGCCTTGCTTGCCTTCTTGAACGACGGATGGAGCTGCATGAAAGAGTCATTGTAGAAATATCATATCCCAGGGCTTGAGCGACTGATCCAGCAACGAAGACTGCTCCTCGATCGGGAAGGTTGACGCGATCAAGAGCAGCAAACACATCTGGTGATGTGAAGATATTGTTTCGTTTCGGAGGATGAGAGTGTACATCTGCTCTTGCAGTCGAAGTCGACGGACGATAATCATCGTCTTCAGCGTTGAATTCTTCAGAGGATGAAGTGGATGTGCTGGATGATGGAAGAGCAGCAGCTCCAGCCTGGAATGCAGCGTCTCTTTCTTTGTACCTTAGAGCTTTGTCAGTATCTTTCTCCTGTCGACATCTCTTGCGGTATTCCTTGGCAAAATTAATCTTGTCAGGGCCTGCCATACTGCAGGAAAAGACGCCTTCTCGTTGCATCATCAGGAACTGGTTGTCTTCTTCATTGTCTATCACCTTCAAGGCGTCTTTCGAGGCAACGTCGAAAAGCTCTAAGAGAGTCTCTTGGAACATGCTCTCTTTCACTCTGCAGCTTTGTCGCTGCGTCTTGCGGTTTTCAACGCAAGGAACTCTTTGTACAGCTTTGACAGCTTCCTAACGCAAGAATCG
The DNA here is from genome assembly GCA_023014485.1 of Bathynomus jamesi. Lineage (NCBI taxonomy): Eukaryota > Metazoa > Arthropoda > Malacostraca > Isopoda > Cirolanidae > Bathynomus > Bathynomus jamesi. Next base: position 1,038,058 of record JAJOZX010000541.1, on the reverse strand, counting down.
ACTCGCTGTGCCGGAATCCTTGCTCTCTGCCATACTTGCAGGGCCTCTTTGCAGGCCAAGTTGTAGCACTCTTTCAAGGTCTTGGACTGTTCATGGTGGTGAAACTGAACCAAACGAAGCAGATCATCACATGTGGGTGGCCTTGCAGTTGATAACTCGTTGCTGGGCTTTCCTAGAACCCACGTTTCTGAAGATGAGCGAGTACTTCTAGCCATAACCTGAAAAATGAGAGAAAATAATGCATTAACCGTTTAGCACCAAAGCACACTTATATAAATGTTAAAGTAAAAAATTGCAAAGTCAAAATAAATAGAGTAAAAAAATTGCTTACAGTGGTTAGTGGTTGATGGGTAGGAAAATAGCCAAATTTTAAAAAATATATTTAAGAATAAGTAAATAATAAACTTCAATTTTAATAATTTAATAGCAACATCCTTACCGGTTATAAATTTGCATATAAAGAACATAACCTTACAACCTTACAAAAGTTTCGCGCGATGATTTCTCATTTCGCGAAGGTCAAGCTTGTTGCCCCTCCTCTCAAATATAATACAAATGAATTAATACTTAATGTATATGAATTAATAATTATATATATGAATTAATAATTAATATATAGGAATTAATACTTACATGAGATATTGTTCCTAAGCTCTTGAAGTTTGAACGAACTTAAAACCGTCCCCCAACAAGTTTAAACTTGAAATGATGCATGAGTAAGTGATTTGTCTGATTCAGAAACAGCATTATACAAGAAATCGAACAACTGCATCATCCTCTAAAAAGTGGGAGGAGTCAATGTGGCGTGACTGCCGCGTCCTCTAAAAATGAAGCGGGTAGAAAATGATTCGCTAATCAATTAATTAAAAATGTGAAAATCATAGCGACCTCTTATTATGTAATGAATCGACAGATATTTTGCGAGAAGATTTCCAATTATTTTGAAATTTTAGCCCAAATTTTGAACCACCCTAATATATATATATATATATATATATATATATATATATAGTATATATATATATATCGCTTTTGTCTTTCATCTGGTACTTTTCCTTCATGCTGGAAGTCCGCTTTCATTCAACGTGTCCCAAATAAGGTTGACCGCTCTCAACCCTCCAACTATCGTTCAATTGCTTTGATTTCTTGCCTTTCTAAAGTTTTATAATCTATCCTTAATAGGAAGATTCTTAAACAACTTTCTTCTAACAATCTTCTTTCACATCGTCAGTATGGGTTCAGCAGGGGACGCTCTACTGGCGATCTTGCATATCTCTTTGACTCTTGATCATCCTCCTTTTGGAATTTCGTGGAACTTTTGCTATTGCATTCGACACATCAGAAGTTTATGATAGAGTTTTGCACAAATCTTTAATTTTGAAACTGCCCTCCTTCGGTTTCTATCCTTCTATCTGTGTCTTCATCTCTGATTTCCTTTCTGGCCGATCTATAGCTGTGGTTGTATGATAGATGGCCACTGTTCTTCTCCTAAAGCTATTAACAGTGGTGTTCTTCATGGCTCTGTCCTGTCACCCACTCTTTTCCTTTTTTTCTTGTCCTATGCACTCCAACACCGATGATCCCACTCTTCACTTCTCTACCAGCTTCGCAAAGCGTCCCTCTCAACAGTCACTCCATACTTCGAATAAGACGGCTTTCAATACCTCAAAAACTGAGTTCCTTCATCTGTCTTCTCGTCACAATCTTCCACACGACTATCCCCTTACTTTCAACAATACACAACTCAATCCTTCCTCTTCTCTTAACATTCTTGGGGTTTCCTTTTCTCGTGATATACTCTCTTTCTAAAACAGCTTCTAAGAGACTAGGTGGTGGTGTAGCAGCTCCGCAGTTTCTTCATCCCTACTCAGCTGCTGTCTCTGTACAGGGGTCTTGTCCGCCCCTATGTGGAGTATGTTTATCATCTCTGCGGTGGCTCAACCCACACAGCTCTACTTGACCGGATGGAATCAAAGGCTTTTCGTTTCATCAGTTCCCCGCCTCTTACTGACTGACTTTAATCCCTCTCTCTTTGCCGCAATGTTACTTCACTCTCTCTTTACTATCGCTATTATAACTAACACTGCTCTTCTGAACTATAACTGCATGCCTCCTCCTTTAAGGAGAGCACGCAGCACCAGACTTTCTACACATCCTCATTTCCTTTCTGTTCAACTCTCTAACGCAAGGGTTAATCAGTCTTTCATCTACTCAACCGGTGAACTCTGGAACAATCTTCCTCAATGCATCTTTCCTGCCGTCCTTGAACTGCAATCGTTAAAACGCGGTGTGTCCAGGCATCTCGAAAACCCTGGACCTTGATTTTGGCTCTCTTCTTCTTCTATGGTGGTGGTGGTGGGAGTGGGTGGGGGTGGGGGTGGCGGTGGGGTTCCGTTTTTGCGGGCATTCACCCACGGCCTCTTTTCCCTGCATAAAAAAAAAAATATATATATATATAGGGACGTTGGGCAGAAGACAGGGAGTGCTGGAACTCATGTTTCTCCTTCCACTGTCCTCCTTAGCTGCACGTTTCCCGCGTCTCATCTAACCTGTGAGCAGTCCAGCAAACTCTCAAACACAATTCTTCCTCTATTCCTCACCACACATACGTGCATCTTACACAATGCACAATCTTTTAAAAACTTAAAAAAGAAAAACAAAATGACATCGTTCTAGACCTTAATTTTGATTCTCTACTTCTATGGGACGGAGGCATTTTTGTGGGCCCTCGCCCTTAGCCAACCTTGCTGCATTTTATATATATATATATAATATATATATATAATTATATATATATATATTCGGTTTCTGGATGGTGTGGTGGTGAGAGAGGAAGGACGTAGACCAAGTTTGGCTGAGAAAAAACTTTTTCTGTTGCACGTTTTACGCCTTCGTTTTATCATCAAATTTCAGTTATTTTACTCTCTCTCTCTCTCTATATATATATATATATATATTATATATACTGTATATATTACCCGTAGAAAATACATTGAAGAATGGTTTACAAAATTAAAAGGAAAAATTAAATAAAGCAGAAAGAAAGGGAAACTTATTTATAATAATTAATTAAAAGAAAGTAAAAAATAGTGAACGCAAACTATGACAAACTTTTCTTATGAAATAATAGATGGTGTCACAACCATTTTAAAAGAATAACTTTGGTGGACTTTTTTTTCAGAATTTATTTCTATTTCTGATGAATTTCCTGTGAAATTTGAAATTTATTTTTAATTTAGTCTCCCAAATTCTTTATAAATAACATTATTTTTAGCTTCACGGTAAATATTTTAATTAAATTTTATGTTTAAGGGTCAACATTTTAAATGGGGAAATGGAAGAAATTTATGCGCATTATTATACTAATTAAGATTGTTCTTTGTTGGGGTTTTTTAACCTCCTTCGTAACATCTAAGGTCATATGACGGAGAGGACCTACAGCTTTAGTCGGGATCCGAGCCACCGGTTGCTACATAATCTGGACTAGGGTTGGCAAGTGCTCCGGCTCCGGAGACAGCAGCCAGCTCCAAAATTCGGAGCCCGAGCGGAGCGGGCCAATTGTTTAAACTCTGCTCCGGAGCCGGAGCGGAGCTGGAGCTGGGATTGTGAAGCGGGAGTAGAGCTGGAGCCGGACTTATCGGAGTGCTCCGGAATTTGGTGCTGGAACTGAAGCCTGAAGCTGCTCCACTTATGGTAGAGTGAATGTCAGCAAGTTTAGGGGATGGGAGCCGATCACTCGCGATTAGTGTTTTGGACGGTTTGACGTTGAACGATTTTCTTTGAGCATGTAAAACACTAGTTGTAAACAAACCGGACCGCTTAGTATAGTATATTTTAATCGTAATAGAGTTTCCTGGCCGTACCAGTTCGACAAGTATGGATAGTAAATCGTACGGTTACGAGAAAAGGACACATTTTTTTTTATAATAGATTAGAATGTCATTAAAAGCAGGTACTTTTGAACACCCTAAAACCATTACTCTGACCAACTAAAATTCAAGCTGTATAAACGCTGCAAGCACTTAGTATTAGGATATAAAAGAGCAACTTAGTATATAAAGCTGGGGTTTCTGGAGCAGCTCTGGAGATGGAACTGGGTTAGTAGAGCAGCTCCGGAGGTGGAGCTGGGGGTCACTCTCAGCTCTCTAGAGTCTGCCTGGAGCAGGAGCTGAGTCACTGGAGCACTCCGGAGCTGGAGCCAGTAAACTCGGAGCACTGCCAACCCTAATTTGGACGCAGAGAACGATCTCCCATCCAACTACTTTCCAGACCTGTCGTCGCTTAACTTCGCTGATCAACAGGAAGCGGTGTTACGACACTGGCCACGACGTAACCAGGGTTACGTAAAAATGCCTTCGATTTTGTGTCATCAGGTGTAGATGGCATTTTTCCACCTTTTGGACGTTTATATTAAAAATTTTTAACAAAACGTACTTGCGCAAGTCCAAATCCGATTGAATTAATACATTTTAATACTCTTGTATTTTTTAGTACACGAGTTGAGCATCTTTCTTTTTCCTCTACAAAAATAAATGGCAAAGAGTACAAACTAGTGAATTTCTAGAACTATGAAACTTGTATATTAACCATAGTAACTTATACAATTTATAATAATGTCAGGCGTAGTGGTTCAAACGCTGCAATAATAAGCTGGTTAGTCGTACAGAAACAGGTTTGAACGGCATCGAAACTTGAGAAAGTGCACGAAATGCCCTTAGTTGTTACAATTTGCCTTCAAAGATACACATATTATGTTCTTTTGAAAATAGGTCGAAACTGAAGAAGTGGGGTATCTATTACTCTCAAGGTCTTGCTCAGTCTCCAGGGAAGCTCACCAAAGTAAACATTTGGAAAGAACAATCTCCAGCTCCAAATCGCAGCGGAGGAGAAGGAACAAACTTGCACAGGGAGGCTCCTCCTTCAGGTAAGTTCAACTGAAAGTGTCTTCATAATGAAATCCTATCCAGCCAAATTATTTTACATAAAATGACTCGAACTAAATGTAGGATTGTGCAGAGCGATAATATTAATGTTTGAGATTGTTTAACTTCCTTTGGCAGGCGACGGAGGGGACCTATAATAGCTTTACGTGGGATTCGAACCATCTACAGGTCTCTACACTATATCATCTGAATGCAGAAAGAATCCAACGTCACTTAACGTCGCTGATCTAACGGGAAGCGGTGTTGTGACATGGCTACGGTGTAGCCTTGATGTGGGAGGGGGAAGAAGAGGTTTAAGTAAATTATGTTTTCTAAAGTAATCATTATTATTATTATTTTATATATACATATAACAGTATATATATATATATATATATATATATATATATATATATATATATATATATAATATATATAAAACGCCTCTATACTGATCATGCAGGCTGCAAATTACAATACACACAGAATTTAGCTACCGAAGCCAGCATATATATCATGTCTAACGGAAACACACTTACATAAATGCGGAAAAGGCTGTGAAAACTGCATCGAGGAGCCTGAAATAGCATTGCTGGACTACAATATACACAGAGCAGATAGAGTGGCTAGATGAGGGGAAGGGTGTTGCATCTACGTGAAAAACATACACATGTGAAGTGAAGGTAAACAAATCAAACAGCACAGTCGAAATTATTATGTTAGAAATAAAAGAGCTGAACCTAACCATTATGAACACCTACAGACCACCAAACACCACAAAAAGTGAATTCCAATTTGCCACAAATGAAATAGAAAACATTAAAATTACTTGAAACTTCAGCAACAAACATTCTAATCAGTGGAGATTTTAATTTCTCATCCATAACATGGAAGAAAAATGACGAAGTTATATACAGTATGTCAAGAAGTCTCATGGCAACATTACAAAAGATGATAGAACCCAAGCAACAATGCTAATAGATATTATGGAACATTACGCCCTTATCCAAGAAATCTGTGAAGCCACCAGAAAAGAAAACATTTTGGATTTAATCTTGAAAAATAACAACGAGATAATAATAAATAAAAAGGTAACGTACACAACGTTCTCCGATCATGACCTTATCGATGTACAAATGAAGTTAGCCCCCAGAGGTCTGAAAACGCATCCCAGAGAGTCATAAGAAATATGTGAAGGCTTAAACATAAATTCAAAGAAAGTAACTTGGAAAAACGTAAATAAAGATTTAAAGAAGTAAATTGGGAATTTCTACTTCACGAGAAGACTCCACAAGAAGTACTATATATAATGGAGACAGAAACCAAACCTATATTACGGAAGCATGTTCCAGAGAGACAAAAAAGAAAACGTAGGAAGCTCGAAAGGAAAATCAGGACACTATTCAGGAAACGGAGACAAACCGTAAAATATCTCCACAGATGCAAAACTGATGCAAAGAGACTCAAGCTAGAGAGGAAACTTGGCGAAATAGAAATGGACCTAAAGCAAACATTCATACATAAGACGAACGAGGAGGAAAACAAGGTAGCAGAAAACATATAAAATAACTCAATATACATCTACACGTTTGCGAAAAGGAAAATGCAGTGTAAAGAGAGTATTGGTCCGTTGATAGACGGGGAGGCCAAATGCAGAAATGACACGAAAAAATTAGCGAACTGCTTCGGGAACAATTTCACTCTGTGTTTAGCACCCCTAAGTCCGAGATGGAAGCAGAAAACCGAGACGAATTTTTCGACAAAGACACAAATCAGCCAAGAACAAATTCCGGCAAAAACCTATTAATGGATTTCGAGTTCACGGAAGGAGATGTAATCAAGGCTTTATCACAGATGCGAGACAATTCAGCACCAGGGCCAGACACATGGAGTGCCATGTTTCTGAAGAAATGTAAAAAGAGTATTGCCAAACCACTATACTTATTATGGAGGAAATCACTCGACACAGGACAAATTCCACTCCCATTAAAGAATGCGAACATTGCCCCTCTATTTAAAGGTCGTAACAGAGCAATGTCCAAGAATTATCGGCCAATGGCTCTCACCTCACACCTCATAAAGTGCTTTGAACGTATAATTAGAGACAAAACTACCTACTCTCTCCAAGAAAAGGACTTATACAACCCAAATCAACATAGTTTCCGGGCTGGAAGATCATGCATATCACAGCTATTAGACCACCACCAGAAAATATTGGAAACAATGTGTCGGTGACAAAACATACATGTAATGTATATTGATTTTGCTAAAGCCTTTGCTAAGTCCTACCAATAATTGAGTATTGCTCAGTACTCACAAGCCCATACAGAAAACGAGACATTGCGAACTTTGAAGCTATACAAAGGACTTTTACCTCTAAGATAGAAGAAACGGAAGGTGAACACTACTGGTTTCGACTATAATCCCTGAAACTCTACTCTCTCGAAAGAAGACGCGAGCGGTACACAATAATATACTGTACATATGGAAAATACTTGAGGGCTTTGTTCCTAACCTTAGAAATGAAACAGAAACAAACTGGAATGAGAGAAGAGGCAGATTTTGTACAGTCCCAGCTGCTGCTGGACAGGGGGTTACGAAAACGAGGCTGGAAAATACCCTCAGAATACGAGGCCCAAAGCTTTTCAGTGCCCTACCAAAAGAAGTAAGAAATCTCCAGCACACCGACTTGAATAACTTCAAGAACCGGTTGGACAGATTCCTGTGCAAAGTCTCTGACCAGCCATGCGTGGCTGGTTACGAGGGGCAGGAGGAGATCCGAGAGCAATTCCCTCCTTCACCAAATCCCGCACTTGAGGCGGGATGATGGAGATGGGTCGACTGCATGTCGATCCTGAACCGTCGTTCGAACTCACACAAAGTATATACTGTGTATATACATATATATATATATATAAATAATTATATATATATATTAGGGTGCTCCTTATTTTCTAAAGATGGAAATTCTATGCTCTTATTAATATATCATATATATACACAGTGTGTATATATATATATATAATATTAACTGCAAACAACAGACAGTATAGTTACTGTAAAGAACGACGCTTCTGTAGAAGAGCGCCCGCACAAGATGAGGAGTCCTAATTTTCTCTGCGTATACCAGCGCTTTCAAGTGGCCCCAGAGATAAAAATCTAGTGGCGTGAGATCCGGGCTTCTAGCTGGCCATTCCACAGGCCCTCGACTTCCTATCCAATGACCAGGGAATTGTTGGTACAGGTATTCCCTTACTTCGGTGCTGTAATGTGCAGGAGCGCCGTCTTGCTGGAACCATGTTGGGAAATTTCCTTCTTCGTTCAAGACACTGGGAAATGCTTCTTCCTTGAGCATACGTAGGTAGGTGCCTCCAGTGACATGTTCATCGAAAAAGAGGGGGCCTATGATGCGATCCTTCCAAATGCCACACCATACCATCACCCGAGATGCACCTTCTTCCTTTGAAGAGGTATACCAGTGAGGGTTGTTTTGAGACCAGTAGCGGGTGTTCTGTCGATTTACCTCACCATTTCCATAAAAAACAGCCTCGTCACTGAACAGAATGGTGGACGGGAAATTGGCATCCCGAGCATATGAATTATGGTTTGTAGAAATAGAAAAATATGAATTTCTCCTATGATGCTGGACTTATGGGACATCCTATGTATATATATATATATATATATATGAGTGAATATCATCAGTAAAATGCAATACTTCATCGGGCTTACTTGTGATTTCAGTATCACAACTCGCACTCCACTCTAAGTATCTTAATTATATACAGTATATCGTGAGAGTGCCTCAGAAAAAAGAGGAAAAGAGGAGCTTTGTTTCGGGGTATGTGTGAAGAAATTCTTTACTATATGATCTTTAAGGCAATGACCACAATATATTCAAATCTTTGACGCCCACTGTGTCACTTTACTGACTTTATTCTGGCTAATGCCAGACGATTTTATTCAGTTCTAGAGTAAATCCCTGTATATTAAAAGGTTAATCTAGATGTTAGTTTGGTCTATAGTGTGTACCCCGTAATACCTCCAACTTCATTTCTTACTGATGTTGTCTTCCATAGAGCAATTAACCTTCTACATTGAAATAAAGATACGGAATCACTTTTACACTCTAATAATAATAATAATAATAATAATAATAATAATAATAATCAGTGAGGAGGGCCAGAAACTATTATAGCACTATGGGAGTCGAACCCCCGACCTCAGTGTCTTCACTTCGCTTATAGGAGGAAAGTGTTATCCATCCAGATCTGGGCGGTAACTGGCTTCTACGACCAAAATTGAAGATATTTACAAAAAATGTTCACTACAGCAGGCGAACAGATACTGTCCGCAAAACAATGTTTGATCTTTTGTCTGTTCATCCTTTGTCTGTTGTCTGTTCATTCTGTACTGCTTTTCCTTCGTCGTTACTCCGCTGTAAAGTTTCGTGTCGGAATTTATTGTAAATTGACTAATTTTAATTTTTTTTTTCAAAACTACTTCCGAATTCGTGGCACAAATGGCAAAATGGCACTTTCTCTTTTCCGAAAAGCGGAAATTAAAAAAAAAATCTCAAATGTTTAAACAAATGTGATTATTTTAAGAATGTCTGCGAAAAAATTACGTTTATTTACATATATTTTTCAATTTATTTTAGATTTTCTACACAGTATATGTATATATGCTTAGATAATTCTAATTAATATATATTACATTAAATTCAGTCCGAGAACCCTTATGTCGTTCCGACCTTCCATAGATACTGGAATTGTTTGCATTAAGTAGTTGTAGCACATTCCTTGAAATTGAAGTTCGGGAAGACCAAAAAATTTTAAGTCATTTTCTGAAGAGAGAGAGAGAGAGAGAGAGATAAGAAGAAAGCGGAAGGGAGTTGGAGGCAAGAGAGAAACCGTTTTAAAGAGAATTCTGAAATGTAAATTAATTCTTCTCTCTTTTTCAAATTTGAAATTCGTTGCAAAATTTTAAAAGTTATTCGAATAATAAAGAGAGGAGTGACACACTCCAAAGTAGAATCAAGCACCGTCAGTGTATATATATATATGCACAGAATATGTGCCTCGGTGGAGTAGTGGGTAGCATTGCTGATTACGAATCCATCTGCCCCGGGATCGAGACCTAGTGACGGCAGGCGGCGGGCAACAAAACCCAGCTGTTCTTCATTCCACATAATAAAAAGAAATTGGCTTCAATTTGTTTCGGTGTCTCGATCTCGGAGCCGATGGATTCGTAGTCAGCGACGCTGACGACTACATATGAGGCGCTCGGGCGAACAGAGGATAAATAACCATTTCGGGATTTTGGGTGATTCGCCTCTATTCGCCCGAACGCTTCATATGGTATATATATATATATATACAGGGTGTTTGAAAACTTTCTGTACAAATTGTAATGGGGTATAGGCAACACCAAGACAAACCCTTTTCGTCTATAAGTGTATGCCCGCTGACGTCACCATTCGGCGCGAGAGGGCGCCGCTGCAATAGGCTAAAAGGTGAAGTGGGCTAGACTCGCGCTTGCCGCGGGCATTCTTAAATCGGACGTACTGTAGTACGCGTAACATGTTTATTTAAAGAAGGCATGTTTATTTAAAGAAGGTGCTGAAAGTTGCGACCGGTAGCATCAATGCATGCCCGACAGCGTCGAAGCATTGACCGACGTACACGTCGAAAGATTCCCGGCATTTCGGGAACAGTTCCAGCGGCGACAGCGATTCTTGCTACGAGGTCTTCTTCTGAGTAAATGGGAGTCTCGTACACGAGGTTCTTCATGTGTCCCCACAGGAAGAAATCGAGGCATGTTAAATCGGGCGATCTCGGTGGCCAGGCTACGGGCCCACCCCGGCCTATCCATCGGTCCCCAAAAGTGGCGTTCAGATAATCCCGCACATCGTTGCTGGAGTGTGCTGGGGCCCCGTCGTGTTGAAACCACATTCGTCTACGAATAGCCACGGGAACATCTTCCAGCAGTTCCGGCAACGTTTCTTCAAGAAATATCCGATAAACCCGCCCGTCGAGTCGGGCAGGCAGCAGGTACGGCCCAATCAACTTGCCATGGACGATACCCGCCCAAACATTGACGGCGAACCGTTCTTGATGAGCATGCACCCGTGTAGCATGTGGATTTGCGTGCGCCCACACGTGAGAATTGTGCATGTTAAACACACCCTCACGTGTGAAACAGGCCTCATCTGTGAACAGCACATAAGCCGGAAAATTAGGCTGCACCGCTGTCTGCTGCAGAAACCAGCGTGCGAATTCCACACGAAGAGGGTAATCCCGAGGTTGTAATGCCTGGACTCTCTGACGATGAAACGGATGTAACTGCTGCTCGTGCAACACTCTCCAGACCAGGTCGTGGTTCACACCGAGGATACGTGCAACACCTCGCGTGCTTGCGCTTGGATTGTCCTCAAATCGCCGTAGGATCTCTTCTTCCATGTCAGGAGTGCGCACGTTTCTCTCCCGACCAGTGTCATGCATGTTTGCATGGAATGTTCCAGTTTCTCGCAGTCGCCGATGCAAATGCGCAAACGTTTGGTGGTTTGGCACACGTCTGTTTGGGAAGCGCTGTCGGTACAACCTCACAGCAGCTCTTCCGTTTCCATTGGCAGCCCCATACACCATATGCATGTCAACCATCTCAGCAGTCGTGAAGCGCTCCATGTTACGCGTACTACGTCCGATTTAAGAATGCCCGCGGCAAGCGCGAGTCTAGCCCACTTCACCTTTTAGCCAATTGCAGCGGCGCCCTCTCGCGCCGAATGGTGACGTCAGCGGACATACACTTATATACGAAAAGGGTTTGTCTTGGTGTTGCCTATCCCCCATTACAATTTGTACAGAAAGTTTTCAAACACCCTGTATATATATATATATATATATATATATATATATATACACGAGGGCCATTCCTTATATTTTGCCCCATCTTTTTTTTTTTTTTTCCAAGTTTCCATGTAAGTTCCAGAAATTTTGCACACAAGTGGCTACATACCTGTTTGACAAGTTTTTATTTTTCCACATAGTCTCCATCCTTTTCTACGGCTTTCCTCCACCTCGAAACAAGGGCCTTTATTCCTTGCTGGTAAAAGTTCGCTGGGTTCCGCTGGAGCCACCTCTTAACCTCCTCAACAACTTCATCGTCACTCTGAAATTTTCTTCCACGAATAGCATCCTTCATTGGCCCAAACAAATGGAAGTCTGAAGGTGCCAGATCCGGGCTGTATGGAGGGTGAGGTAACACAGTGAAGCGCATTTTTGTGATGGCCTCTCTTGTTTACAAACTATTGGATCTTGCGTTATCGTGCAAAAGAAGGACGTCTTCCAGTTTTCTCTCCGGTCGAACTAGCTTTATACGTCTCTGGAATCTCTGTAGGGTAGAAATATATGCCACTGAGTTGATTGGTTGTCTTTTCTTCATAATGTCTACCAGAATCACCCCTTTCATGTCCAAGAAGATGGTGGCTATAAATTTTCTGCAGAGGGAGCCATTTTGAACTTTTTCTTGCGTGGGGACTCCGCGTAGGGTGGATCGATTTTACATTTTGTTCGATTTCGATATTCTAATAGAGACAAAAACTTGCGCATGCATGAGAAAATAGCCTCTGCAAAATCTTAGCTTAATAGGTAATCATCTTCTGCCCCCGGCAGAGCGATGAAAATCATATTTTAGTAGTCAAAAACGTATTTTTCTTATAATTTTTAAAATATTTCAATATGCATCAAAATTATTCCTAATAACTATAAAGTCGATGAAAAAGACCTCATATGATCGTTTTTCCAAGCGCGTTGTCCTACGTTAATATCTTTTGCCCCCGGCAACAACGTCAAATGTTGAAAAAATAGGTAATTTATATACATATTTTCAGATCGGCTCTTTGTCTTAAATAATGCATTTATATATTTCCCATAGCATTTATATCGTTGCTTAGGCATGAAATAACACACACGCAAAATTTTATGACTCTAGAGCAGTGATGGCGAACCTATGACACGCGTGTCAGCAGTGACACGCCAACAATATCATTATTTAAAAAACACGAATTTTGGCACACTTGGATAAAAAGGTTCGCCATCACTGCTCTAGAGTAATATCCTCTGTCCCCGAGAAAAGTCTAAATGTGGATTATAATTACGTTAATGCGATGTTATAAGTACGATAAGTACTAAGTACAGCTCCTCGCTTGCTAATTTTATAAAATTAGCAACCCAGAACTCACCACGAGGAGGTGGCTGTACGTCGAGTTCCACCCTATCCAGCCCCAACCACCCTTCCTTTGGCTGCATGTCGATTTACATACGGTAATCTTTCTTAGAATCAAATCGTGGAATTTTTGTTCGGGAGTGAAGACGGGAGCGGATGAATCCGTCCCTCTCTTCTATTCCACTTACACTGGCAGAGGCTTCGGTTACTATTTTGATGAGTCTCTCGACCGCTTGAGTATGACAAGGGAATAGTGGGATCAGTCCATCAGGCTGGTCTCCCGTCTCAACAAACTCTTTTATTCGGGTATCAGGTATTGTTTTTGTAACGGGGGGTTCGGTCACCTCAGCCGTTTGCCAGTTGATCATTTCGTAATAGTTTTGACTATCGTAGAGCAGCTCAGGCATGGCGAAGGCTCGAATTTCGCCCGCTGGTGATTGTTTTGATCGTGCTTTTAATATTCTTCTCCATCCCAATTCTCTTATGTGGTGCTCATCGGCATGTAGCATGGAGATCAAAATATTTTCTGGGTGAGCAAAGAAAGAATTTCTACGGAGGACTTTGTTGGCGATTGTCTTAGATCTTTGAGGCATGGTCTGAGAGAGACGCATCATTTCGAAAAAATGTTTTGCGCCCTCAGTGAAACTGGAGTTTTTCTTTATCTTAAACCAAATTGGTGCGTAAACTGTCATAATGAATCGCACAATTTCGTTGAAGGTGCTGGAGGGTTCACTGGTTGAAACATAGAGGCGCAGAAATCTATTTGCTGTTGTCAGTCACCTGGAATGCGCCATCTTACCTGGATTTCGAGCCACGAGAGCTGAAGAGCAGCTACCGCTCGACACTGCTCTCTAGATGCCTAACAAATATTTTTGGTCAGTGCTCAACTCTGCATCATCTATGTCAATGTCGGAAGATGGAATGGCATCGAATTCTGTAATTGGAAGTTTTTCCCAGTCGTTCAGTTGTTTTCCAACTGGTCCAGTAAAGCCCATTGGCCCAGTTGTTTTGCCGTCCAAGTCTTGAATGAGGTGTCGCAGTGATAATTCATTACCGTGTAATAGGCATATGATCCACTGAACTGGCCTTTGTAGTTTCATTTCAATCATACGAATGGCTCCACCCTTTCGACCCGTGTTCACTGCGGTACCATCACAGCCGATAGCCACAATGTCGTCCGTGCTAATATTGTTAGTCTCTAGAAAGTTGATGATACCTGATGTTATTGCAGTGGCAGAACCTGATGCAGGAGTGAAATGCCCCATGTACTGGGATTCTGGTTCTTGAACTAAAACTATATGCTCTTCTACCACAGTCCTTCTATGCTTCACATTGTCTATTTCTTCTTGTGTCATTGTTTTATCTTTACGTCCGTCAAAGAAAATGCCCTGTAATGGTAGCGTGATCTTGTCATCTTGCTGATGCTCAGAATGAACTCTTTTTCTGGCTCTTCTTATCTTATTTCGATCAATCACTGAACTGACATCATCTTCTCGTATCCAGCCAACATCCTGTAACAACGAAGAAGCAATAAATGAAGCAGCTCTGTCTGAGACGCCCGTACGACCACAAGCTTCAGCAAGTACCTGGAATTTCATTCGTGTTTTTTCCTTCATGTCATGTTTATCTCTCGGTGTTAGTTCATACGATGACGATGATTCTATAGATGTATCCTCGGTTTCACTAGAGGCTGACGAAGAAGGTTGTTCTTGAGAAGTTTCTTGTCGTTTACTAGTCGACGGCTCTTGATGTTCTGCTATTCCTTCTTGTTTCAATATCGCCAATCTTCTTGCAAGAGTCATCTCGTTTTTATTTGTTGTTTCAACATCCAAAGTTCCTATTGCCATTTTGCGATCACTTCTTTGGTCGAGCAAAAACTGTTGCTCTTTCAGTGGTACTCGTCGTTCACGAGGGCAGCTGCATTTTGTCAAATCAGGGCATTTACAAGCCGATATGTCAAGTAAGGTGGTCTTAGTTGATTTCTTGAAGGCCTCAAGCTTTTTCTGTAACGATTCGTTCTTCTTTTTCGCGTTCAGTGATTTGATGATGTTAGCCATTTTATCACGATAACTTTTCAACATTTGATTTATCCGTGCTGTCGAAACTGTTGGAATGGAAGCTAATTTCCACAAGTGTTCCAGTCTCTCCGTGACCACAGCGGCGATGTTTTTGAATGGAGGTTCCTTCTTTGATGATCTCAACTCAGTTCTCACATGATGGTAGTATTGCATCACATCTTCACATGTGGGAAAACATCGCAAATTCAAATCTTTCCCAGCACCAAATATTGGACACGTAACCGATCTTCTAGTTGTAGCGGTAGCCATCCTGTAAAGATTAAAGAATAATGTATTGTTCTGTTACGCAATAAAATCGAAAAAAACAGAGTTATGAGAAAAACAAACAAGGATATGAGCAGAGAGATTGAGCACACTGAGGACTCTGAGTGAGGAGCCACACACACACACACACACACACACACACACTGAGGACTCGAGGAGCCAGCTGCAAAATACACACCTGCCTTCGACGCTGTCAAAAGGCAACTGAGGGAACTGCGCAGTGCGTACTAGCGCGTCAGTGGCAGCTGCTGCTGGCAGCACTCACCAGAGATGACCTTTAAACCCTAGCCTAGAGTCATAAAATTTTGCGTGTGTGTTATTTCATGCCTAAGCAACGATATAAATGCTATGGGAAATATATAAATGCATTATTTAAGACAAAGAGCCGATCTGAAAATATGTATATAAATTACCTATTTTTTCAACATTTGACGTTGTTGCCGGGGGCAAAAGATATTAACGTAGGACAACGCGCTTGGAAAAACGATCATATGAGGTCTTTTTCATCGACTTTATAGTTATTAGGAATAATTTTGATGCATATTGAAATATTTTAAAAATTATAAGAAAAATACGTTTTTGACTACTAAAATATGATTTTCATCGCTCTGCCGGGGGCAGAAGATGATTACCTATTAAGCTAAGATTTTGCAGAGGCTATTTTCTCATGCATGCGCAAGTTTTTGTCTCTATTAGAATATGGAAATCGAAAAAAATGTAAAATCGATCCACCCTAGACTGGGGAGTCTGCGTGATGCCACTCCATGGATTGGCGTTTTGTTTCAGGTTCAAAGTGGTGTACCCAAGTCTCATCCCCAGTCACAATTCGTGAAAGGAAGTCATCCCCTTCTGTCTCGTATCGAACCAACGACTCAGAAGCAATTTCTTTTCTTTGGGCTTTGTGATCTTCAGTCAGTTGGCGAGGAACAAACCGTGAACACACTTTTGAGTATCACAGTTGCAGAATTATCCTATTCACACATCTTTCACCAATTCGTAGTTCCAGTGATAGCTCCTTGTATGTGACGCGCCGATTTGATCGAATGATGCTGCTAGCACGTTTCACTGTGTGAGATGTCACAGCCGATGCCGGGTGACCGCTGCGTGGCTCATCATCGAGGCTGGCTCTCCCTCTCTCCGATGATCTCACACGTTTAGACCAGCGTCCAACTGTGCTTCGATCAACAACAGCATCTCCGTAAACGTTTTGTAGACGTTTGTGAATATTTCCAACTGTTTCCTTCTCTGCGGTTAAGAACTCGATAACAGCTCCCTGTTTACGAGCACATCACTGTCAGACGCCATTTCCGAAACTGCCTTAACCATCGGTTTTATACAAGGGCGTTTAAAAGCGGTTTTATACAAGGATGGGAGGTTCAAACTGGAAAAATCCCGTTATGTGAAGCCCAGAAAGTTCAAACTTCCGGCCCAAAAGACATTTCAGCCCCATGGCCTATTATTTAGCTTAGAGGAAAGGGTGGGGCAAAATATATTGAGTGGCCCTAGTATATATGAAATGTGTCCGAGTGTGTTCTTGGCTACCTTAGAGAACCACGACAATCTTTAGAATATTTGAATACGCACAGATCTCATCACGACAGGAAAATGCGTATCGCGACATTAAGTGTATCGCAATAGTTTTAGATCTTTTAATATGAAAATCATTATCATGAAAAAAGGGGGTTAGGTTACGTTAGGTTACGTTAAGTTTGATTAGGTTAAGTTAATTATGCTACTTGGATTCGGGCTAATGACATCTGATCGACTTGACATAAACTCGGCATGTTATTGCGGGCTAGATTAAGTTAGATTAGGTTAGATTAGGTTAACACAGGTTAGGCTAGGTTAGGTTAAGTTAGTTTCATAGCGTCGATGTTATGGGTTGGATGTCGTCACCCAAAATTGAAAATGTTAAAATGTTAATTTTTTTAAGGTAGCCAAATATTGATTGTGTGTGTATGTGTGTGTGTGTGTGTGTGTGTGTGTGTGTGGTGTGTGTGTGTGAAAAATTAAATACACACTTTTACTGATGAAAAATCATTTATAGACATCAATAATGAAAATTAAATACGAAAACTAAAAATTAAGATTAATAATGGAGCTACAGTCATTTTCGTTCGTACCATAAGGCCCATAATTTAGGAGTAATAAGGCAATACTAATGAGTACTATAATGGGATTATCTGAGCATCTTTAAAGTTACTTACGTAACATTCTTAAAAATCTGTATATAGGTGGACCGGCCAAAATAAAAAAATCGACTTTGAACTGCGTTTTTCGTTAATAGCTGGCACCCATGCTAAATCAATGTGCCTGTGGGTGAGGAATAAAATGCAGGTGGATGCCACTCTCGCTTTTGGCTTTGAAGGTCATTTTCGAGGTCAAACTGTGCAAAAATATTATTTCTAATTTTAATTTAAAAAAATATTCTGAGCCAATTGGTTTGACCAAATGTTTCATTTTGCCACACTTAGTGATAAAGAAGTATGATGACACGCTTATTCCATCCGAATTACCAACTCAAGGTCAAATTCAAGTTAATCACGACCGAAATTGTGCTAAAAATTTGTGATTTTTTATTTTAATTGGCGAAAAAAACATTGAGCAAGTCTGTTTGTCAAAACAATTTATTTTAACATGATTAGTGCCTAATAAGTTTGATGGCATGAATTAAGTACTCACAGTAACAGAATTATCACAACTAAATCACAAAGCAGTAAATATAGCCCCATAACTATACAGTTTACACACTAGTAACATCTACAAGTTCACGTTTCTTGATGAACAGCACCGAAATGCTGCACTGACAGTCACAATTGTGTGGATTGCAATCACTTAAGAACAGAGTTATTAGTTCCTTACAGCACATTCCAGCTTCTCTCGATTTCAGCCCGGAAGAGAGACATAGA
The DNA here is from genome assembly GCA_023014485.1 of Bathynomus jamesi. Classification (NCBI taxonomy): domain Eukaryota; kingdom Metazoa; phylum Arthropoda; class Malacostraca; order Isopoda; family Cirolanidae; genus Bathynomus; species Bathynomus jamesi. The sequence goes on along the minus strand of JAJOZX010000541.1, from coordinate 1,019,659 downwards.
TCTACTGTCCAGCTGGGTTACAGCAACCGCTGTCGTCACAACCACAAGCTGTCGTACACTTCATCCTTTTCCTGAAGCAGTTGCATCTAGCTGTCTTGCACTTTTTCTTGCAACCACAAGCAACAAGCTCCAGGCAGGCTTCAGGGATTGGAGGAAGTCTTGTCCACACTGGTAGGAGGCTCCCATCTTCCAACTTCCAGGCTGAAGTGTCCACCGGATCTTCAACATCTACGTGCTCTTTGTCAGCCTGGAGCCATATTTTGGCCTGATAGTTTGCCCGCTTGGCGTGGAGCTCCAGGGCATCCTTTGTCGGTGGGAGCATTTCCAGAGTCTTCTTGGCCTTCCCAAAAAGGTGAACTCTGGCGTCATCAACTGTGTGTTGTTCCGGGGTGCCATACAAATGACACACAAACTTCTCAACATCTGCGATATCCCCATCTCGACCAATGGCGTGCAGCAGGAGTGGGTGGTCACTGAACACCTTCCAACACTTCTTTTTTCCATGACCACTGAAGGACGAGACTGTGTCACACCCGGTCAAAGCGTGGAAGCTGACCAGGTTGTCCCTGACTGGGGGCGACAAACTCTTGAATACATCGTGCACGGGGTAGCATTTTCGGTTCTTGGCCGTTCCGCACAGCATCCACACTTCAGCGACCTTGGTGCAAACGAAGTGAATCAGCAGCACCATTACATCAGTATCTCTGCACACTACCAGTATTCGTTCATAGCCCTGGGACGCTGCATCACATGAGTGAAGGATGAGCCTGGTGTCCGCCTCTTCATGGTTGCTATGCAGTGGAACGTCATGTCGCCTGGTTGACCGTACTTCAGTGGCTTCAGAGAAGCCACCCCCTGTCACCAGCTGACATCTTTCTTGAAGATCTCTGCCCTTCTCAGTGATGACGTTAGACAGAAACAAGGCTAGGTCAGCCTTGTTTGTATCCAGGGCCATGAAGTTTTTCCACACTTCAGGCAGTGGAACTTGTGGGCCATCAATGACTTTCCGAATCGGTTTCTTCTTGCTTGCACGCTTTGTCCTGGTAACTGCTTTGATCGATCCTTCCCCTGCGTACCGATCAAAGATGACATCAACTCTTGTTGTGTGTTCATTGAAATAACTCGTCACGGCCTTGAAGAACACTTCAGCATAGTCGCCGAATGTCCGACAGCCGCCAGGCTTGCCAAGAGCTTGGATGAGTGCATGGCCATCTATCATCACACAGGTCTTCAGATCAGAGGTTGGAACCTCTGAGCTTATGGTCTGCTGAGCCATCAGGATGTTCATCAGCTCAGACTTCGATGTCGAATTCATCTCTCCTCCTGCCTTCGCCAGACTAAATGAGACTGGGGACAGTTCATGCTTCAAGACGTTGACCATCTCCACCATGCGACGCAGGTCGCGGCATTCAGGAGCCGCTGTAGTAACTTTCTGTCAGCTTTGATGGTCTTCTGCATGTTCTGCTTGGTGGAAACTGTAGCTTTGTACACATCAGCGAAGGTTTTCGACCGATGTTTCTTCATCGTTTCATGGAAGCCTACTATCTGTTCAATCAGTCTCTCCTTCATGAAGCCGATTACATGCTGCTTTCCTCGATCCTGAGCTGTCAGCAGGTTCTCCACAACATCTGTGGGTGCAGTGTCTTTGGTTGCCAGTGAAACAAGTGGGATGTTAGTGGCGGCATCTGTATCTCCTGCTTCACTCACGTGAACTCTGAAGACGTCAAACTGCTTCAACTGCTGAACTAGCTTCATGACATCATGAGCGTCACGCCTAGTGCGAGAAGGCAGACTGTCAACCCGAGTGAAGGTGGCTTCCCCATCATCATCTTGAAGATTGAAGAGGCATCTTGTGTCTTGAGAGATGCGTGACCGCTCTGACCATGTGATGCAGAACCTGTCTCTTGCTTGGTCATTCTTTGTGATGCCGATGATACCATTGTGCATCTTGCATGTACGATTTATCCATTCGGTTGCCTGATCAGCTGGAACTTGGTTGAAGCGCTTCGCCGTCCTCTTGACGACAAAGTTCCCATTACAGAACTCTGCATGAACTTCTGGTGCTGACTTCTCAAGACCTCTCATATCAGCCAAGTAGACCGGCCCCCAACGTGCATAGTTTGTGTGGTCATAGATAGTTAGCCAAGGCAGCATTGCAGCAAAGGCTTCTATGTGGAGACTCCACATGCCATCTCTCTGAGCTCTGATGAAGGCCAGTAGGATCTCTACCATTTCCATGTAGGATGACCACAGCATGAAGTTGGGATTTTCAGAGTGCTGGTCATTGAATTCCTCCATGAGACTGTGGAATTTCTCATCTGCCAAAACGTCTGAGAAGTTGTCAACAGCATCGCGCATCTCATCGTCAGCTCTGTCTTTGAAAAGCGAAGCAACATTGAGGGCAAGCTGTTTGACGTTCTCATCTCCGTTGCCAGTTGCAGCCAGCCATGACTCAAACATCTGCCACTTGATGCGCCACAGTGCCTCATACGTCAGCTGGTGACCTCTCACAGCTCGGTAGTAGGCCTTGCCGTCCAGCATTGTCTCAGTGGTGTTAGCCGCGTACACACCTGCCTCTGTCCATAAGTCATCAAGTCCCACACTTTCCATGTGTTGACCAATGGCTTTCAGAAAGTTGAAGCAGATATGGAGGCCTCCCATGAGCAAGACCACGTTGGTAAATTTCGAGTTTGCCCAGATTAGTTCCTTACCCCTGCTGTACAGAGGCTGATCAGCAGTGATGATAGTGTACGTCTGGCTGACATACTCAGAAATGGCCATGAAGCGATTGATGACGGTGTTCATGGTGTCATTGTCATCTGCTGGTGCCTGCACGATTGGCAACATCCCGGCGATCGTTACTGGTGGATCCGCAGTGCTGACAGATTGATTGAATGCTCCCCAGCTTGGAACGGACATCGCTTCATCATGGAGTGTGACACCCCCAGGCCAAGTCCGTGCCCGTGCCCGGTCCCTCTCAGGTTCATGTGACAATTCGTCTATGTCAGTTTCTTAGCCAGGAGGAGATGGCCTCTTGCCAGATGGGAGGGTAGCCTGGTCCAGCCTTTGGAACTCCTGTAGGTCATCAGGTTTGATAGATTTCGATCTCTTGTGCTTGCCACCCCTTCTGCCATGACTCTGCTGTGGAGGGGGGCCTCTCTGCCGTACCATCAGTTGAGTGCTGTGAAAGGTGTTCTTCCCATCTAAGGTTGACTCCAAGACATCTATGTTGTCACAAGAGCAGTGAATCATTCTCTCTTTGACGATGATGTCAGGGATGTAGACACATCCATTCTCAGCATACCTCTCCAGGATGTTCTGAGCGATGGTGGTGTCTATCTTTGTTACAGTGTCGATACCAATAGTGTGATTTGCCGCGTGGAAAAGATCTAGGAGTGCTTCTGAGAGGGTGGCTTGGTGCAGAGTAAGACCCAAGCCCACATGCTTTGGTGTCAACTTTCGTCGGTTGGAGACTGCATAGACTATGTCCTAGGCAATGCTACACACACTCTGCTTCACTTTCTGGTCCTCTTCACTTCCCTCATCCACAGCATCCATTCCCCCAAAGAGCAATCGTAGAAACAGGTACAGCCTGTCGGCTATGACGCGATCAACATGTTCCTGATCAAGACCTTGCCATGTCTCGGAGTGTCCAGGAGTTTCAAGAAGATCTTGTCGAACCTTCAGAGCTACGTGTACCATATCTTGGAATATGCTGCTAGTGGCACACATGCGGACATCAGCATCTTCATCTTCAGTAGACTCTGACTCAGAGGTGACAGGACCTTGTTCACAAGACTTAGCCAGTGCTTTGGAGATGATGAAATATGAGCTCTCTCCAGGATAAATCAGCAGCGGGCCCCTTGACAATGGGCGTACATAGCTGGCGTTTGATGCAATCAGCCTTTGAACATCTTCGTAGAACGTTGTTCTCCTGGAGTATTTCACGGTGATGCTGGTGTCATTACACATACTCTCATATCTGTCCCAGACGTATACGTGACCACGAGACAGGCCTACTGTCAAGTCTTTGCACAGTTTCGTCATGCACTCATTTTCAAGCCCCTGCTGCTCCTCTGACACCGCTTGTTTTCTAGTACGTCTCTCAAATGTCACCAAACATGCCAGATGATAGGAGCCTTCAACTGCAATCACATCACTCACCGCTGACAACGGTATGCTCATGACAGGGTCGTGTTTAGCACGCTGGATCAAGTCATCTGACTTCTCCATTGTCTCCACCCTGTGCAGTTTCTTTGTGGTCTTCTTTTGGCAAAATATGCAGAGGGTCCAGTCAATCACTGGTGTTGAACGTCTACGCTTTGGGGGAAAAGCCTGAGAGCCTGCACTTTTTGTGGTCGCTGATGTACCCATGGTCTGCTGCTAACTTCGCAGCCTTTTGAGTTTGCCTTCAGAGGTGAATAAAAAGAGTAGCATGATTTATGCTACTTGAGTTCCAATGCATTGAAATCATCCTTGGAATTACTTTCCAGTCTTTGTAAAACATCAAGATAGTAGGTATCTCCCAGGTTCTTTCTCTCATCGCCCACAGTCATAGTTCTTGCTTTTCCTTCTGCTGATGCTGTGCGCAGGTCACCATCGCTGCTTTGGCAGAAGAAGCAACAATCCTCACTGACATCCTGACGTTTCCTCTTGCGCTTGATGCAGCTACAGGGTCCATTGCTGATGAGCTCCCTATCTGCAAAGACAAGTGGGAATGGCAGTATGTAGTAGCCACAGATATAGTGAAACAATTCGAAACATACCTATCCTTTTGCAGTATTATTATTATTATTATTATTTTACCAGCTGGCACTGTCTGCACTCTTTTAATTGCATATACCAAACCAATGTCTGGCCAGCCAGTGCATTGAAAATATTCAACATGTGAAAGTATGCTATTACTTGTACTATGGTAGTAGTAGGCACATGCGCACCTCACCAAGCATGCTAAATGTAGCTTTAATGGAAATAAAGACATCCAGAGTCATAGTTACACTCAATTATTATCCATAAAATCACAAAAATATGTTTTATGTGCTAATGATACACCTTTAAATACGTTGTTACATAGAGCCGCCACTGAAATGCAAAAATTCGGAATTTTTCAGAATTTGACTTTTGTAACCTTGTATAGGACCTTCAAACCCAAAATTGAGAGTGGCATCCACCCACATCTTGTTTGGCATCCTCAATACTACTTATCTAAGGTGGGTGCCTGCTATTAACAAAAAACACCGTTAAGTTTTTTCTAGACGACTTTTCAATTTTTGGCCGGCCCACTATTAGTAGACATGGAGAACCGGCCCGGTGAATCAACGCGTGTTCGCAGTGAGAACTTATTTTCAAACTAATTCGATTGTGCAGACCTAACGAACTTTTCGGCGCGAGTTTAATGTTCCAAGACATGGCAGAATTCCTTCGCGTAATGCCATTTTAAAGTGGGTTGATAATTTTAATATTCGTGGTAGTGTAGTGAATAAGTTTGTTGGGCCTAGACGTTCGATTCGCACGCCAGAGAACATTGAAAAAGTGAGGAACGCGTTGCAGCGGAGCCCATCACGCTCAGCAAGCAACATGCGCTCTCCTTACAATTTTACACGAAGACACTTTCATCCACACAAAATTCAAGTGACGCATGAACTAAAAGACTAGGATAAAGTTTCTCGTGTCAATTTCTGTAGACAGTTTTTGGAAATATTGGATAATGATGGAGTTCCGGATGTTTTAATCATGTCAGATGAGGTCCACTTTCACCTGTCGGGCTACTGTAAATAATCAGAATTTCTGATATTGGAGTGATAACAATCCTAGGCAGCTCCACGAGAAGCTTCTGCATAGAGAAAAGGTAACGGTTTGGTGTGATGTTTCCGCTTTTGGGGTTATCGGGCCTTATTTCTTTGAGGAAAACAACCGGTCCGTTACCGTGGATGCTGATCGCTACCGCATCATGCCGGAAACTTATTTAGCTGAGGAACTGCTAAGGGTGAGGAACGTATGGTTCCAACAGGATGGCGCTACGGCTCACACGGCAAGGCAAAGCATGACTGTTCTTGGAGCAATGTTTCCAGGCCGCTTGATTTGGAGAAATTCCCTGGCCAACAAGATCCCCGACTTGTCAGTCCCGGACTTTTTCTTATGGGGATATCTTAAGTCTAAGGTGTATGTTACTCGTCCCCACTCCACCGAAGAGCTTAAAGACCGCACTGTAGAGGAAATTGAAGGAATTGATGGTGCTTTATTGCAGCGAGTTATGCGGAACTTTAGACAGAGATTACAACAATGTTTAGATTGTAATGGAAGCCATGTGGAACATGTAATTTTCAAAAAATAAACTGCATTCACTACTTTTGTTATATCTTACAAAATTTTCCCTGATTTATTGTCCAGTCTCCCATAGCAGCGCAGTGAAAAACGTCATATTATTTTGTTCTTTCTTATATGTTGTGAATTAAATAGGCTACAGTTTCATTAAAAAATAGTTTATTACCAATCTGGGCCCATTTTCTGTCTATCCTCGTTCGACAGGAGTAAAACTATCACTCTTTATGAAGGTTCAGAAAAAGTTTGAAGGGCTTTATTGATGAAACAAAAAGAATCGAGAATCGAAATTAAGTGGCCCAATCGAATCGAAAATCGAATCGAAATGAAAAGTCCCGAATCACACATCCGTAGCATATTTACTTTTATTGGGTTTATAGCTCGCTAAAAAAATTATCATTATCATAATTAAAATCATGAAATATTCTGATTATTCTCTCCTTATCATTGTCATTTGCCATTTAAAAAAAAAGCAAATAAATAAAGATATACTCGTGTGTGGGTATATATATATATATATATATATATATATATATATATATATATATATATCAAAGCTATTGACTTCTCCTTATATATATATATATATATGCAGTAAAATCACAAAATAACACGTGATCTTATTAATAAGCAAACAATCACAGGGAAAAAGGACAAAAAAACACGAATTCCGAGCGCTTTCGTGATATATTCACATTTTCAAAGACAAGAGAGAAATAGGAAATACTAGCAAAAGGCCGGCGCTACGCGCCGATTTTGCTAGATCTGCGGTGCTTCGGCTGAATTGTGGGCCTACGGCGTATTTTATTTTGAACATCAGTAGCCCTTTATCTGGATATCATTCCTATTCCTCTCACCTTGGGCCTCAGTAATTGGGGTGCCTGCGGCCTTCCAGTTACTGGCAAACCAATTATTCATTCAATAAAACTACAGAAAAGAACGCAGCCATGAAAATCTAAAGCTTCACAAATCTTAATACTGGCAAACCAATTATTCATCAATAAAACTACAGAAAAGAACGCAGCCATGAAAATCTAAAGCTTCACAAATCTTAATACAATGAACTCGGATTTGAAGCCTAAGATTTTCATGACTGCGTTCATTTCTATAGTTTTATTGACCAAATAACTGAACCGACAGTAATTGGGGGCCCTGCGGCCCGCCAAATCATAGTTTTCATTGTTTCGAGTGCATCAATAATATTGTTATAGTGTTCCATTAGTTGTGATAAGCATGATCTTCCTGACCGGAATCGATGTTGGTTATCATTTTTTTTCTGAGTTTCCCCATTAACCCCACCCCCTCCCCCATTACCCAACCCCTCTCCCCAAATACCCCCTCCCCCACCCCCTCCCCCATTACCCCACCTCTCTCCCCCAATACCCCTCCCCCACCCCTCTCCCCCATTTACCCCATCAATTTTTTTTCTGAGTTTCCCCATTAACCCCACCCCCTCCCCCATTACCCCACACCTTTCCCCAATACTCCCTCCCCCACCCCTCTCCCCCATTTACCCCCACCCTTCCCCCATTACCCCCAAGGGGGGAAGGGGGCTGGCACCTTGCAAAGGATTCACTTTAATTTTTATTTTGGTTACATATATATATCGCATCTATTTTTCTGAGTTTCCCCATTAACCCCACCCCTCCCCCATTACCCCACCCCTCCCCCATTTTGTGCCAAAATTATGATTAAAAATGAAGAAATGGGAAGAACTGTACCCCTAAAAGGGGGGGGGCAGGATTTATGTTATAGAATTTTTTTTTAGCATGGGCACTGTGCAATAAAAAGACGCATCGAATGGTGAAAACCGCATTGTTCTACACCAATTGTAGCGACCTGTAGGTGTGCGCAAAAAAACTGTTACATATATATATATAAGCTTCATTTAAGAAATAGTATATTAGATTTCTCTCTTGTCCTTGAAAATGTGAATATATCACGAAAGCGCTCGGAATTCGTGTTTCTTTTTTCCTTTTTCCCTGTGGTTGTTTGCTTATTTAAATATATATATATATTATATATAGCGTGTTTCATAACATGTGGGACTCACTTTCAGAATGGATTCAGGACCTGAAAACAATGAAAAAAGTTTATATAAACATATGCCCGAAATCGCTTTGTTTCCGAGTTACAGCCCGTTTTGTGTTCCAGCAATTCTTTCCGCAAACTGTTTACAAACACTGCTTGCCGACAATGTTTGTGAGTGTGTACGAGATTTATTTCACGTATAGTCTTGCCGATTGTAATGTTTCGTACACTCTATGACATGTTTCAATATCGTTAAGTGTAGAGCCATCAGTCAGTCAGAGGTGCATCGCGGTGTTTCACTGTTCGTATTCGTAACTTCTTACCGTGAATAAGTGCAGTCCAGTGAAAAAAAAAACCAAATTTTTTGTGCTATTCAATGATAGTGTGCATTTGCAGTGAGAATGGAGGCTTATTCAAACAGAGAAATGGCAGACATGCATCTCATGTATGGACTTGCCGAGTGTAATGCGGCGGCAGCAAGACGTCTGTATGCGGAAAGGTTTCCGAATCGTCGTCTGACAGATAAGACCTTTCAGAGAATAGAAGAGCGTCTTGGTGATACAGGATCATTCAACAATCGAGTTTCAGATGGTGGTACACCAATGAGCGCCAGAACTGTTGAGTTAGAGGAGCGGGTCCTGAATCGCGTGGAGGAACATCCTGGTGTCAGCACCCGAAGGTTAGAGCAGTAGAGGGTGTAAGATACACAACTGTGTGGAGAATTTTAGGGGAACAATAGGTTTACCCATATCACATTCAGAGAGTACAAGGCCTTACTGAAGCTGATTTCCCACCACGAGAGGCTTTTTGTACTTGGTTCTATCAACAGTGTGCTCGCGATCCTCTTTTTCTATCATCCGTGTTATTTTCTGATGAGGCTGCCTTCGCAAGAAATGGCGTAATCAATTTTCACAACACTCATCACTGGCCCGAAGAGAATCCGCATATCATCATCCAGTCAAGGCACCAACAACAATTTAGTATCAATGTATGGGCAGGACTTATTGCCGACAACTTAATCGGTCCTTTTATTCTGCCTGGAAGATTAACAGGAGAATCCAATTCCAATTTTTTAAAGAATGATTTAAGCGATTTACTAGATGAAGTTCCTCTTGGTGTCCGATGTCGTATGTGGTTTATGCATGACGGTGCTCCGCCTCATTTTAGTCGAGTAGCCAGACTATTTGGATGACTATTTCCCTGATAAATGGATAGGCCGTGGAGGACCTATTGCGTGGCCTGCTCACCCCCCGGACCTGAATCCACTCGATTTTTACCTGTGGGGTCATCTGAAATCCATCGTTTACATGACACCCATTGACAACGTTGAAATGCTTCGCCAACGTGTAGAAGAAGGATACCAGAAAATCCCAGGAATACCTGGAATGTTTGAACGCGTCAGGCAGTCTATGCCGAGGCGTGTTCAGGCGTGTATTCAAGCGAGGGTGGTCATTTTGAGCACTTCCTTTAAAGGTAAGGCGGATACTTGCTGGAACACATAACGGGCTGTAACTCGGAAACAAAGCGATTTCGGGTATATGTTTATATAAACTTTTTTCATTGTTTTCAGGTCCTGAATCCATCCTGAAAGCGCATCCCACATATTATGAAACACCCTGTGTGTATATATATATATATATATATCGGTGGCAAAACGAAATTACGATATTTTGTTATTGACAATACTGCGTTTGAAACTTTGTTGAGTTAAAAAACTGTATTTACCTTTTATTTATTCGATAAATAAAATATTTGGTGCAATACATGAACACAAAATATTTGGTGCAAACTTCAGTCACCTCGAATTGTTTATTAATCGTGGAAACGGTTTATATTTCAGGAGAGTGTATTTAGAAGAGACTAGACTTTTTAAATAATAAATAAATATATATACAGGGTGGGAGAAAAGTCTTTAAGGATTTTATACATACAACTATTTAGTTAATAACATTATGCAGATAAGTGTTCAAATGATGAAACATCAACTAAAAAGTCATCATATAAGAATTTTATTCATTCAAATATTTTGTTAAATTGCAATTTAGTCTTGAAAGCGTGATACATTTGTGGATTCTTCCTGTAAAACTCTTCATTGTTCTTCTGAACATATCGAATGGGATGCTTTTCAGTTGTTTATCTATTCTGCAGCCAAGGGCATTCACATTTGGATAGATGAAACCAGGAGTGTAGAGTTTGTCAGGCAAATAAGCCCAAAGCCAGAAATCACATGATCAGGTGATCAGGTGATCTGGCTTGCCACTAGATGGCACCTCGCTGCCCAAGCCATCTATCTTCAACGTTCTTATCTAGAATCTCATGAGTAATGTGGCGGCGCTCTATCAAGTTCATAAAACCAATTCCTGCCAACACCATTAGTAAACTGTGTCAAAACTTTGTCTCTCAATACATGGCAATAGCGTTTTCCATCCATCGTATCTCTCGATATGTCAAAGGAAGCGCGTCCTGAATAACCAATGCACGCCCAAACTGTTAGTGTAGCCGCTTTAACGGGTTTACCCAATCGTACATATTTTGGGATTTTTTTCGCCCAGTAGTGAACGTTGTGTTTGTTTCCTTTACTCGTTAAACCGAAGACACATTCATCTGAAAATCTTTCGAACGAAATCTGGATCACTGTTGAGCTTTTGTCTCATTATTTCATCAAACTGCAGCCGTCTATTAGAATCATCGTCGTATATGAGCTGAGATTAAATGGGCTTGTAATCGTAGTACCCCTGTGGTTTCAATATTTTTGCTACTGAAAATTTGGAAATACCCAATTCCTGTGCGACTTTTCTCGTTGAAGTTGTTGGATCGACTTGAAAAGTGGCGAGGACGTTTTCTTTGTTGTTGTCTCATGTCGTCCTTACTGGCCTTCCGCTTCTTGGACGATCCTTTACCAGGTTCCCTGTTTCCAAAAGGTTGAGCTTCCAGTATCGAAGAGTGGTTGCATTTGGTGGTGGTTTACTATATTTTTCTTGAAATAAACGCAAACTTTCTTCACAATTAATCAATTATTATAAGAAAACCCACGATACAAGATATACTTTTTCTTTATTGCTGTATTCCATTCCAAAGTGGATGTTCTAGCGGCCTTGGGTGATTCCTGGTCTTGTACAGTTGCTTTGAAAAGTATCGCATACACTGCAATGATATCATTGGAATTTATTTATTATTAACAACTCTTTGTATGTATAAAATCCTTAAAGACTTTTCTCCCACCCTGTATATATGATCTTCAGAATTCTTGAATGAAGTCATTATTTTCTAACTCGTTGCTACTTATTTTTTATTTGTGACTTAACTTAATTTGATTATAATGATCGTAACTTGACACGATACTCGATTATAGTGACTCGAGACGTGGCTTCGAATTTGATAAAAAGTGACCTGAAGACAAACAGTCCTTCACTTTTTTCCAATGTTTTCGCAAAAGAAGAAATAACACTGCAAAAAAGTCGTGACATTTTACGGAGAATTGTTTTCAAATTATATTTCGAGTTAATGAAAACTACAATTTATTAATATAAATAATGAATGTATAATTGTACTTTTCTATTACATCAAAGTTCTGTATAGAGTCCTCATGGGATAAAATGAACACCCAAGTCATAAAAGTAAAAGTATTATGCCACATTTTGTCTTCACTCACAATGAAGACAAACTAAGGAGTTAATTAACAGCTTTTCCACGACCCTTATAAAGACTATGACTGATTAAAGTAAGACTCAACCGAGAAAATAACAGACATCTATAATGTCACACGTCCATGTATTATTTAGCTATTTTGTTAACTGTTGCTTTACAATGGCGGATTTAGGCAAACGTTTTCGCTAGTCACATAAACACTGTATCCTAGTTGAACTTTTCCTTGTGAAAAAAAAAACATTCCTCGCGTTGTGTACAAGCCTTGTCCATGGATTGGACCTCACCTGACGACCAGGGTCCCTATAGTCCATCTGTAACCACTGACGGCCGTTCTGGTCAATGGTTAACTTCTCATTAACTATTCTGACAAAAAATATTCCAGGATGTTATAAAGTACAAGACAAATGGTGATATACCTACATTAGGGTGTTTCAAAAATGACACTCTCATATCAGAACTTGCACTGTCCATATTCCTATTACCACTAGTATCAGTAAACACCAAAAAACAATTGAGCTCTTAATATGAAGGGGAAGGGGTGGTTCATGGGGGCAGTTATTATGATTACTAATCAGTGTCAGCTCTCAAGTCCATGTTGTGCTTATTCATTAATAAAGGATCACGGTCTGAAAAATGCAAAATAAATACGTTAATTAATAACACTGGCCAACAAAATGAAACTTTTTTTTCTCATCACAAACATGATCACACTTTTCTTAATGCATTTTTCACGCTGATTCCGAATCTGGTTTTATTTATTTTCTAGCACGTATAGTTATATAGATACACTGGTTTTGATATTTTTAAGTTTTTGATATTGCTATAAGAAAATTTATGGATGTATAGATCACACTTAGGAATGCTAAACAACAAATACATCATATACCTTATTCAATGTACTTATAAATAAAGAATATATACATTATTTTATTAAAAGCGCTGTGAGTATGATTTCCTTTTGTAAATTTGGCCTGGATTGTCACGATACAGCATCCAACAATGGTCCGCCATCATGCTTTCATTCCAATATCCTTGGTAGCGCTTCTCCATCATCTGAATATCTTGATGGAAGCGCTCTCCTTGCTCGTCACTCACTGCACCAAGGTTTTCAGGAAAGAAATCTAAGTGGGAATGCAGGAAGTGAATTTTTAACGACATTCGACACTCCATTTCTTTGAAGGCATCAAGGAGGTTCTTGACTCCATCCTTATACGCAGGTGACTTGTTGCTTCCAAGAAAGTTTTCACATATCCATTTGAACGCCAGCCAAGCCTTCAATTCCAGCGGACTTAGGACTTTTTCAAATTCAGTGTCATTCAAAACCTCCCTTATTTGTGGCCCAACAAAAATTCCTTCCTTCAATTTTGCTGCAGTAACCTTCGGAAATTTCCTTGAAAGGTATTGGAACCCTTCAGAATTGACTTTACCCATTGCTTTAACAAAATTCTTCATTAAACCAAGTTTAATGTGAAGAGGTGGCAGATAGATCTTTTGGGGATCCACTAAAGGGACAGACTGGACATTGCTTATCCCTGGGACATATATATACCTAAGTGGCCAGTCACTTTTGGTGTAATGTTCTATAGTGGCGCGACTGTCCCACAGGCAAAGGAAACAACAAAATTTTGTGAATCCTGACTGCATACCCATAAGCATTCCTATAACTTTTAAATCTCCACAAACATTCCATTGATGACTGTCGTATTTGATTGCCTTAAGTAGTATATCCATATTGTCATATGTCTCTTTTAGATGGACGGGATGGGCAATGGGGATGGATGGCATTATATTACCATTATGCAAAAGAACTGCTTTCAGGCTTCTCTGCGACGAATCAATAAAGAGGCGCCACTCAGATGCCACATACGTCTGAGATATGGCTGTAAATAGTCCATTGATGTCATGGCAATAACAGAGAGGACCGTCTACTGAAAAGAATGCTGTTAATTCAAAATTCCGCTTTCGGTAGTAACTAATACGAACATTGTTCTCAAGTAAATTGTTCTCCTTTAGTCTTGAGGCGAGAAGCTCTGATTTCTCTTTAGACAGCGATAAGTCTCTAACAAGATCATTCAACTGTCCTTGGGTTAACTTTTTAGGCTCTAAATGTCTACCTTCAAAAGTGTACTCTGGTTCTGTAGATGGTCCGGAAACGCCAGTTGCACCTTCATCACTTTCCATGTCATCTATGATAGAATCTAGCCTATCACTTGGGGGAATTGGAATGGGCAATGTTTCATCATGTTTTACTGGTCTACGTGCTGAATCCAAGTTTGGATATACAATCTGGTGTTTGTTCTTGGCAGAAAACCCCATTAAGTTCACACTACAAAAATAACAGTCTTCATGATGATCTCTCGGCTCCCTCCATATCATGGGTATGGCAAATGGCATTGAAGCTTTCTTTTTGTTAAGCCAATCACGTAATCCATTTGAACAGCCAGAACAGATTTGATGTGGCGCCCATGGTTTATCTTGGTCACCTAGATGGCAACCAAAGTATAGCTTGTATATTTTCTTAATGTCGGTTGTAATACTTCGTCGCTGTGTTTTAGTTGTCAACTGGCCGCATACGAAACAGAACTTGTCGGGGTCATTCTTACATTGTCGAGGCATGTTGACTGACCTGAGCAAACTATAAATTAAAAAAAAATGTACACCAACTTGACACAACAAGTTCTTGGACTGGACTGATCTTTTGACACACAAAGCACGGCGTTGTTGCCTGAATCACAATGCTGCTAGACGTAAAAGCTCACACCTGAAATACATAAGATGTATAATTAAGATAATTGAAATAAATAAGATGAATAAACTAAAAAAACACAATAAAATAAACACAATCAAATGTTGAAATATTAGTATTTTGCCTATTTAAAATGGTTAAATCTGTGTAGTTATATACTATATGCCTTCATCTTGAAAACTATACGTGCTAGAAAAAATCTGAATGCAGTTTTGGAATCAGCGTGAAAAATGCTATCCAGCCACCACAAATTTTACTCTGATGAAAAATCTTTGTTGACCAGTGTAATCAATCAAATCAATCCATAAACCAATCAATCAAAAGAAATACACTAAATAATATCAAAATATACTAACTTAGCCTTTAAATACCGCCCCCCCATGAACCACCCCTTCCCCGTCATATTAAGAGCTCAATTGTTTTTTTGGTGTCTACTGATACTAGTGGTAATGGAATATGGACAGTGCAAGTTCTGATATGAGAGCAAGTCATTTTTTTAAACACCCTAACCTACATGCTTGCCCTTTGATTGATTATTAATTAGCGTAGTTACTTTGCATTTTTGTGCCAGACTATATCAAAACCTAGCAATAGCAAAAGTTTCACCGAAACCTCAGAAGAAGGATGACCAAGAGTCAGGGAGATATGCAAGAAGATCGCCAGTAGAACGTCCCTTGTGGAACCCATGCTGACGATCTGAAAGAAGATTCTCTTCTAACAATCTTCTTTCAGGTCGTCAGTATGGATTCCGCAAGGGACACTCTACTGGCGATCTTCCTGCGTATCTCTCGGACTCTTGGTTATCCTCCTTTCAGAATTTCGGAGAAACTTTTGCTATTCCGCTAGACATAACAAAAATTTTTGATAGAGTCTGGCACATATCTTTAATTTCGAAACTGGCCTCCTTCGATTTCTATCCTTCTATCTGTGCCTTCATTTCTAATTTCCTCTCTGGCCGAGCTATAGCTGCGGTTGTAGATGGCCACTGTTCTTCTCCTAAATCGACAGTGGTGTTCCTCAGAGTTCTGTCCTGTCACCCACTCTTTTCCTTTTATTTATTAATGATCTTTTAATTCGCACTTCCTGTTCTATATACCCCTATGCCGATGATCCCACTCTTCACTTCACCTGCTTCCCAAAGGTCCCTCACAGAAGTCACTTCATGATTCGCGTGGGATGGCTATGGGTACATTCTTGGGGTTTTCTTTTCCCGTGATTTTTCCTGGAAAGGTCACCTATACTCTCTTTCCAAAATAGCTTCTTAGAGGTTAGGTGTGGTGTAACAGCTCCGCAGTTTCTTCATCCCCACTCAGTTGCTGTCTCTGTACAGTGGTCTTGTCCGCCCCTCTGTGGAGTATGTTTCTCATATGTGGGGTGGCTCAACTCACACAGCGGTACTTGACTGGATGGAATCAAAGGCCTTTCGTCTCATCAATTCCCCTCCTCTTACTGATTGTCTTCAAGCTCTCTCTCTCTCTCTTCGCCGCAATGTTGCCTCACTCTCTTTGCTATCGCTATTATAACGGATATTGCTCTTTTGAGCTCTCTAACTGCATGCCTCCTCCTTTAAGGAGAGCACGCAGTACCAGACCTTCGACACA
This sequence comes from Bathynomus jamesi, assembly GCA_023014485.1. Taxonomy (NCBI): domain Eukaryota; kingdom Metazoa; phylum Arthropoda; class Malacostraca; order Isopoda; family Cirolanidae; genus Bathynomus; species Bathynomus jamesi. The sequence goes on along the minus strand of JAJOZX010000541.1, from coordinate 1,003,312 downwards.
TTCTCATTCCTTTTCTGTCCATCTATCTAACGCAAGAGTTAATCGGTATCTTCAATCTTTCATCTACTCAACCAGTGAACTCTGGAACAATCTTCCTCAATCCATCTTTCCTCAAGATGGATCGAGGAAGTGTCTAGGCAGAGTGTCTAGGCATCTCGAAATCCCCGGACCTTGATTTTTGCTGGTATTACCCTTGGCCCCTCCTTCCTGCATAAAAAAAATGTATATCATCAGCGTCAACTTTGGGATGTATCTTTTATGATCTACAAATTCTTTTGACAATCGACACGTTCTATTTGCAAGCTAAACACGGGCTTTGCACTTGAAACTGACTATTTTAATCCGTTTCCCTAGATCTCATTTTATGGTAGTAGGATGGTGCATACTATGTTACGCAGATAAAAGACTTGGTTACAAAATCGTGATCCAACATTCTATTAATTGGTTAACAATCAGTCAATATGGTTACATGAATCATGCGATGATTGCGCAAATCATTCTGATAAATTTAATTGACTAGTGAAATCATCACATGAATAAATCAACCATTTTGCTAAAGAATAATAATCAGTGAGAGATCCAAAAACTGGCTCAGCTGTTAGGCCATACGAATGGGGACTATTGCAGGAGTAATGCAGTAGTTATCCTGCATTATTACTAACCAGTACCATCTGAAGTCGAACCCTCCGACCTCACTTTCGTCACTTCGCTTATAGGAAAACGGTGTTATCCACTGAGCTACGAGCGCTGAATGGCAACAATTTTGATGAGTTGTCAAGCAGTTAACTATATATATATATATATATATATATATACAGGGCGTCCCAAAAAAATGTATACACACTTTAACAGCTGATAGCTCAATTGATGTTTCTTTCTTCCAAGTTAAACCCATTAGAATTAATAATGGCAGTCAGACTAAGCTTTGAACAAAGGAAATTCATTCTAAAATGCTACTGGAAGTGTGAAAACGCAGTTGAAGTGCAAAGACAGTTTAGGAGGGAGTTTCAAACAGATCCACCAACGCGACTTACCATCACTCGAATTAGAGATAAGTTTGAAGCCGATGGAACTGTTCAGAATGTCCACAAGAAGCGTTCCGGAAGACCACGGACATCGACAAGCCCCACAAAGCAAGAAAGAGTACTGGAAACGTATCACCAAAGTCCAAGAAAATCTGTGCGGCAAGCGAGTCGTGAGGTAGGAATTTCAGAATCGTCTGTCCAACGCATTTTGAAGCGCTGTCAATGGAAAAGTTACATTCCAAGATTAGTCCATGCTATTAATGAAGATGATGATGATCCGGACCGAAGAGTGGAGTATTGCGAGTGGTACTTGGCACGATGTGGATGTGGATTGGACGAAGGGGTTTCGTAGAATACCCTCCGCGTTCACCAGACCTCACACCACTAGACTTTTTTTATGGGGATACTTAAAAGACAAATTCTACGCTATAAAACCTGCAACAGTCGCTGAATTGAGAGCAGCCATTGAACGAGAATGCACACAAATACCAAACGAAATGTTTCGTGATGTTTGCGATTCCATTGCTTCGCGTTATCAGCAGTGCCTGGACCAGAACGGACGTCAGTTTGAAATCAGGCGTTGACAAAACAATTAAATAATGTCTGTAGATTCTATTACATTTTGAAAATGAAATATATTTTAATAAACACTGCCTTTATAATTATTTAAAGTGTGTATACATTTTTTTGGGACGCCCTGTATATATATATATATATATATATATATATATATATATATATATATATACTGTGTATATATATATATATATATATATATATATATTATATATATATAATATATATATATATAGGGTGAACCAAATGTAGGTGGACAGTAAATGATAACGTTTATTTTGAGAATACATATTTAATTTTTTTGTATACTATAATACAAAATAAAATTTAAATAAATTTAGTTATAATATTTAATATAATAAAACACAAACACCATAGTTATAATGAACACCATAGTTATAATATAATATAACACAAACCGTATTCAACCTACTGTCCACCTACTTTTGGTTCACCGTGTATATAAAATATAATCTATAGATTTACTTATTTAAATTTATTATAACGTAATATCATCAATTCAGCTTATTTTACTTATGTTTTGAACTTTAAATATTCTTAAATTTTATTTTAAATTAAAATTCGGTATCTCAACAGATCTGAACGAGAGTCGGATATCCTTTTTTTTGTGTGTATGGCATGACTTGATTCCACCAAAATGATTTGATATTCGATATGAATTACAACCAGTTACTGAAGACTTGAAGTGACGTTTCTTTACATCTTTTCAGATTATATGTACTGTACAAGATATTAAAACATCCCATGTTCAATATTCGTTGTTACGTACCAATGATGAGTTAATAATAATAATAATAATAATAATAATAATAATAACAATAATAATCTTTACCACTGAGATAATATATTCTCTAATCAATTATGTTGTATTAAGAATGAGTAATGTAATAACAGAAATAATCATCAATGCTAATATGAAGAAAAGAATGTAAATAATTGGTAAAATTGAGTTCGCCTTTTACTTTCAAGAAATAGGTTGCAATATAAAAGTAACGAAAATTAAAAAGAACACGTTATATATCATAATTAACCTTTCAACGTTTCGGGTCTTACGCGCGATGATTGGTCATTTCACGGAGGTTAGGGTTGTTGCCCCTCCTCTTGAGTCGGCCTGGTGAAGTAGAGAGTTAGTTTCTTGCGCTCTCTACTTCTTTTTTCCAAGTACTCCCGGTTCATCCGCAATTATTCTGATCTAAGCGTCGAATCTTCTTTCGAAGATTTCCACCCCTACATCAGTCGTGTTTCGTATTTCCTGGTTGTCAAACCAGTTGTTTTGGACCTCTCACAACGAAGAGATGGAAACTTTCTGGGAATTTTGTAAACTTTTCATAGGAAGGTTCGGCAATTTTGAATGCATCGTCAATTTTGGGAATCTTAGGAATTTTTAATTTTAGGTAATTTTTAAAAGTTTTATTGGGTATTTATTTTGTCAGTAAACGGTAAACTATAACATATTTAAGCATTTTCCACCCAGAAATATGTTCTGATTTCTTATATCAATTATTTATTGAATTAAGGTGAGTTTGTTGGAATATACCTGGCTAAAAATAGGAATTTGAAAACAATATGCAGGATTTTCACATTTTATTATTCACTAATTGGTAAGATTTATTTTTACATTGGGACTTTCCATTTCACCATTCTGGGAAATTCTTTCTCGTGAAATAATTGGGGTCGAAAGAAGAGGAGGAGTGGGGTTTCCCATTTCAACCTCTTCAACTCCTCGTTATTGCCACATGCGAGTATCATACTGAAGCGAATCATTTGGTAACATCACCAACTGCATTTTGAACTGCTTTTCTCGTCTGCATTATTCTATACACTTTCTCAAGCAATTATTAAATTACACAGAGTAAATTGATTCAAGAATACCCAACAGTTCATTTTATAAAAATTAAAGTTTTCGAACATTTCAAAATTTCCAAAATTTCCCGAAAATTTCCAAAACTCCCAGCGGAAATTTACTGCTCTCAAAATTCCCATATATATATATATATATATATATATATATATATAATGGACGAAAACTTTCAATGAACCCAAATGAATTAAGACTGGATCAGTAAATGCATTCTATGTGTCATACACACGTTGTCAAAACAACTTTTCGCTTTTTACGTCATCGACTTTGTTTCTATGTTTCTTTCTTATTTCTTCTTTTTTCTTTCTTAAATTTTCTTTAACTTTGACAACTTTTGTTGTAAATCTATTAAAAATAAAAAAAAAATAAATAAATAAATAAATAAAGCACGATAAATATAATTTACAACGAATTCTCGTATAAACAAAGGTATTTAAAGAAAAAGTAGAATTGTCTTATCTTACACCCACACATTATATAAAAACCATATATATATATATATATATATATATATATATATAAAGTTCTTTGTTTGATTTGGAAAGTTTGTTTTTGGGGTAACTAAAACAGACGATGAAATAACAAATTTGTTTTTATTTTTTCTCACAATTCGAAATATTTTTAATTTTTAATAGAATTTTTAAGCTTGTTTGTTTAATTAATAATGTGTTCACTTAAAATCCACTAAAACAACGGTTCATTTTACAACAGAGAGAAAAAAAAAAAATAAAAAAAAAATATATATATATATATACACATATATATATACTGTGTATATATACTGTATATATGGGGGCGGGGGTAAAATAAAAACATTTTTATAAGAAAACCAAGCTGAACATCGAATGGAAATAATTTATAAGGAACAAGGTTTAAAATTATAGTTTCTTAATTAATAAAGAAATGAATATGATAATACTCTGCACGAGAATGAATGAAATCAGCATTATGCGGATTAATTACTCTTTAGGTTAACTGAGGTTTCTGAGATCGTAATCATCGTATCCTTACAGACGACTGAATTTCTCAAGACGGTAAAATTTGCCTGTCCCGGACATCCTGTTTGTAATGGAACGTTAACTGTGTCCATCACGCATATCCAATAAGTTATACTAAGACTAGAATTTTCATGGAGATTATAAACGGTCAATCATCGAATATTACTCACGATTAACTTATCTTTAAAATCATGAACAGTGGCTCTTGATAATTTATTTTTTATTTTACTTCGTAATCTCGTAGCAGTTCCGTGAGTTGGTCTCTCTTCACACGAAGGTCGAGCTGGTGGCCCCGCCTCTAGGCCTGGCTTGGTGGAGAATCGAGTTGCTCTCTTGCGCTCTCCATCGCACATGGCCAAGTACACCCGGCTCATCTGGTACCGTCCTGAGGCAGGCATCTAGTCTTCTTTTGAATATTTTCACCCCTCTATCGTTCTTTAAGTCCTTTGGAAGATGGTTAAAAAGTCTTCACCCCCTTACAACCAAGCTATTTTTCATCAGTGTCGATGAGGTCCCTTGTTGGGCCTTTAATTTGGGAACACTACACATTCTGCTTTTCCTATTTTCCAGTGTTGTTTGGATGGTAATTGGGTTACTTTGAGGTTTGGTACCAGTTTTTCGATCATTTTCCATGTACGAGGGCCACTCAATATATTTTGCCGCACCTTTTTTTTTCTTTCCAAGTTTCCTTGTAAGTTCCAGAAATTTTGTACAACAAGTAGCTACATACCTTTTTTACAAGTTTTATTTTTCCACATAGTCTCCATCATTTTCTACGGCTTTCCTCCACCTCGAAACGAGGGCCTTTATTCCTTGCTGGAAAAAGTCCGCTGGGTTCCGCTGGAGCTACCTCTTAACCTCCTCAACAACCTCATCGTAACTCTGAAACTTTCTTCCACGAATAGCATCTTTCATTGGCCCAAACAAATGGAAGTCTGAAGGTGCCAGATCTGAGCTGTATGGAGGGTGGGGTAACACAGTTAAGCGCATTTTTATTATGGCTTCTCTTGTTTGCAAACTATTGTGTGGTCTTGCGTTATCGTGCAAAAGAAGGACGTCTTCCAGTTTTCTCTCCGGTCGAACTCGCTTTATACGTCTCTGGAGTCTCTGTAGGGTAGAAATATATGCCTCTGATAAATGCAAAAAAACTTCACTCTCTTTTACGTGAAGGTCAAATTATGAAAATAAAAACCCACTCTAATACACAGAGTTTATTTCCACAACAGTTTCGATGCCCACTGGCATCCTCCTCAGGTGGATACAGAAAAACGAATGAACCAAAACAAGAGGGAAAACAGTCCAGGGACCGTTAAGAAATTCGCACCTAGGTTAGATCCCGTTCTCCCGACACCGGAAGGGCATTTTCATTAAAGGGATCCGCTTATAAGTACATTCGCACAAATTTAAAACTATCTTCTTGTTCTAAACATACAGATTCTATAATCTTTTTTTTACATAATTATTACATTTATTATTAAATTTATTACATTTAATATTGCATTATTATTTATTACAGAAATTATAAATTTATTACATTTAATATTGCATTATTATTTATTACAGAAATTATAAATTTATTATTACATTGGTTATTACATTGTTGTTTATTATACAGAACTTATAAACCGAAAAACGAATGAAAAAGGCGAGAAGGAAACAATCCAGAGCCCATTGAGAAATTCGCACCTAGGTTAGATCCCGTTCTCCCGACACCGGAAGGGCATTTTATTACAGGGTCCCGCTTATAAGTACATTCGCACAAATTAAAACTATCTACTTGTTCTATACATACAGATTCTAATATTTTGACATAATTACTACATTTATTATTGCATTTACATTTTTTTAACATTTATTATTATTACCTTTACACTAATTACTAAATTTATAATATTACCTTTATTATTACATCGGTTGCATTTATATTTATTTCCACATTTATTACTTCCATTATTACATTTATATTTACGTTTATTATTCCATTTACATTTTACCCCAAAAAAAAAAAATCGAATGAACTAAAAGCGAGTAAGGAAACAATCCAGAGACCTTTAAGAAATTCACACTTAGGTTAGAACCCGTTCCCCCGACTCCGTAAGGGATTTTTTGACCAAGAATCTCATTAAAGGGAACCTTCAGTTAACAAAAAACAATATGTGAGTTTGCCTTATATGCCGGCTTAGAAAAAGTAAAACCGTTGACGAAAGATTTTAAGTTTGCTTTGGCGTTCAAATATCCGTCTATCGTGAAAAGTAAATTGGTTAGGAATAACGTTACAAAACAGGAACAAGCCTGTGTCTACAGCATTCCCTGTAAAAGTTGTGATTTGGTATACGTGGGAGAAATTGGAAAAAATATTGAAACCCGTATTAAAGAACACAAATATGCCTTCAGAAGTTGTAACACTAATAATGCCATTTTTTATCACGCCAGCCAAAATAATCATGCTATAGATTGGGAATCAAGTAAGGTACTTCATAAATGTAATAATTATGTCAAAAGAAAAATAATATAATCTGTACGTATAGAACAAGTGGATAATTTTAATTTGTGCGAAGGTACTTATAAGTTACACCCTTAATGAGATTCTTGGTAAAAAAAAACCCTTACGGAATCGGGGGAACCGGTTCTAACCTAAGTGTGAATTTCTTAAAGGTCTCTCGATTGTTTCCTTACTCGCTTTAAGTTCATTCGATTTTTTTTTTTTGGTTAAATGTAAATTGAATAATAAACGTAAATGTAAATGTAATAATGGAAGTAATAAATGTGGAAATAAATATAAATGCAACAGATGTAATAATAAAGGTAATATTATAAATTTAATAATTACTGTAAAGGTAATAATAAATGTTAAAAAAATGTAAATGCAATAATAAATGCAGTAATTATGTCAAAATATTAGAATCTGTATGTATAGAACAAGAAGATAGTTTTAATTTGTGCGAATGTACTTATAAGCGGATCCCTTTAATGAAAATGCCCTTACGGAATCGGGGGAACCGGTTCTAACCTAAGTGTGAATTTCTTAAAGGTCTCTCGATTGTTTCCTTACTCGCTTTAAGTTCATTCGATTTTTTTTTTTTGGTTAAATGTAAATTGAATAATAAACGTAAATGTAAATGTAATAATGGAAGTAATAAATGTGGAAATAAATATAAATGCAACAGATGTAATAATAAAGGTAATATTATAAATTTAATAATTACTGTAAAGGTAATAATAAATGTTAAAAAAATGTAAATGCAATAATAAATGCAGTAATTATGTCAAAATATTAGAATCTGTATGTATAGAACAAGAAGATAGTTTTAATTTGTGCGAATGTACTTATAAGCGGGACCCTGTAATAAAATGCCCTTCCGGTGTGGGGGGAACGGGATCTAACCTAGGTGCGAATTTCTCAATGGTCTCCGCATTGTTTCCTTCTCGCCTTTTTCATTCGTTTTCGGTTTATAAGTTCTGTATAATAAACAACAATGTAATAACCAATGTAATAATAAATTTATAATATCTGTAATAAACAATAATGCAATATTAAATGTAATAAATTTAATAATAAATGTAATAATTATGTTAAAAAAAGATAATAGAATCTGTATGTTTAGAACAAGAAGATAGTTTTAAATTTGTGCGAATGTACTTATAAGCGGATCCCTTTAATGAAAATGCCCTTCCGGTGTCGGGAGAACGGGATCTAACCTACAGTAGGTGCGAATTTCTTAACGGTCCCTTGACTGTTTTCCCTCTTGTTTTGGTTCATTCGTTTTTCTGTATCCACCTGAGGAAGATGCCAGAGGGCATCGAAACTGTTGTGGAAATAAACTCTGTCTATTAGAGTGGGTTTTTATTTTCATAATATGCCTCTGAGTTGATTGTTTGTCCTTTCTTCATAATGTTCACCAGAATCACCCCTTTCATGTCCCAGAAGATGGTGGCCATAACCTTTCCTGCAGAGGGAACCATTTTGAACTTTTTCTTGCGTGGGGAGTCTGCGTGATGCCACTCCATGGATTGGCGTTTTGTTTCAGGTTCAAAGTGGTGTACCCAATTCTCATCCCCTCACAATTCGTGAAAGGAAGTCATCCCTTTCTGTCTCGTATCGAACCAATGACTCAGAAGCAATTTCTTTTCTTTGGGCTTTGTGATCTTCAGTCAGTTGGCGAGGAACAAACCGTGAACACACTTTTGAGTATCCCAGTTGCTGAATTATCCTATTCACACTTCCTTCACTAATTCTTAGTTCCAGTGATAGCGCCTTGTATGTGACGCGCCGATTTGATCGAATGATGCTGTTAGCACGTTACACAGTGTGAGATGTTACAGCCGATACCGTGCGACCGCTGCGTGGCTCATCATCGAGGCTGGCTCTCCCTCTCTCTGATGATCTCACACGTTTAGACCAGCGTCCAACTGTGCTTCGATCAACAACAGCATCTCCGTAAACGTTTTGTAGACGTTTGTGAATATTTCCAACTGTTTCCTTCTCTGCGGTTAAGAACTCGATAACAGCTATCTGTTTACGACGCACATCACTGTCAGGCGCCATTTTCGAAACTGCATTAACCAACGGTTTAGTACAAGGGCGTTTAAAAGCGGTTTTATACAAGGAGGGGAGGTTCAAACTTGAAAAATCCTGTTATGTGAAGCGCAGAAAGTTCAAACTTACGGCCCAAACGACATTTCAGCCACATGGCCTATTATTTAGCTAAGAAAAAAGGGTGGGGCAAAATATATTGAGTGTCCCTAGTATATATTATGGTGTACCTCTCGCTCTTTCTTTCCATTGAGTACAGATTTAGTTTACGTATTTCCCAGTAGTTGAGTTCTTTGCAGGCATTTGGCTGTGAAAGATACTATCTTCTAGTTTATTAATTTCTTCCTTCTTGGTATGGGGACATCAAAACTGAGCAGTATTCAAGTTTTGGTATGATCAGTGTTTTCAGCAGGGGATTCATTTCATTCTTGTCTCCTCTTTTAATGGTTCTTAGTAACTGTCCCGCGACTCTTTTTGCTTTGTTTATCGCCATCTGATTTTGTGTCTCAAATTTTGCATCGTCGGTTATTATAACCCCCAACTCTACTGCTTTCGTTCTGTCTATCTGGAGCATAATATGCTGTCTGTTTAAATTCCTCATTTCTTCCATATCTCAAGAGCTGAAATTTCTCTGTATTAAATTTCATGTTGTTTTCTTCTGACCATTTATATTCTGTTCGTGTCCCTCTGTAAGGTATCAACCTCTTTTGCATTACTGATTGTTCTGCTGACCTTTGTATCATCTGCAAAGGATGTTACTATACTGTTGTTGGTAACTCCAATGTCTATGTCTGTTAGCATGATGATGAATAGGAGTGGGGCCAATTTATATATATATATACACACACCTTTAGTTAGCTTCCGCCCGAATTGCTCATTCTGACGAAGGTCAAGCTTTTCACTCCACCTTAGACCTACAGTTGAACGTGGAATCCGAACCACACCCCGCCAGCAGCCCAGCGTCTTAACCACTAGGCCACCCAGGGTACCCATTTATCTACCAACCACTTTCTTTATTGTGTAGAAGGATGAACAGCTGGGTTTTTCTGTGCGCCGGCTGCCGTCACCGCGTCTCGAACCCGGGGTCGATGGATTCGTAGTCAGCGACGCTAACCACTGCACCACCACCTCTACTATATATACCTATTTAAATACAGTGGTGTGCGATTAATCGGCATCGTCAGAATAGGCCATTTTTGGTGTATCGGCATTGGCATCGGTATCGGCCAAATTTAACCGATTCTCTTACCGATCCTTTAAAATTTTAAAATTTTTATTGCAAAACAAAATCTATATTTATAGAAAATTGAACATACAAAAAACACTATTTATGATCATTTATACTCATTTCAAAGTGTAATTATATAAAAATATTTTACATTCACGAAAAAGGCAAAGCTTTATAAGTTTCGTTACGCATAAATTTACATTTTCTCTAAATAACTATACTCTAAAGATTATACATTTACATTTACATTTTCTCTAAATAACTATACTCTAAAGATTATACATTTACATTTACATTTTCTCTAAATAACTATACTCTAAAGATTATAAATTATTGTAATCTCCTACGCTGTATTAATAATAATTCCATATTAACTTGTACTTTACAATTTTTATATTGAACCACCTTATTATGTTGACTTTATCTTAAATATTTTAAAAATTTTATAAGCCCAAATTGTATATCCATTAAAATATTAATGAAAAGTTTTGTTGTTTACATTGTTGAAGAAAGAAAATACCTTCAACATAAGGAAAACCAATTACTGTACTTTAAATACTGGTATTCAGTTTATGAGATAAGATAAAATTATTTTATCATTTTACTGAGTAATAAAACTATTGAACATTACTTTAGCTACGGTATATGAGTAACAAATTCTGGTACTGTATATTGTGGAGTGAGATAAGGAAAAGCATTTAAACAAATTTGAAATTTAAAGATAAGAAAATTGAAAATTTTCACATTAGAGTAGTAAAATTTATGAAGGGAACTGACTTTTTAAAATCTAGCAAAGAAATGGCATCGGCATCGGCAAAATTTAGACTCGATACATCATTAGTATTAAAACGAATACGAAAGAATATTACACAACTCTCTCGTTATCATCCAGAAATCTTTTTTTTTACCCCGATCATACTTGGCGGACGGCTTTTTTTCTTCAGAAGAAACTATACCATACGCACTTTACACGAGGATGTCGCCGTGAATAATTTGATGTAAACATCGAACAAATTCGTTCACTACGAAAAGGTTCAGAGCAAAGTTTATGCGACGAAAATGTTGTTCAGGTGAGTAAGCTGTGCGTCCGGGTGAGCTGGGCGGAGTTTATTCGTCCAGAGTTCTAAGCTCTGCCCAAGGGATCTATTTTACAATTTGTGTTGATTGTGGTCAAATATAATAAGTAATTTTGTTTATCTTTTCAAACCACGATTGTAGAAAATTTTATACTCTTTTGTGAAATCGAGGAAAAGCAAGTTAGTCCATAAATTTATAAAAATACCACAGACATAAAATTTTTTAGCTTCACATCCAAAGCCAGTGAGACCAAATTTGTGACGCTGCACTCAAAATGTGAGTGGTTCGTCAACTTAAGCCGGGTTTACACGGTGAGAACTACTCGCGCGAGCAACTGTCACGTCTCTATATGAGAGTACTAGCATGAAATAATCTCGTGAGAGTGTCTGTTTACACATACTGGCAACTCTCTATGATAGTTGACGCTAGAATGCCATCGAGGCAAGTTGTTGCTGCGGCGGCAACCAAGATGTTTTTTGAAATTCTAACGCGCCTAAGACATAAAAGAAAACGTAAAGTATGGATAAGAAAATGGGTTGAAAGGCGAAGAGAAACAGGTGCTTCAAATTTGCTTATCCAGGAATTACGTGCGGAAGATGAAAAAAGCTATAATAACTTCCTAAGAATAAATAAATGTCAGTTTGACTTTTTACTAATGAAAGTGACTAACTAACTTAATTCAGAGACAGGACACATGCATGAGAAGAGCGCTGCCTGCAAAAACAAAACTAGCATCCCTGTTCTTATATTTTTCATATGTGGTATCCCACACACATCTATGTTTCATATATTCTAAAAATGTCATAATAATATCAGTACTCCACTTACCTGACATTTTTATTGTTTAAAAAAAAATCACAAGAAAAGTCAACCGCAACAAAACAACAGTACACAATACTCCAAACCTATTCGCTCAACGCGCGTGAGAGTAACTGAAAAGTTGGAAGACTGCTAACTTTGTGCGAGTGCAAAATTACTCGCATGAGAGTGGGCGAAGCTAGTAACTGGCAACTAGTGTGGTACGTAGTTGACACGACTCAAGTAGTGCGATAGTTACTTTCATGAGACTGGCTCGCGCGAGTAGCTCTCACTGTGTAGACCCGGCAATATTAGAGGAAATGTTAAGTTCAAAAGATAGGATGAGCGCTAATTTTGTGCAAAAAAATTTTTAAAACAAAATGGCGTTGCCTACAAAAATCATGGACTACTCTAAAAAATGCATCCCGACAAAAGGCTATTCTTTTTTCTGTGAATAATAATAAACCTTAAAAAGAACAGGACAAGAATAATACAAAAAACAACCACATTTGGGGTTAAAAATTCAAAGTTAAAAAAAGAAAGAATATATATATATTATATATATATATATATATATATATATATATATATATTAACATAAACAGTATAGCCTACATATTAAAATATACATACTGAAACCAATGAAAAACAGCATCTATACAAATCTCCCGCAAACTATCTGAATGTCTCATGGCTGAGTCGGTAATGTGGCAGCTCGTAAAATTTTGTTTTTTCCAGTTGCATTGGTTTGAGTCTCACCGAAGTAAGGTAAATCCTATATACTATTGAACTAAAATGTGTCTGTGTGTCCGCTTTCTTCGGAACCGTGCACAGCCTAAACGGCACATCGGAAAATTCTGCAACCACCACCAACTGATAGCCCATGAGCTTTCGATGTGCTCTGTGAAGTTTCCCGGTCCTAGGTCACAATTACTGGGTCTGAAGGCCCCAGCACCGCGATAAAACTACAGAAAAGAACGCAGCCGTGAAAATCTTGAGCTTCACACATACTGTGACATATACTGCTACCTGGCGGTTAGCAGTATATGTCACAGTGCAACCCGCCCGGGGGTAGTGGGGGAGGGGGGGAGGTAATTGGGGGAGTGGGGGTGGGGGTAATGGGGAGAGGGGGTGGGGTAATTGGGGGAGTGGGGTAATGGGAAGAGGGATGGGGGTAATGGGGAGTGGGGGTAATGGAGGAGTGGGGGTGGGGGTAATTGGGTAATGGCGTTTTTTACTTTTGTGTGTGGGGGTGGGGGTAATGGGGAGTGGGGGTAATGGAGGAGTGGGGGTGGGGGTAATTGGGTAATGGCGTTTTTTACTTTTGTGTGTGGGGGTGGGGGTAATGGGGGAGTTGGGTGGGGGTAATGGGGTAATGGTGTTTTTTACTTTTGTGTGTGGGGGTGGGGGTAATTGGGAGAGGGGTGGGGGTAATGGGGGTAATGACGTTTTTTACTTGTGTGTGGGGGTAATAGGGGTAATGGCATTTTTTACTTGTGTGTGGGGGTAATGGGGGAGGGGGGTAATAGGGGTAATGGCGTATATAACAGTATATGTCACGGTGCTACCCGCCAGGAGGGCCAAGTTGTACAACGGTTGCGAGCGATAGCGAGCTACCCCTTGTTTATTTCTAATGTATTTAATCTTAAAATTTAAGTTGCTGTTAGTATGTTGCTTCTGATTAACTCCCCTTATAAGAGTAAACTGAAGTGGTATTTAAGTGAAATTTCCTCTAATAGATGGCGCCACTCTCTTCGATTAAATTCTTTTCAAGGAATCAGTTCTTCGAAAAGTATTTCATCAAGCATCGAAGCATAGTGTCATCACATAAGGGCACTTCTTCAATGAAAGAATTTCCCACATCTTGAAGAAAATTGTAGTTTCACTGTTCATGTTACCGTTAAATCACTACCATTAAATATTTTTTGTTTTTTAACTTTGAATTTTTAACACCACTTTTGTTGGTGTTATTCTTGTCCTGTTCTTTTTAAGATTTGTCATTATGCACACAAAAATGTTGCCTTTATGCGGGATGAATTTTTCAAACTACAGGGTGTCCCATAAGTCCGGCATCATAGGAGAAATAATAAAAAAAGGCAAAACAAAAGCTTTTATTTACAGAACGTGCTCAATATGTATTGTTCCGTAGCCCATTCACAAAATTCCATCCGCCGATCGGGATCATCTTCGCTTAATTTCTGTAGGATCTGAAGTTTATATGGATGCCATTTGTGAGCCTGAAGAACGCGATGGATGCTACTTTTCGACACTCCTGTCTCGGCGGACAATCGCCGAAGAGACTTATTGGGACTTCTGTTAAAATGAGCCAGGATAGCAGTCGCTGTATCATCGTCAGTGGACCTCCTTGAAGGTCCACTGCGTGGTTTATCTTCTATGGATCCTGTTTCCTTAAACTTTGCAACAAGTCTGCTAACACAACTCTGTGTTATTGGCTCGCGGACTGGATGCAGTCTGTTAAATTCAGCAGCGGCCTCTCTTTGACTCCGATTTCCTATGAGTAGAATTATCTGGATTCGTTCTTCCTTGCTCACAGACATTATGGCCTGTAGAAAGAGAAAAATATGAATTATGGTTTGTAGAAATAGAAAAATATGAATTTCTCCTATGATGCCAGACTTATGGGACACCCTGTAGTATATCAATGTTTCGTATTCGCGTGTGTAATATGGCGGCTCGCCAAATTTTAATCTTCAGTGACATCGGTTCGAATACCACTGAGGTAAGGTAAATTTATTTCTAATGTATTTAAGCTTAATATTTAAGTTGCTGTTAGTATGTAGTTCTTGATTAATGTAAAATTAATATTTTTCAGCTCTATATTATTAATTTTTCATTTGAAGCCATATTACAAATATGAAATTTCACCGTTTATATATATAGTATCAAGCCTGAAGTTGTAAACACGCATGATTTTGCATTGTGCAGAATCATGTGTGAGCGTGCTTGATATTCTTTTTTATGGATCCCCAGTGTTATACCAAAGATTTAAATAAAATGCATTCATAGTTTCGAGTGCAGGTGGGGCTGGTTAACACGGAAAACACCTCTGGACGCGAAAGCTTTTTGTGTTCCCTTCAGGTACTGAAATATACGTAAGGTTGTACTAATTCTTACCTTGTTGTACCATGGCAGTTAGCGGCCTTGTATTCTACTCAAGAGATGCTAGGTAGGATCGGGGTAATGTTGCATATATATATATATATATATATATATATATATATATTATATATATATATATATATAATATATATATATATATATGTTACTGTAAAAGCCCGACGAGTGGTAAATCTTAAGATTTGCCGGTAAATCTTGACATTTACCATGTACAGTGCTTACAATAAGTCACGCGCCTCTGTCTCGTCCCAAGCTAGTCTGTTAGGTATAAAATGGGCGGTCCTTATGGCAGCGGAGGTGTGTTCGGATTGGTGCACATAATTGCTCTAATCCCATCAATGACGTCCACATTATCATTGTGTCGATCACTCTATCTATTTATATAGAGAGACATACTGTATATAGATATATATGGAGTATGCAGGGGATAACGTGTCTCAGTCCCAGCTATGGTAGTTGTCTTACAATTAACAGTCCCAAGTACAAGTTACGTTAACACCTCCACATAAACTACCCTGGACTAAAATAACATACGTGAAGCCCTTACCTACAAACCATTTAAAAGGTGTGATTTAAAAGCTCTCTCTCTCTCTCTCTTCTCTCTCTCTCTCTCTCCGTAAAATGGCAAATGCCGTTTAACTTGGGTAAATGCAAAGTGATGCACATTGGCTACGCCAATCCCAAGTCGGACTACTCGATGTTGGGTAGTAATATCGAGGTGACTGATTTAGAAAAGGACTTGGGTGTGCTAATTAGCAGCGACCTTAAGTTTACGAAACAGTGTGTAGAGGTGGAAAAGAAAGCCCAGAAACTATTGGGTTATATCAGGAGGCAATTTCAGTTTCGGAACAAGGAGATTGTGCTCTCACTGTACAATTCCCTTGTTCGGCCGCACCTGGAGTATGCTGTGCAGTTCTGGTCGCCCACCCTCAGGAAAGATATTGAGAGGCTGGAGCGAGTGCAGGCGAGGGCCACAAAGTTAATCCCTTCCGTTAGGCATATGGGCTACAATCGACGGTTACGCGCCCTGAACTTGTTTTCGCTTGAAACTCGGAGGCTGCGCGGTCAACTGATCGAGGTTTTCAAGCTCTTACGCGGGTTGAACGATGTCGATTTTAGAAGTATGTTTAGTTTAAATGATAACCCAACTCGCAACAATGGTTGGAAGTTGGATTTGAAACGGTTTAGGACTAGTGTGTGTGGGAATTACTTTACGTATAAGATCTGTGACACATGGAACAGGTTACCTTCGGAAGTTGTGAACAGTTCCTCTGTGGATCAGTTCAAGAAAAGGGTAGACCAAATCTTGCACACTATTTGAGTGTGTACAAAATTTTCCCTGGCACCCGTTGCCATTGGTACCTCCTCGGTATGGGCCGCAAGGCCTTTTGAGGTGCTTCTTTTCCTTGTAACTCCTCCTTGTAACTCTCTCTCTCTCTCTCTGATCACACCGCATGGCAATGTATCCATATAACGTTAATAATAACCGAAACTCGAGAAAATATACTCTCTGCCTTCCGCTCTATCCCAAATCCTTTTCTCTTAGTAACCTCTTAATACAAACTAATCTATCATATTTTGCGACTTTTTAACTCTGGTAGGATTCATTCCATTCCTATAGTGTAAGATACTTAAATTCATGTGTGTATTATGCCATATGATGTGCGTAATAAATAATCATTTTTAAATAGTTGGAGCGTTCAAGGTCATCTGTAGTAATCTATAGACTACCCCTCAAGCCCACTCTCAACACTTAGATTCCCCTAAGACACAGGCGTCTTCAAGTAACATGAATGCGTAGAGATCTAAGGTGTTAGATTTCATATTATATAATTTATATGCTAGGTTTAAGAACGCTGACATTGAAGGATGGAAGGAAGAGACAGTAAAAGCGATAATAGGTTTAATGAAGGAAGTGGAATGAGGGTGGAGGTAAGCGTTGCTATGTCGAAGGAAACGAGGTTGGGTGGGAAATTACGAAGGGAGGAGGAAAGGGAGCCAGAGATTATTAATCTAATTCTGCCACCACGTTCTCCTGATATGAATCAGATTGAAAACCTTTGGGCAATAATGATTAACGAATGGGAGCAACGCACTGAAAGAACATTTGAAGCACTTTTAGCTCACACGAGGAATAGTTGGGAGAGCTTACGTCGAACACCAAACATTGCCTACAATCTGGCCTCTTCTATGCCGCAACGATTGCAAGAAATTATTGATGCCGGAGGAAGCTACTGTATACGAAATACTGATGTTAAAGCCATGACGTAAACGTGTATCGAATATATATTTATGTTAATATAGAATTTTATTATATTTTTATGTTTGACATCTATAAAAGTATATATTGTGACCATGAAAGAACTTTACTTATCCTTAGTTAGAATCTTTTCTTGCAATGTCTACGCTCGTGGAGATGATAATATATGCATTGTTGAAACAAACTATGAGAAGGTAATAGTTTCAGGAAAAAAATAAAAACTGGCAACATCGAGGCCATCACATGTTTATGGGAATTGTCATATGATATGCTACCAATAAACTCTTATATACTACTATATACAGTATACTATATTACATAATAATTACGATGAACAAATCAAATGCAAATTTCTCTGATTCACGTCCCACCAGTCTTGCTTTAGACTAATGACTTTCATAAGATGGAATAGGTTACCACTTAAAACAATGGATAAACTATCTATTAGTGAGACGACCGTGACTTCCTCGAAATGCGAGCGAGTGAGAGGTTCACTGAGGAATTTGATCATTAGATTCTTCACGTAGGATATGTATCACAAACAACAATATTGACAACAATTCCTAACATTTACTTAATATCAATCATTGCATTTGAGCAAATAATTTAGACCTGCGTCAAAATAACTTAGGTATCATGCCATGATTTGGGATATTTGTCGAATTAGTCGTTCTCTATAGTCTACAGTATAAATTGAGACGGTATAATGTAATGCCCAGCTAATATTATGATGACTAGGATTGCTCCATATCCATCCCAACATCCCGAAACTTGGTCATTCTGCTTCTTAATCATTTGTATTTTAAACACTAAAATGTAGCCGAAGTGACGTAATAAGGGACGTCATTGATGGGGTTAGAGCAATTATGTGCACCAATCCGAACAGACCTCCGCTGCCATAAGGACCGCCCATTTTATACCTAACAGACTAGCTTGGGACGAGACAGAGGCGCGAGACTTATTGTAAGCACTGTACATCTGGTAAAAGTCCGACAAACAAGTGAAATTTTACTTATTTCGGACTTTTACCAAACCTACATGGTCAAAGTTGGGAACGTAAACTACACTAGGATCTTTAGGAGACATTTTTAAAATGAATCCATCAAATAAAACTTTAAAACTAACGAAAATATTGCGACTTAACCTAACCGATCGTCAATTTATATATAAATATACAGTAGGTATATGTTACTGTAAAGAATTTTTCGCGTTTCTTTCTCTTCAATCCTGGCTTTTACAACTTCTGATGGTAAATCTTGACATTTACCATGTAGATTTGGTAAAAGTCCGAAATAAGTAAAATTTCACTTCTTTTTGGGACTTTTACCAGATGTACATGGTAAATGTCAAGATTTACCACTCGTCGGGCTTTTACAGTAACATATATATATATATATATAATATATATATATATATATATATATATATACAGGGCGTCCCATAAAAATGTATACACACTTTAAATAATTCTAAAGGCAGTGTTTATTAAAATACATTTCATTTTCAAAATGTAATAGAATCTACAGACATTATTTAATTGTTTTGTCAACGTCTGTTTTCAAACTGACGTCCGTTCTGGTCCAGGCACTGCTGATAACGCGAAGCAATGGAATCGCAAACATCACGAAACATTTCGTTTGGTATTTGTGTGCATTCTCGTTCAATGGCTGCTCTCAATTCAGCGACTGTTGCAGGTTTTATAGCGTAGACTTTGTCTTTTAAGTATCCCCATAAAAAAAAGTCTAGTGGTGTGAGGTCTGGTGAACGCGGAGGGTATTCTACGAAACCCCTTCGTCCAATCCACATCCACATCGTGCCAAGTACCACTCGCAATACTCCACTCTTCGGTCCGGATCATCATCATCTTCATTAATAGCATGGACTAATCTTGGAATGTAACTTTTCCATTGACAGCGCTTCAAAATGCGTTGGACAGACGATTCTGAAATTCCTACCTCACGACTCGCTTGCCGCACAGATTTTCTTGGACTTTGGTGATACGTTTCCAGTACTCTTTCTTGCTTTGTGGGGCTTGTCGATGTCCGTGGTCTTCCGGAACGCTTCTTGTGGACATTCTGAACAGTTCCATCGGCTAATTCCATCCCTAATTCGAGTGATGGTAAGTCGCGTTGGTGGATCTGTTTGAAACTCCCTCCTAAACTGTCTTTGCACTTCAACTGCGTTTTCACACTTCCAGTAGCATTTTAGAATGAATTTCCTTTGTTCAAAGCTTAGTCTGACTGCCATTATTAATTCTAATGGGTTTAACTTGGAAAGAAAGAAACATCAATTGAGCTATCAGCTGTTAAAGTGTGTATACATTTTTTTGGGACGCCCTGTATATATATATATATATACATACATATGTATGTGTATATATATGAACATCTACAGACCACCAAACACCACAAAAAGTTAATTCCAATTTGCTACAAATGAAATAGAAAACATTAAAATTACTTGAAACTCCAGCAACAAATATTCTAATTTTCGGAGATTTTAATTTCCCATCCATATCATGGAAGAAAAATGACGAAGTTATATATGTTGAGAAGTTTCATGGCAACATTACTAAAGATGACAGAACCCAAGCAACAATACTATTAGATATTATGGAACATTACGCCCTTACCCAGGAAATCTGTGAAACCACGAGAAAGGAGAACGTTTTGGATTTAATCTGGACAAATAACAACGAGATAATAATAAATTAGAAAGTAACGCACACAAAGTTCTTCGACCATAACTTCATCGATATACAATTGAAGTTAGCACCCAGAGGTCCGAAAACGCATCCTAGAGAGGCAGATGGAATATTTGAAGGCTTAAGCATAAATTCAAAGAAAGTAAATTGGGAAAACGTAAATAAAGATTTAAAGGAGGTAAATTGGGAATTGCTACTACACGAGAAGAGTCCACAAGAAATAATATGTATAATAGCGACGGAAACCAAACCTATAATACTGAAACATATTCCAGAGAGACAGGAAAGAAAACGTAGCAAGCTAGAGAGGAAAATCAAGACTCTATTCAGGCAACGAAGACAAACTGTAAAACATCTTCACAGATGCAGAACTGATGTAAAGAGACTCAAACTAGAGAGGAAACTTGGTGAAATAGAAATGGACCAAAGCAAACCTTCATACATAAGACAAACGAGGAGGAAAAGAAGGTAGCAGAAAACATAAAAAATAACCCAAAATACTTCTAAACTTTTGCGAAAAGGAAAATGCAGTGTAAGGAGAGTATTGAACCGTTCATAAACGGGGAGGCCGAATACACAAATAACCTGACAGAAATAAGTGAACTGCTTAGGGAACAATTTAAATCTGTGTTTAGCACCCCTAAGTCCGAGATGGAAGTGGAAAACCCAGACGAGTTTTTCGACATTGATACAGATCAACCAAGAACAAATCCCGGCACAAACCTATTAATGGACTTCGAGTTCACGGAAGATGTAATTACGGCCTTATCACAGATGCGAGACAATTCAGCGCCAGGGCCAGACACATGGAGTGCCACATTTCCGAAAAAATGCAAAGAGAGTATTGCAAAACCGCTATACTTACTATGGAGGAAATCACTCGACACAGGACAAATTCCACTCCCCTTAAAGAACGCGAACATTGCCCCCCTAATTAAAGGTGGTAACAGAGCAATGCCCAAAAAATTATCGGCCAGTGGTTCTCACCTCACACCTTATAAAGTGTTTTGAACGCATAATTAGAGGCAAAACTACCTACTACCTACAAGAAAAAGATTTATACAACCCTAATCAACATGGCTTCAGGGCGGGTAGATCATGCCTGTCACAGCTACTAGACCACCAGGAGAAAATATTAGGCACATTGTGTCGAGGACAAAACATTGATGTAATATATACTGACTTTGCTAAAGCCTTCGATAAATGTGACCATGGAATCATAGCACACAAACTTAAGGATAGAGGAATTACTGGAAAGCTAGAAAGGTGGATATTTAATTTCTTGACGCAAAGAACGTAAAGAGTGGTGGTAAACGGAGTTAAATCGGAAGTCTCGGAAGTCGTGAGCTCTGTCCCACAAGGGACAGTATTAGCTCCCTTGCTGTTCATAATAATGATTGCAGATATTGATGCAGATATTAAGGACTGTATTGTTTCATGCTTCGTAGAAGACACAAAGATATGTAAGGAAATATTGAACGAAGATGACATAAGAAAACTACAAAAAGACATTGAAACATTATTCCAATGGGCAGAAGACAACAATATGAAGTTCAACGAAGAAAAATTCCAACTTCTAAGAAATGGTAATAACAAAGAGCTACAGAAAAAAGGGTACAAAACTCCGCAAGCCAAACAGATACCACCAAATCCACAAGTCAGGGATCTTGGAGTAATAATGTCGTCGGATGCAGAGTTCAGAGAGCACTATAAAATCAAAATCACAACGGCTAGAAAAATAATGGGAATCATCTGGAGGAGCTTCCGCCACAGAAAAGCAAACATCATGCTCAAATTATGGAAGAGTCTAGTCCTACCAATAATTGAGTATTGCTCAGTACTCACAAGCCCACACAGAAAAAGAGACATTGCGAGCATTGAAGCTATACAAAGGACTTTTACGTCTAAGATAGAGGAAACGGAAGGTGAAGACTACTGGTCTCGACTACAATCCTTGGAACTCTACTCTCTTGAAAGAAGGCGCGAGCGGTACACAATAATATACATATGGAAAATACTTGAGGGCTCTGTCCCTAACCTCAGAAATGAAATAGAAACAAACTGGAATGAGAGAAGAGGCATATTTTGTACGGTCCCAGCTGCGGTGGGACAAGGAGCCATGCAAACGAGGATGGAAAATACCCTCAGAATACGGGGCCCAAAGTTTTTCAATGGCCTTCCAAAAGAAGTGAGGAATCTCCAGCACAACGACCTGAATAACTTCAAGAACCAGCTGGACAGATTCTTGTGCAAAGTCCCTGACCAGCCATGCGTGGCTGGCTACGAGGACAGGAGGCGATCAGAGAGCAATTCCCTCCTTCACTAAGTCCCGCAAATGAGGCGGGATGCTGCAGAGGGGTCGACCTGCAGGTCGATCCTGAACCGTCGTTCAAACTCAACAACAGTAAGTAAGTAAGTATATACACACACACACACACACATATATATATATATATATATATATATATATATACATATGTGTATATATATATGTGTATATATATATATATATATACACACACACACACGTATATATATATATATATATATATATATATATACAGCCATCCCCCCGGTTAACGACCTACTCGTTTATCGACCAACCGCAGATACGACAACGACCGATCGTACAGTATTCATATGTACATTTTGAGTGATTTAGTATTTTATTTTTGCATTTACTGTATTTACATTTATTGTGTGTTCTGTTTATTTTTTATTACTGTACACTGTACAGTACAGTACATATTTTTATACGTATGTTTGTAAGAGCTTTGCAAAATAAAAAAAATTTACTAAAGATTGTGTTATTTTATATAAAAATGAACAAAGATTCATAAACAAATGAAAAAGGTATAAAAACGGGGGTGAAGGTTGGATTTTTAAGCCGTAAAACAAGGCTTTCGTTTACCGACCATTTCGTTTACTGACCTGGTCGTCGGAACGGAACCCGGTCGTTAAACTGGGGATGACTGTATATATATATAATATATATATATATATATATATATATATATATATATTATAATGTTATAATATTTCAGACCAACAAAGACCCTAGGATCCACTCATGGCTGGGCTACCTAACAAAACTAAAGATAGAATCTCTGGATCCAGAGGATCAAGTCATAGTAGACTGCTATCCACAAATATGTTACACTCTATATCTATTTATAACCGACATGCAAATATATCAGATCCAAAGAATCCAGTCAATTTCATTACGGTATCCATCAATACCAGTACCTTGCCAACCGAAAATAAGTCACGGTCCATATCAATTGCGGACCAAGTCACAATTTACAACCATATACATTACAATATATATAAGATACTTAGGAGGAAAAGTGTAGTTGTGGCTGTAAAGACTGTACAGTAATGTAGAAATGTGTGTGCACCCATTATGGGTCTCCCATTTAAAGGTGTTTGTGGAGCAAATGAAGATCATGAGTTTTTCAATACCTCACAGTACTAGGGGGGGCACCGCTCGTCAGGGGAATCTCTTTAAATGGGGTATATAAGGACAGAGAGTATCCCCTAACCCAAGATGCTGCCTCCCTATATCCCACAACACTTGTAAAACTATGTTTTCTTAAATTTGTTCTACATCTTGCCTTAAATAATTTCATACTATGACCTCTAGTCTGGTTATTGTGATCTTTAATGAAAAGAGAATCAAAATCTATCTTATCCAACCCTTAATTTTACTACCTTAAACTATACCCAATCTATCAACATATGCGTCTAATCGATTTTTAAACATGTTTATAGACGTGCTACTAATTACTTCTACCGGCAAACTATTCCAGCTATTTACTATTCTATGCGTAAAGAAGTTTTTGGCAACTGCTGTCTCGAACCTTCTACTTGTCAACTTACACCCGTTATTTCTATTCCTATTATATTGAGATATTTCGAAAAAGCTATCTCTATCTACGTTATCGAACCCATTCATAATTTTGAAAACCTGGATTAGATCACCCCTTACCCTCCTAGTCTCGAGTGTAGTCAATTTTTAACTCTTTAAGCCTATCCACGTACGACTTTGACCTAAGCGACGGAATCATCTTAGTTGCTCGTCTTTGAACTCTTTCGATTTTGTCTCTATCTTTGCGCATATGCGGATTCCAAAATTGGATCGCGTACTCCAAATGGCGTCTAACTAATGATATATAAAGAGGAACTATAATATCGCGCGATTTGTACTCAAAATTCCGAGCTATAAAACCTAACACTTTGTTCGCTTTATTGACCGCTGCTGTACTTTGTTTCGCTACTTTTAAATCACGTGACTATAACTCTAAATCTTTTTCCTGCTCTACGCTTATCAACTCTTTCCCTGACATACTATACGCGAAATTACCGTTACGCGAACCTATATGTAAAATTTTGCACTTATCGACGGTAAATCTCATTTGCCATGTGACTGACCAATCAACGATTTTATTCAGCTCATTTTGGATTTTACCTCTATCTTCATCATTAATCGCCCTACCACCCAGCTTCGTGTCATCCGCAAACTTTGAAACTGTT
The DNA here is from genome assembly GCA_023014485.1 of Bathynomus jamesi. Taxonomy (NCBI): domain Eukaryota; kingdom Metazoa; phylum Arthropoda; class Malacostraca; order Isopoda; family Cirolanidae; genus Bathynomus; species Bathynomus jamesi. The sequence continues at coordinate 978,559 of JAJOZX010000541.1, read as the reverse complement.
AATATATATAATTGTTAATATATATAATCGTTAATATATATAATCGTTAATATATATAAGATAAAGCAAGGGGCCCAATACAGAACCCTGAGTGACGCCACTCGCTACATTAGCCCAACACGACTCCGCTCCATCAACGACCACCCTCTGTTTCCTACCTCGCAACCACTCTCCTATCCAGTTTATTACTACACCCCTGATTCCATGAGCCTTAGTTTTCTCAATGAATCTTGTGTGCGGTACGGTGTCAAACGCTTTTTGAAAATCTAAATACACTACATCAACCGCCCGATGACTATCGTAAACGTCAACCACGCTTTGAAAAAATTCTAAAAGATTAGTTAGGCAAGATTTGTTTCGCCTAAAACCGTGCTGCGTATTTCTAACTAAGTTATGCAATTCTAAGTGTTCGACTGTACGATTCCTAATTATTGATTCCAGTAGCTTACCTACAACAGACGTTAAACTGATTGGCCTATAATTTCCCGCCGCACCTTTATCGCCTTTCTTAAAGATAGGTGTTACGTTTGCTAACTTGAAATTATCTGGTACGCACCCTTCATAAATAGACGCATTAAAAATCTTCGTTAGCGGCACAACAATGCTATCATTTAATTCTTTTAGTTGTATGGGATATATGGAATCCGGACCCGGTGATTTACGCGTTTTCATTTTATCAATATAGCGCATTACTTCCCCTTCACTAACGACAATATTATCCAAAATATTACCATTGTCAAAAGGTATTATGTCTATGATAGTAGGGGTATTCGTTACATTTTCTATAGTAAAAACTGACGTGAAGAATTCGTTTAGCAAGGTAGCCATTTCCTTGTTTTCAGAAACTAGATCTCCGTTAACATTTTTCAACGGCCCCAAGACACTTTTTACTGGATTTCTATTGTTGACGTATTGAAATAATCGCTTGGGGTTTTCTTTACCGTCACGAGCTATGGAGATTTCAAATTCGCGCTTGAACTTTTTTATTACACCTTTCACTTCACGCCTTAGAGATATGTAGTTGTTTCGTAACCACAAATTGTCTTTACCGCACTTATGTAGCCTATAAGCCCTATCCCTACTCTTTATAATGTCTCCTACTTTAGAAGTAAACCACAAGGGCTTGTTATTTACTTTCGCACGCTTAATTTTGTACGGTACACATTCCTCATTTATAGTCCTAAATACTGTTTCAAACGATTGCCACATTAGTTTTGCGTTGGAGTTCCCCATTACATTTTCCCAATTGAAGTGTGACAATTTATTTCGAAATTTACAAAAGTCTGCGTGCTGGAAGTTGGGAATTTTATTCGAGTTAGCTGGTTTCGAGTGACTTACTGAGAGGACAAACTCTACCATATTGTGATCGCTATTGCTTAACGGTTCTATTATTGACGATCAGTAATTAGCCTATCATCCGTAGTTATTACTAAATCTAAAATACTGTCCAACCTCGTAGGTTCCCCAACCTTTTGAATAAGAAAGCTATCCTAGAGAAAATTAAATAAACGATAACCTTCCGGGTCTCCCTGCATTGTATCGTAATTCACGTTGGCGCAATTAAAGTCACCCATAGCTGAAGCCTGCTCACTACCTATTATTCTCTTTAGTTCATGATATAACGCTTCGTCCGTATCAGTTGTTTGATTAGGGGGCCTAATATAACCGCAACAACAAGTTTGAAATCTTTCAATTTAAGTTCTGCAATAGTCGAATCTATTGGTTCTGGAATTGTGTGCGTTACTTCTATAACGTTCGCAATATTATCTTTGATATACAACATAACACCGCCTCCTCGCCTACCTATTCTGTTTTTAACAAAAAGTCTATAACCTCTAATTTGATACTCCCCTACATTTCATGTGTTTCAGTGCTAAGCCAGGATTCATTTATCGCAATTAAATCATAGTCTTTACAAGCAATTAAAGAAAAAAATTCGTTTATTTTATTTCGTAAGCTACGAACATTTAAGGACAGAACCTTCAAATTGTTTGTAATTGCGACACCTCCGCGAGCGCAGGGGAAATTTGTGGAATTTACGGGGACCGTTCGAGTTACGGCAGCCTGAAAAGAAGAGACAGTATTATGAAATAGTCTTCCTAAACGCGCAGCTCCAACGTCATTAAGATGAAGTCCATCTCCGAGGAACAAGTACTTCCTGCTATAGAAACTGTTCCAAAAATTCGCAAAATGCACTCCTTCCTGTTGGCAGAGACTTTAGGATATTGTTAATATAGGTCGCCTTTGTAGAAATCGTTACGTTGGATAATTCGAGGAAGTATACCTGTCAAAACAATCTTATTAGTTTTTTCCTTTAATCGCTCTAGTAAGTCCCTGTACCGAGCCAGCAGTTCTTCTGATCTAGAATTTAAAACGTTATTAGTACCGACATGAATAACATACGGTGTCCTCGGCGGTACCGTCTGTAAAATGGTCAAAACTATTAGCTATATATATATATATATATATATATATATATATATATATATATATATATATAATATATATATATATATATATATATATATATATATATATATATATACACATATATACACACACACACACATATATATTATATATATATATATATATATATATATATATATATATACAGGGTGGGCCGTAAGTTTCCATACATAGCAAAAATTAAACGTTTGTTTTTATGTTTCAGATACCCTAAGAATATGCGTTTGACGTAAGATCTTGTTTACTGATGAAGCAAATTTTTACGTCAATGGAGAGGTTAATCGGCAAAACATACGTTATTGGAGTAATGCTAACCCTAACTGGCTGAGTCCGACGAAGATGCAAGGTGCCGGTAAAGTGATGGTGTGGGCCGGGATATGGGGGTGACAGAATTATTGGACCAATTTTTGTCAGTGGAAATCTTAATGCCGAAAGGTATCTTAACATGTTGCAAGAAGAGATTTTCCCATCCCTGCTAAACGAGGAAGGTAACTTCCCAGTTTACTTCCAGAAAGATGGAGCTCCACCTCATTATGGTCTTCACGTGCGTCGGTATTTGGATCAGCAGTTTCCGGATGCTTGGATTGGTCGGCGTGGTCCTGTGGAGTGGCCTCCCAGATCCCCAGATCTCACCCTCCTTGATTTCTATCTTTGGGGGCACTTGAAGGCCATGGTGTATCAGGAAAAGATACGAGACATAAATCATCTAAAGGAACGTATCACCAACGCCATTACAAGCATAACGTCAACTGTGCTAATGCGTGTTCATCAACAGTGGGGAACACGTATTGAAATGTGTTTTCAAAACAATGGCAACCATGTAGAGTATATTATATAAATAAAAATGGTTGTCCATAAAAAAATGTTTATTTTTCCTATGTATGGAGACTTACGGCCCACCCTGTATATATATACACACATATATACACACATATACATATATATATATATGTGTATGTATATATATATATATATATATATATATATATATATATATATATATATATATATATATATATATATGGGAATGAACTCAGAATGGTCCCCTGGGTTTTTTATGATACACACAGACAGTGCATGGAACAAGGAACTCTTCTGGGATAATTAAATCCACTATAGTCCGAATAAGTAATGGTAAATGACAAATACCATAGTTTTTCTTTTTCATGATGCTAGCCCGACGTGGGCAACGGGTCACTCGCAAAGAGGTCCCATAATTATAGCTTCCCTCACCATCTATCTGCAAAGCAGACAGGATCCAGCTTTGGGACATGGATCTAGGGTTTAAAGCAGCCTAGCCCTGCTACATTTAGAACCTCACTATAAGCAAAAGACTCGCTGCCTTCACGTCAGATTGAATACATCACAGAAAAAGGAGTAACTATTATATTTTTAGCCAAAAACCAAAACTTGAACCTCAACTGGCAGAATTGAGCGTCCACTTTTCAAGGCACATAACATGTCCGTTTCAAGATGGGAATGAACTCAGAATGGTCCCCTGAGTTTTTTATGATACACACAGACAGTGCATGGAACAAGGAACTCTTCTGGGATAATTAAATCCACTATAGTCCGAATAAGCAATGGTAAATGACAAATACCATAGTTTTGCTTTTTCATGATGCTAGCCCGACTATGGTATTTGTCATTTACCATTACTTATTCGGACTATAGTGGATTTAATTATCCCAGAAGAGTTCCTTGTTCCATGCACTGTCTGTGTGTATCATATACATACATATATATATATATATATATATTATATATATATAATATATATTATATATATATATATATATATATATATATATATGTTAAACACAGACCGTGCATGGAACAAGGAACTCTTCTGGGAAAATTAAATCCACTATAGTCCGAATAAGTAATGGTAAATGACAAATACCATAGTTTTTCTTTTTCATGATGCTAGCCCGACGTGGGCAACGGGTCTCTCGCAAAGAGGTCCCATAAATATAGCTATATTTATGGGACCTCTTTGCGAGGTCTGTGTTTAACATATAAGTTTCTCAGGGGACCATTCTGAGTGTGTATTATATATATGTACACCCTACATAAAGTCAGGATCTATTTTTGTGAAGCACTTGGAAATTATATGGAATTCAATCATAAAATGATAAAGTGGTAACATTTATTAAATAATAAGAGTAGGATTCGACGTGACGCCCATCAGTATCCCTGCACAGCTCAAATCGTTCCGCAGCATTTCTAAACACATTCTGGAACATTTGCGGGGTTATGTTATCTGCAGCAGTTCATATACGTGTACGTAAGTTTTCAAGACTCGTAATCTTCGTCTGATAGACGTGCGATTTGATAAAGCCCCATGCAAAGAAATTTAAAGGGGTTAAATCTGATGATCTCGCTGGCCAAGGTCTTTTGTTGCTTCCGCGTCCGATCCAGCGATTTGGAAAACGTCCATTTAGATAATCCTGAACAATTTTGGCATAGTGACAAGGAGCACCATCATGTTGATAGACGACGGGGATAGGCGTTTTTGAACAGTTTTTCACTTTACAGTGACATTTTCATTAATTAAATATGGCAAGTTCAGTAGCGACTAGAAATTCAACAGAAATGTGGCTTATTGGACAAACAATTGAGACAATATGTAGAAGAAAGCTACCATCCTTTGGCGACGTTCTGCGGCTTATTTTTCATCATCTACATGCCAAAAAGACGTTGAAAGATGCATCTAAAGCTGTTTGCGCTGAAGTATTGAAATTTTGGGAGATGACAAATATACCAACTGCTGACTATCGCGATGTTACGAGAAAAAGAGAAAAGGAGTATTTTAATTATAGAGGACTTCAAAAATCTAAATCTAGACGTTCACAGACACAAATAGATAAAGAAACTTCTTTTCAAGAACGTTTGGTCGATTTATTCGATATCGCCCATGCCAATGCTCTGCAAAAAATGACAGTAGAAGAAGACAGCTTTTCTACAAGCTCAACGAGAGAAGGGGAGGAGAGGCTACATAGGAAGTGTGGACAAAATATATGCTCTTAAACATTCTAAGAGAAGATCTAGAGATGAAGCATTTCAACGCCAAGTTAAGAAAGAAACTATGAGAAAGAAAATGAACACAACAGTGACTCAATTTTCGTCAAATAGTAGTTCCTCCGAGGAAGAGCCAAGTACATCAAGTACACCAGTCACCATAAAGAAGGAGAAACTTGGTAGTCATAAACCAGCAAAGGTTGTATTAACAGATCAACAGAATTAGCAATGACACTGGACAGAAACAAATTAAGTGATCGCCAAGCAGGATCAGTAGTAGCAGCTACTGCATCTTCTCTTGGATATGAAGTTGATGATATTGTTCTGAGTAGAAGTTCAATTCGGAGAAAAAAACGAATATCAGTTCGTCAGCAAATTGCGGATGACATCAAGCAATCATTTGAAACTGATATTTCTCTAACAGTTCAATGGGACGGAAAGCTTATCCAAGATCTTATTGGTGATGATAGTGTGGATAGACTTGCAATTATTGTATCAGGCGGAGGAAAATCTAAGCTTCTCTCAGTACCTAAACTTAAATCTGGCACAGGAGAAAATATTGCAGGTGCTGTGGTCGAAGCTTTGGATGACTGGGGGCTACGAGATTGTGTGCAGGCAATGTGCTTTGACACAACTGCAAGCAACATTGGCGATAAAAAAGGAGCATGTACTCTTATTGAAAGCATACTTGAACGGCCGTTCCTCGGACTAGCTTGTCGACATCACATTCTCGAAATAGTAATAGCATCTGTCTTTGACAAATGTCACGGCGCTGCCACTGGTGGTCCGGATATCTTGTTATTTAAGCGTCTTAAAAATAAATGGAAGATTTTGACACAAACAAGTTTGAAATTGTTCAAATCGATGTACCGGAAAAGCCCAGTATAATTGAAAATTGCAAGCAACATTTGACTAAATTACAACCTCGAGCAGATTACCGAGAACTCTTAGATTTGACAATCATATACCTTAGAGATGTTCCTCTTGATGGCATTAAATTCCGTCAACCCGGAGCGTTGCACCGTGCGCGATGGATGGCGCGAGTGATATATGCAATAAAAATTTGTCTTTTCCACAAATAAATGGAAGTCACTAGACGTGAACTAGAAGGGATGAACGTTTTAGATTATATGCTGTTCGATGCTACGTAAATGAATGGTTTTTAGCACCCATTGCTTCCTCTGCACCAGCTAATGACCTATCTCTTCTCAAGAAACTTCAATCCTACGATGATAAAGAAATATCTGTGGCTGCATCTAAAGCGCTCTCTCGCCATCTCTGGTATTTGAATGAAGAGCTCATCGGACTTTCTTTTTTTGATGAAGAAACGTCACTGGAAGTCAAGCGAGAAATGGTGAAGGCGCTGGATGTGAATGGCTCTCAAAATCCTTCTAAACGGATAAATTTGAATGTGAATGATCCTAACCTACAAGACAAAACACTAGCTAGCTTCGTCAGTTCAACAATTTGCAACTTCTTCACAAAATTAGCATTGCCAATGGACTTTTTGGACAGAGATCCTGCTGATTGGAATGCTAATGATGACTACAAAGCTGCTAGCAATTATGTAAAAAATATGAATGTTGTAAATGACAACGCTGAGAGGGGTGTTGCTTTAATTAAGAACTTCAGTGGCCATCTTACGAAAAGTGAAGAACAACTCCAATATCTTCTACAAATTGTAGAGCAGCACCGTAAGCGTTTTCCAAACGTAAAAAAATCTACAATAAAAGAGGGACTTAGATAAAGGAAATAAATGGAATAGAAACAAAATTAGAGGACTGTGGATTAGGCCTATCGGGGATACCACATTAAAAAAACTCACCGATAACAGCTACCTCAGGGGTGGTGTGGAAACGCTGAAATGAATGATATAATTGATATAAAAAATATTAATATAAATAATCCGATTGGAGAATAAAATGAAATGTTTGATTTGACCTCCGTGCGGCACCTCTCACTATTATCCGATTTGCATAAGAATTGGTATTAATAATTATTTAACCATTCCTCACAATATCCAAGGGTCCCATATCAAAAATAATAAATTTGAAAATTCACCCTTATAGGTTGGACCAGTCTAATATATATACTTCTAAGAATGCAAATTTCTCCTACATATTCATTGGTGGTTGTTAAGTTACATTAGCTGCTACGTGTTACAGCTTTTGTTTTCTAAAATTTTTAACCACTTACGCTTACATTAAGGTAGCTAAGAGTATCATTAAAAAGTTTAGTGAATGCTGTCCTTTATCGTATATAATGATTAATTTTGGAATTTTACTCGTGTTAGGATTTTAATTAAAAAACTTAAAATCAAGTTACTACTACTTCGTGCTACCTCAAGATTTTACACACCCAGTTTTTTTGGTTTTATTTTATTTTTATTTTATTTTAGGTTAGGTTAGGTTGGTTTAGGTTAACCTAACCTAACCTAAATTGGTCCCCAAAACAACATCTACAACAAAGTAGCGACAATTTTGCGTGTACGAGGAAAGTGATAAAAATCAGGCCCAGTCATGCACATTTCATGTAAAGTATTAATTATTAATGAACAAACAAATATTTAAACCTCAAAATATAAATACCTGGTAAAACAGAAAATTGAATGAAACTTGTTTCATTGAATTTTCTGTGGCTGAAACTCTTGAGAAAGTTATTATTTTTATCATAATGAAAACATTAATATTAATTTAATTCTTATGCATTGCCTGCCATAATAGTAATATCACGAAATTTGAAAAATTATGTCATATATTTATAATTCTATATTATATTGATAGATTAACTAAATATCCGCATCCGTATCCGCGGATATTAAAATAAAAAATCGGCATCCGCAGATGTTGAAAACTGACATCCGTTCCACCACTAATATACATATATATATATATATATATATATATATATATATCAGGGCCGTAGCCAGAATTTTTTTTCGGAGGGGGTTATATGAACCTATATATACCTAGGACGTCCTAGGTATATACATAATTATATATTTATATATATATATATATATATATACAGTGTATATTCAACAAAGATATGTAAATTGTTTACATTACCTTACAGGACGATATTTAATTTTCTCTTCCTTTTTGACATTTCTTGAAGAACATCCTCCGGTTGTAATTCTAATTGGCGGTGAATACTCATTAGGGCCAAACCATTCAGTCTCTCTTCAGAGGAAGAATTTCTTATTTAGGTTTTAAGTCTTCTTAGCGTTGAAAAGGATCTTTCTGCAGTGGCCGTAGTTATTGGCAGAGTGGCACCTATTTTCAAAAATGCATGAATTGTAGGGAATATTTCTTCATTGCATTCATTTAAAGAAGTAATGAAATCGATGGGCTTTTCATTTTGGTCTCTCCAAGTTCGTCTCCACATCTTCAGTTCTCCCTCGAACTTTACCGGAACGCTTGCATCGTCAGGCCACTGAAGGGACAAAGTTTCGCAGCAGTTTTTCACTTCTTCATCCGTCAGAGAGATGGATTTCTTCGGCGACAACGAATGCAGTTTTTGTAATACAGTTTTATGGTTGAGAAATCTATCATTTAGATTATTTTAGTTCATTTAATAAAAAGTCTAGGAAAGGCACATACGCACAACGTCTGTAATACTCTTCAACATTCTGTGTAACAAAGTGATCACCTTTCCGTCCGACCGAAGGTGGCATTTGAATTGGTGTACCCAAACTTTTACCCAAGTTTTCGGCTTCACAGAAAACTGCTATAAATTTCGAATCGGCAGAGTCCCTCAGGGCTTGTATTTCATCTTTTAAAACTTCGGCATGGTTCAGGCAAGAAGCAAGATCACATTGTTTAGACTGTAGGAATGTGCAAAGGCCATGCAGTAGTGCAAACACCTGACTAACAATAACCAAGCATATAAAAGATTTGCTGCTCTCAATAGCAGTCAACAATGTGAAAGCCTTCATTGTAGACTCTTTGTCCTTAAAATCCTGAATTCTGTTTAAAGCTTGAGAAATTGGTGCACAAAGTTCCTTCAGTAATAGAATTGAATCTAAATGTTCAACCCACCGAGTCTCACAAAATTTCAGAAGACGAGTTCTTTTGGCACCAGGATACATTTCATTGATGCAACTTTTCAGCACATGACTTCGCTTAGGAGAATGTCTAAAGAAAGCTATTATATCTCGCATTACCGTTAAACTAGCCCTTATTATTGACACTCAACAAGCATGGGAAAGGGCCAGATTTAGGGCATGGCTAGAGCAATGAACGTAGAGAGCCTGGGGATGCGTTTGTTGTATAATAGCTGCACATCCTTTCAATTGACCACTCATTGACTTAGCCCCATCATATCCTTGCCCTCTCATGTAGTTTACATCCAACCCCAACTCTCTCAGTTCTTTTAATAATGTTTCAGCAAGTGCCCTACCAGAAGTCATGAATAGGAACAAATTTCAGAAAATTTCGCAGCACATAGTTTTCTTCACTTTTTAACACGTACCTAACAAAAAGAGTATATTGTTCCACTCCACAGATGTCTGGGGTCTCGTCCGCCAGAACACTAAAATATTTTGAATGGCTGATCTGATTCACGATACGAGACAGGATTAGATTACCACAAATATTAATCACTTCATTCTGAATTTGAGGGCTTGTGTAGGTTGCATTTCGACCACATTCGGTGAAATGCTTCTTTAGATTCTCATCTCCACCACCAATCCTAAACCGCAGTAAAGCGCGGAAATTTCCATCATTTTGTTGATTTTCTTCCAAAATCCCAGCATCGCTGGGCCACACAAAATAATGGTTTCGATAATTGGCATGAGTTTTTTTCTGTTTTCTGAGGTTTTTTATCTTTTGGCACTGTCTAAGGTTGTACAGATATCCTTTTTTTTATTTTCAAACATGGACAAAAAATTTTGTGCTTTAACACAGCTGTCTTTGTGATAATTGCTAGTTTCGTGCTTGCGGAAATCCTCTTTTGCATCTTTCCAACGCATATACGGAGCATTAACTAGTGCATTCAGTCATATGTGATTTCCTTTACCAACTTCTACATTTTTTTCAAAGACAAAACAGTACTTGCAGAATGCACCTTCACTTGCTCGAGAATATGCAAGCCACTTAAATTCAGTCAGCCACTTCCTTTGAAATTTTAAGTTTCTTTTACCCGGCGGAAAACTATATAATTCTCCGGGTACCCAAAGATTTTTAAGAATATTATATTTTTCCTCGTCTGGACATGATTTTTCGAGGAACGTGCCAATATCCAAAGACATTTGTGACTCGCACACCGAGGAAACAACATTTTCAGTTTTTTCACTTCTATTTGAAGTTTCACCACTGTCAGAAGGACAGATTAAATCACTGTTTGTTTTCTTTTTTGTGTTAGGCTCAAAATAATTTAAAACACTTGCTTGCCTCTTGTTGGCCATATTGTAAATAGGTCACATACTCACAGTTCCCACAATACGTGAAAAACAAAGGAAGTAAACAGCATGACTGACCGTATATTAGGAATTGACATCATGAGTGACGACTGCACATGGCCAATGGGCACATTAATAGAAAATGACGTCATTCGTGACGTAGGCAAGAGGACCAATTAAAAGCAAGCAAACTTAAGAGTCGGAAGCTTAAGTTCATTAATCGACATGAGCTCCTTATAGAGTTCGGTGAGCCGGAAATGTAAATCCATTCCAGAAAATAAGAGCCCCATGAAAGGGGAGTAAGCAGAGAAGTATTTTGTCTGAATATATTTCTAAGTTTGGGAAGAATTTCGGGAGGGGGAACATATCCCCCTATTCCCCCCGTGGCTACGGCCCTGATATATATATATATATATGTATATATATATATGAAAATGAAAAGGTTTATTGGCAGACTGTAGTCCATATGACAAATATTATTAATACAATGACAGTTCATATACTAAAGATAGAAATATATACAATTGATTAGAAATAATACTGTAATGTCGAATTTAAGTGGAGCTACAGACAGACGTTTTCGTACCAAGAAGTCCATAGCTTAGACTTTAGAGGATAAATGGCAGGACTCATGGATAGCTTAGATGATCGGGTTGGTTGGTTTTTTAATTCTTTGCATTAGACTGTGTTGAGCACGTCTTGTTACCTCCAGGAAGCTCGGAACATTGCGGGTGGCAAACATTTGCAAAGCTGAGCATCTCGGGAGTAATTTATGTAAAAGTCTGAAAGACCTGTTGTACAGCAAATTTAGAGTTCTGCCAGAACAGATTAAATATATTTAGATATATTTAGATATTATTTCTTTAAGTACATAGATACACAGGTCAGTTGAGTGGGACCTTTTAAAGCCAAACTGATTAGATGTCCATAGGAAATCATTTAATCGGAGTAACAAGAGTTTTTCTAGTAGTTTCGAGAAGCAGGAAGCGACAGCAATAGGCCTGTAATTATTGCTGGAGAGAATGTCTCCGTACTTATTTTTGACCAGGGGCAAGATATATACCCTCATGAACTCTGCAGGGATATAGTTATGAGCCAGCATGGCTGATAAGAGCAATGATATATGCAGACATACTACGTCATTTGCATATTTTAAGTGCTTATTCGATAAGTCATCTACCCCTGACGCAGAACCAGTCTTTAACTCTTTAATTAACCTCTTTACTTCAGAAAATGTTATCAAAGTATTTTCCCTTGTCCCTCCCACAATCGTTTCGCTGCAATCTATCTTAAGATTATCCCTACTCACACTGTTAAGAATGTTAGAATAGTGGTTTTTCCACAGCTTTGCAATTTCATCCTCCCCGACACCCCATCGATTGTAGGAGGAAGGACATTTTTGACACCCGTTGATTCTTAACAAATTTCCAAAAAATTTTATTATCGTTATTTATGCGAGCTTCACAGGCTTTTGATGCTCGAATAGACTGTTCTTCCTTTTTACATCGCCGTATGGCCGCCTTATACTGACCCCGACTTCTACACATATTCAAGTATACTGGTCCTAATCTGGGTCTACCATGAAAGCACCGCAAATCATAGGAATCTTTCGATTCCTTCTTCAGGGGGGCAATAAAATCATTCCATCCAGGAATAATCTTAGTATGATAGTTGTAAGATTTAATCAGGGGGCTTCCTGCTTCGCTTAACAAGGATATTATCTTACTATAATACCTATCTATGAGTTTACAGTGAGAATCATTTGAGCAAGGATTATTACAGGCAAGGTGCAAAATTTCTAAATTATTAAAGAGGTGACTTGTTCTGTCTTTGTATTCTATTCTCTGCTGCATCATAACAATGGACCAATCGACGCGATTATTCTTACCATTGAGTTCTTGTTAAGTCGTGTTGCGCATAAATTTGTAACGTTAATTAATATTTCTAATGGTCTATGATCAGAAAGAAGGAAATCATGCAGAATATGAACTCTAACAATTCGATCCTTTAGATTATTACTAGTGAGACAATGATCAATCCATCTGGTGGTACCACTCATATCACTAACGTATGTAAAATTACCGCTGGCTACCCCGAATACATCTACATCACTTATAATTAAATTGGCCGACTCGCACATGTTACCCAAAGAATTCCGAGTTCACATGTGCGTTAAAGTCCCCCATTATTATACAGTGAGAATACTTGGGGTTATCTGATAATGACTTAAGTTTGTACAGCAAATCAATGTATTCATCTAGATTACTGCCGTTGTTATATGGTAAATAGCAGTTTATAATTAATATGCAATCATTGTTCACTTGTAATTCAATGCCTAACAACCTTACATTATCGCTTGTTAAAAATTTTATATGTTTTGACAAATTTTTCCTTATTAAGAAAGCAACACCACCAAAAGGCCTACCGTACATTAATTCATCTGACAAGTCAACTGCTGATGACGCATGGTACATAAAGTCGTCATGGATGGTAGAGAGGAATTTTAGCTCTTGCTTAGGTAGCCAGTGCTCCTGCAGGAGTATCAAATCTGCACTGTCGCAGATTTTATGAACATCTACAGTTGAATTCCTCACTGACCTTACATTATATGAGACTATTTTCAACAAGTTATCCGCCTTGACTGATAGAGAATTTATTATTAGTAAGATTATTATTATTTTACACAGGACAACTTTCAGGCATTACCGTTAGGGCGCCTATTATTATTATTATTATTATTATTATTATTATTATTATTATTATTTTGCCTGTTATCAAATCTCTGGAAAAGTGAATAAACTCCTTAACAATAATGCCGTCTGGCCATTGACTCATATTATACGGGTTGAAATATAATATATGTATATATATATATATATATATATATATATATATATATATATATATATATATAGCTCTTAGCCATTTTATATATATATATAATCGTAGACAAACACCAAAATAATCTTACGATATATCAAGTTCTTTTTCGCCCATCTTTTTTTTGTTATAAACCGTTTGGAAGTAACTCATTTAGCTCGATTTAAAGTCTTCAGAAATCTTTTCTTTTCTCCTACAAATCTTCCTCTTCTTCTACTTCTCCTTCTTATTCTTCAGAACTCGAAGAGAAGAAACTCGCTCGCAAAAATTATTTTGGAAACTTTGACAAGACTCCAGTTATCCCCGACGTCGAGGAGGTTTACCGAGACTTCGGTGGAAGGGTCTTAAGAAAGCCCGTTCTAACGGTGAGTGACTTAAGGGATTGTTTGTATTCTTGGGATTGGGGAACTGGTGTTGCTCCGTTTTTATTCGGATAATTCAATTATTTACGCTGGTAGAAGGAGGAGAGCGCTCACGGGGATTAGACCACATTCATTGCGATGATCCTGTAAGGAGGCAGTAGTATCGGTTGATTTATATAGAGGAAGGTGGGAGGTAAATGGGGGATGAGGGATGATAAGGGGGAGGGGACGTAGGAATGAGGGAGTGGTAGATGGGGAGTGTCAGTGCAAAATAGGAGGCTGCCAGTGCCAAGGAGAGTGTGGGTGTCATACACCCCAAAAACAAAAAAAAATTTAATATAGAGTATAGTAACCTAACCTAGGCTAACTTACATATCCTGTCCTAAACGGAGACATAAAATTTGTGTGTGTATATATATATATACTATATATATATACATATACTGTATACAGTGTACGAGTACAGTATATATATATATATTTTTTTTTGCTAAAGTTATATATATATATATATATATATATATTATTTTTATTTATTTTTTTGTTCCCCTCATTCTTTGATGTTTTAAATTATATGTTGGAGTTAAACTTTTTTTTTACTTCTTAAAATTTTCCAAACAAAAGGTAAACTTTTCATTACTATCCTATGCATGGTACAAAAGATAAAGACGAATATTATTGAAATATTCCTCTGTACGAATACTTATGAGAACCACTGTAGTCTATGTCCTGTCTTTTCCCATCCATAACTCTGATGAACGAAATCAGTACACGAAATGCCTCATTAAAATATAAAGTAAGCTCTTGGTATTCATCGACAAATGGCTTTGCTAAATATACATACTCGAGAATCATTTCGCATTATTCAACAGGATATTGTGCAGTTATGTATATAGGTGGACGAGAAGTCCCTATACCCCGAAGATATTAGGAATCCAGAACGTCTGTGTGAACTTCCTCGTTTTCATAACAAAATGATACGTCGCCATGTCCTGTGTGACATCTTTCGCAGCATCTGCAATGTGATTGTTGCAAATGCAGTAGTAACAGCATTCTTCAGTTTTTCATTCGTCTGATAGCACTCTTTTGCCACAATCTCTTTGATGTATCCCGCGAGAGAATTGTCGCGAGTGCTGAGGTCGGGGCTCCTTGGAGGCCACGTCAATGGTGCTGGAGATGTCGCAGACCCGCGACCGATCCACCTCCCTAGGAATGCCTCATTTCAAAAGTCCCTAATTGTTAGTGCATAATAAGTCGGCGCTCCGTCTTGCTGTAGACATGTATCATGTCTTACCAAGTTTTGGTAAGAACCAGTTTTGCCACATGGTCAAATAAGAAGCTTCATTGACAGTGCCATGAAAAAAATATGGACGAACCACATAGCGAGCGTTTAATGCTGTCCACGTCATGACATGAGGCGGGTTTTGTTCAATTTCTTCAACGTAATAAGGATTTTCTTTCGGCCAAATGAAAATGTTTCGTGACCGGCTCCTGCGATAAATAGCGCATTCATCGCTGAAAAAACCTCCCCTCCGGAAAGACTTGTGAAGATGCGGAGCATTTCTTCGCATAATGTTTTCTTGTTATCCTTATCATGATCAGTCAGTTCATTGACAAAATTTAAACGTCACGGCATAACTTTTGAGTCGTTTTTCATATGGTCCCTCATCGTTGACCTTGGGATACCAAGCTCTGAAGACCTCTTCCTTGTTGATTTCAATGGTAAGCGATTTATCGATTCTTCAACTGCAGCACATGTTTCTTGTCGGGTTGGTGTTCTACCAGTACGCAGTAAATCTTTAATACTAGTAATGTCGAATAGTTTTTCCCAACGAAGCAACACCATTTTACTTGGTGGATCTTTGTTAAATCTTTCACTCAACTTATTCTTTATGGTATCTATTATTTCACCTTTGTTTCGACGTTCATGCACCCATGCGCACTTATACGTTCTCCAATGCTGTATGAACTTTGATCTGCCATCATTAAACCCTGCAAAGAAAAAACTATATGGTAAAGGATATACGACCCTGCAAAGAAAAAATGGAGCAAGTGTAGGTTACGTTCCCCTGACGCAAAGGAGGACACAAACTACAGTAGTTCAAAGTTGGGGAACGTAAACTACACTAAGATCTTTAGGAGACATTTTTTAAATAAATCCAATGAATCCATCAAATAAAACGTTAAAACTAATGAAAATATTACGACTTAATCTAACCAATCGTCAATTTATATATACTAAGGGCACTCAATATATTTTGCCCCACCCTTTTGTCTTAGCTAAATAATAGACCATAGTGCTGAAATGTCTTTTGGGCCGTAAGTTTGAACTTTCTGCACTTCACATAACAGGATTTTTCCAGTTTGAACCTCCCCTCCTTGTATAAAACCGCTTTTAAACGCCCTTTATAAAACCGATGGTTAACGCAGTTTTGAAAATGGCGTCTGACAGTGATGTGCATCGTAAACAGAAAGCTGTTATCAAATTCTTAACCGTAGAGAAGGAAACAGTTGGAAATATTCACAAACGTCTACAAAACGTTTACGGAGATGCTGTTGTTGACCGAAGCACAGTTGGACGCTGGTCTAAACGTGTGAGATCATCGAAGAGAGGGGGAGCCAGCCTCGATGATGAGCCACGCAGCGGTCGCCCGGCATCGACTGTGACATCTCACACTGTGCAACGTGCTAACAACATCATTCGATCAAATAGGCGCGTCACAAACAAGGAGCTATCACTGGAACTACGAATTAGTGAAGGAAGTGTGAATAGGATAATTCAGCAACTGGGATACTCAAAAGTGTGTTCACAGTTTGTTCCTCGCCAACTGACTGAAGATCACAAAGCCCAAAGAAAATAAATTGCTTCTGAGTCATTGGTTCGATACGAGACGGAAGGGGATGACTTCCTTTCACGAATTGTGACTGGGGATGAGACTTGGATACACCACTTTGAACCTGAAACAAAACGCCAATCCATGGAGTGGCATCACACAGACTCCCCACGCAAGAAAAAATTCAAAATGGCCCCCTCTGCAGGAAAGGTTATGGCCACCATCTTCTGGGACATGAAAGGGGTGATTCTGGTGGACAATATGAAGAAAGGACAAACAATCAACTCAGAGGCATATACAGTATTTCTACCCTACAGAGACTCCAGAGACGTATAAAGCGAGTTCGACCGGAGAGAAAACTGGAAGACGTCCTTCTTTTGCACGATAGCACAAGACCACACAACAGTTTGCAAACAAGAGAGGCCATCGCAAAAATACGCTTGACTGTGTTACCCCACCCTCCATACAGCCATACAGTCGGATCTGGCACCTTCAGACTTCCATTTGTTTGGGCCAATGAAGGATGCTATTCGTGGAAGAAAATTTCAGTGACGATGAGGTTGTTGAGGAGGTTAAGAGGTGGGTGGTTCCAGCGGAACCCAGCGGACTTTTGCCAGCAAGGAATAAAGGCTCTTGTTTCGGGGTGGAGGAAAACCGTAGAAAAGGATGGAGAGTGGGAAAATAAAAACTTCTATAAAAGGTATGTAAAAAAAAAGGTGGGGCAAAATATATTGAGTGGCCCTTGTGTGTATATATATATATATATATATATATATATATATATATATACACACACACTGACGATTGGTTAGGTTAAGTCGTAATATTTTCGTTAGTTTTACTGTTATATTTGATTAGGTATACGCGGACAAAGTAGGAGAACGGAAACTACACTAGGATAATGTATGGGAACGTAAACTACACTAGGCACCACAGGGGGACGTAAACTACACTTCCTCCAAATAATTATATCTTAAGAGTGTAGGGCCTTCTTGCCCACCCTGCACAATGTACTGGAGGGGATTGAAGTTTCTTCCCTGGGCAGTGGAACCTCACATGAACTTTACTGAACACGTTTGAGACCACTTCGATCGTTAACCCAACTTCGAAAACAAAGATTTACTCCCACTTCTGCGACAGCTCTAAAGGAAACTTTAAATTAAATTTGCCAAAATCTTGACAAATGCCACGATAAAAAAAAAATACTGTGTCAAGACGTATCCCACTCGTTCTTCATATGAAATGGAAACACTTCGATATTGATTTAATTTTTTGTCACAGTTTGCTATATTTGAAGTTTAAGTTTACTAACATTACTATGGTGCTCATTTTCATTTAAAATTCATATATATATATATATATATATATATATATTATATTAGGGTGTGTTTATGGTATATGGTGAAAAATGCGAAATGAAAATGCAAGGGAGCGGAACCCTTTATTTTGTGAGGATACATGAGAAAACAGAACAGGCAAAATTTCTTTGTAATCCAACAACATTTAGAGGTTGCCCACAGCTGATAGGTATTTTCAATTTATAGGGCAATGGAAATTTTTTATTCTCAGTTTAAATGATAAATTGCATCTCCAATATACATCTCCAATAAGTATTGAGAACAAATATATCGTGTGAGTATATTCACTAAATTCATAATTAACGATTAAAGTACATGACACCTCGAGTGCTGGCGTTCATTTTTTCATCAAAGTGGCTTTGGAGGCTGTCGGCAAGACTTTACGATGTTCTTCGACGATTTGAATCATGAACTGCATCTGCTCTTCGTTCCGAGTCCTTCCAGCCTTCGTGAATTCTTGAATCAATGCTATGCCTCGCTCTGCTGCATCATTCACTACATTTAAGGAATCCACCCTGATCTTTGCTGAACCAAGCTGGTGTTGTTTTCCCAGTTTGATGGATCCTCTTGCAGGAAATCGACCGGAAGATCTAGAAGGGTGAACAGATTGTACGTATTGGAAGAGCAAAAGTCTGCCAGGGTCTTTCCTCTTGGATCTGGAATCCAGACTCGTCGGGGGGGAGCTTCTGACCCTTCAACGGAATTCATATTCTCTACCATTTTCCGCTTCTCATCATCATCGACTGCAGGATCGAATAGTGCAAGGCCCACGTTTACCTCATTGAGGTACCAGAGATGCCGATTAAAACTCTTGTACCCAACGGCGTTGGTGTTTTGCAACTTTTGAAGGAGGGCTAAGTCGCTTCGTGGAGCGCTTGCTGCTTCTCTTGCTGAAAACCACGGAAGGACGTAATCTTGAGCAACGAAGAGACAGAAGTCCCGCAACCCAGAAATCAGGCGGTCACTGCTACTTGCTCCACGAGATGTTGAAGGACATTGGTTCATGTGCATCGTGAACTGGTATCTGAACATCCAAATCTTGAAAGAGTAAATTCCACGCGCCATCCACCGTGCTCGGTGCAAAGCCCCTGGAGCCATGAACACAGGACTCCGACGTCCGTGAGGTACTCCTCCCAAGAAAATGACTACAAGTTCAAGAAGCTCTTTGTAGTCATCTCTGGGATGCTTCACTTTCAGAAGGTCATTTGCTTCATGAATCATCTTCTCGGCCCAGGGACTGATCACTGCAGCCGTGTCCTCTTCGTCCGCGGCAGTGGAGTATTCATTCAATTTCAGTTGCGGCCAACATTACGGAAGCTCTGGAAAATCGTAATCTCAGGTCCTTTGGAAAGGTCTCCAACAAGGAAAGAAAATACTGCTTCAAGCAGCAGTTCCAGCACGTGATGTCGACACGCAAAGTAAATCATTTCACGCCCGAGAGCCTGCTCTACTCGCACACACACTCCTCCATGGATGCCGGTGTTGGTGGCTGTCGTGTCAAAGCAAAGAGCTTTGATCTTCTGGCCAAGATCCCAGTTTTCGATGGTTTCGATGATGACGATTGCTCTCCTTTCTGCCTTGGAGTCTGGGAGTTTGGGGATGGCTAGAATCTTGCTCATCCCATCCCCGGTAACTAAGATCGCTAAACGGTCGATTTTGTCTCTTCCCATTAAGTCTGCCATAAGTTTTCCATCCCAGTGAAGAACAAGAGGGCATTCAGGCTTGTAGGACGCTCTCACCTCTGCTTCGTGGGCTGATCTGTACCTGGATCTGCTGGCCAGAATAGCACTTGGACTGAGGCACAACTCACTTATGTCCTGACCCATTTGCATGCCAAAGGGGATGAGAACACGAGCAACTGCCCTGTCGCTCATCCGCGTGCGGTCCAATGCCGCAGCGACCTCCGAACTGATTGCCGTCGTCCCACGGCGATGTTTTGGAGTCGACGATGTAACTGGCTTTCTTTCGGGACTTGTTTCCTCACTTGATGACGCTGACGATGAGGTTTCCATAACAACGGTAGCAGAGATTTCTTCCATTTCCTGCACATGCCTGTCTTTCCGCTTCAATTCCTGAGCAGTTCTTTCTTGGGCCCTTGCGACTTTTTTGGCAATCTTCTTGTCGACATTTCCAATCCTTCCTCTCCGACCCTCCTCCCTTTGAGGAGGAGGGCATTTTGGTGACCAATGTCGAAAAGGTTGTTCAAGCTTGACCTGAACGCAGCCTGGTTGTCCAAATTGGTCTTCGTTTTCCGCGAAATTCTCTTCTTCAAACCATGCCATTCGTCATGCAATTTCCGGACGTGCTTCTTGACGTCGTGCGGATGTTTCGTCGGTAAACCTTCTGTCACCCAGATTTCAATGATGGCTTGTGATGTCGAGGACACACTCTCAGCTAAGGATTTCTTCTCTTCATTGTGGAGATGGAAAAGGTACTTCAATACATCACCTCTTGAAGGTAATTGCTGACCGGCAATAGTAGGAATTGATGACCCCACAAGCCAGATTGATTTCTTCGATCTTGTACATGCCGCCATCGTTCACCAGTTATCTGTGAATAAGACAAAACAGTGAAATTGGTAAGTTAATTTAACCCATTCATGGATAAAGTACCTCAGGAAAATGTGTAGAAATAAGCCACCCTCTTTGTAACCGTAATCTGTGTTCAAACAATGATTGGCTGATAACCCATGAACACAATATGTATTAAAATTATAATAATTTTGCGAAATCATGCTTACATAACCATTTACAGTATATCCAATCCATATATAAATTTAAAATAATCTACGGTACACTACACTATTTCACTCAGACGATGCGAAAAAAGATGATTGCAATACGCTGAAGCAGAGAGCGTCCAAAATTTATACGCATAAAAATTAAACCTTATAACTATTTTTGGAAACAAAAATATTGCCGGTAAAACAAGTCATTATACTTACAAACAATTCATAATACCATCCATTACAGTGCTAAGTTAAAAAAACGTTTGAAATATATGAATTATTTAAATAACACTTACCGTTATGAGAACTGTGATGCTTCTTGGCCACCATTACGTAAATGCATGAAAGACGTGAGTAATTAAGAGAAAACGATTTAGAATTAAAGAAAATTCATTTGTTGGTATACTGAAGTAAAGAAATATGGATTATCAGAACGCAATTGACAAAGGCAATTTCTAATTTTGGGGACGCTGTGTATCAATGGGTTAATAAACACTAGAAGTGACTTAAAATGGGCGCATAAATAAATGAGCATATGGGTAAAACTTGGGGGTCTTTGGGCAACCTCTAAATATTTGATGATTTTCCAAAACAATCATGTGTTTTATTTGCTCCCGGAACCTCATCATTTGCGGGGTTCCGTGACCCGAAATTCACACTTTCAGTTTTTAAAAGCACCCTAATATATATATATATATATATATATATATATATATATTTGTGAGAGAGAGAGAGAGAGAGAGATCATTATAAAAATGCTTCATCGTGTTGCAGGCAGAACCATTCGTAAAAGTTGAAGAAGTTGCAGAAAACGGGACCGTTCTCAGTGTTCAAGGAAGAGACGTCAACATTGTACGTGCAATTGCCGAAAGTCTGAACTTCAGGTAAATTTGATATTTATGTATATCATGATATACAATAAATCGCATTCAGCATTTAGCCTTCGCTATATATATATATATATATATATATATATAGAGAGAGAGAGAGAGAGTATATTGCACACTAGCCATTAGACATTTACAAAATTAAGTTTGGGGAACCCCTAACGTTTTAGGAAGCCATTTTAGCCTAATTCAAACTTAAATTTACGAGTAACCAAATTTTAGTATGTATTTATCTTTTCAGTCTTAATCTGTTTGGCTTTCTCAAACATTCTTAAGTCGAAGTTACAGTTTCTGGATCACCTAAAGATCAGGGCCCCCAGATTTCTTTAGTTAGCCTTATAAGGCTAACTAACGAAAATATCACGACCTAACCTAACCAATCGTCAAGGGTGTACAGTTGACATAACGATTGGTTAGGTTAAGTCGTGATGTTTTCGTTAGTTAGCCTTACAAGGCTAACTAAAGAAGGCTGGGGGCCCTGATCTTCAGGTGATCCCATTTAATTAGAACATTTAATTGGAATTATAATTAAAGACAAAATACAAACATCAAAACTGATCAATTAGAAAAAATGAATTGTGATAAAACATGATTCAAAGTTTCTTAGAGCGTATTTCGGACCCAAATACATTGTGTAGCTTACATCATGTCTAGAAATGTTACAAATTTTATTATGTAAATTACACTTCAAAATTTATTTTAAAGTAAGCCTTTTTTTACATACGTTTCATATTCAAACCGTTTTTATAGCCCTAAATTCCTTCATCAACAACAACAAACAAGAAAGCGGAGATAAAAATAAAACTTTGAAAGTTAGAGAAAAAGAGGGAGATCAGGAAAAGATGCAATCAGCCGGAGCCTCAAAACACACTTACATTTTTTCCTCCTCTTGTTTCTTCTTCTGTAACTTTTAAATTCTTTTTTCTTTTCAGTGACTGATGAGATATTTTTTTAGCTGAAAACGTTGTCATGTATATTTTTAATTTCTAAATTGGGTTTTAATTTACTATTTATTACAATTATATATATATATATATATATATATATATATATATATATAGAGAGAGAGAGAGAGAGAGAGAGAGAGAGAGAGAGAGAGAGAGAGAATATATATATATATATAAAACACGTGAAATGAATGAATGCTGCAAACCCACAAGGAAAAAGAAAAACGATTCCAAGGCCTTTCGTGTATTCAAAGCTACACCTCGTCAGGGAATGAAGTTAAAAGGCGAGATGCCCATAAATATATACAACGTACAGGAAAAACAAAACAATTAGCACATACTTAACAAGGGTTAATGAGAGGCAAAAGAAATTTTAACATGATATCGTCAATTTTATAAGTCCCCGAACTGTTATTGAAATTGTTTTTAAAATGAATAAATGCACATTCTAGAATATTTCGTTCTATTATATCTCTGTTTTTAACAAGCGCTTAAGAACTCCCACTTGATGCTATGGTTACATATACATATGGTTAAATAAAGCTTGGAAGTACTAGCTGTTCTACAAGCATATTTATGCTGTTTTACCCTAATATCTAACGTTTTACCGGTTTGGCCTATATATACTGAGTTACATTGTGTACATCCGATCGAATACACACAACACAACATTATCAGGGCTATTCTTTATTAGGCGTGATTTAAAAGTATTATTATACTTAAGATTACATTAATGCCAATTGCTTTAAGTACAGTTGGAAGGTATTGAAAATTAACATGGTAAGGTAGGCTAAGGATATTTTTACGCTGAAATTCCTTTACAATTACATTATTATAATACCTATTCTTGGCTTTCTTAAGACAGTTATCTAAAAATGAAATAGGATAACATAATTTAGTACCAATATTCATGATATTGCATAACTCGGAATCTAAAAATTCAGGACTGACAACTCTCAATGCTCGAAGAACATAGCAGAGAAAATAGAGGATTTAATCGAAGGATGATGGTCAGAATAAAAATGCACGTAAGAGTTATTATTAGTAGGCTTACGGTAGACTTCATATTTGAACTGATTAGAGCATCTCCAAATTTTAGATCAAGAAAAGATAGGCTTCCCTCATTTTCTTTTTCAACTGTAAACTTAATAGATGGGGCTAAATTGTTGAGCCTACCAAGAAATAAGTCCACATCCAAATTATTAGGCCAAAGGCATAAAATATCATCTATATACCTGTACCAAACCAGGTTAAAATTAACAATCGTAGGCAAAATTCTACTTTAAAAAAATTCCATATATAAATTAACTAGTACAGGTGAAAGGGGATTTCCCATAGCCAATCCAAACGACATAACATAAAACTTATTTTCAAACTGAAATTTACAATCTTTGACACACAGCTTAATTAACTCAATAAGATGTTGTGTTGAACAGGGAAAGAATATTCAGAAATCTTATCTTTTAAGAAATCAAGTAGGTCATCAACAGGGACTTTTGTGAATAGCGAGCATACATCGAAGCTTACCAATTTGAAATTAGGGTCATTAGGGAACTTCAGTTTGTCAATAAGATCCATGCTATTTACAATATGTGACTCAGAAATAGAGCCAACTAACGGTGTTAATAAACTAACTAACCATTTTGATAGCTTATAGGTTACGGAGCCCACTGAGCTAACGATAGGCCTCATGGGATTATTAACTTTGTGTGTTTTTACTAAGCCGTACAGATATGGTAGTGACGAATTGATACTAAGAAACTGCTGTGAAAGCCCATTATAGTTATTTTTTAAAATTTCTCTTAATTTTCTGTTAAACATTTTATTAACATCCTCCAATGGGTCTCTATTTAGAGGTTTGTACGTGTCACGATCACTTAATAACGTATTCATCTTTTCAACATAACTGTTTTTGTCCATGATGACGATCGAATTGGATTTGTCCGCTGTTGATGACCTACTTGATTTCTTAAAAGATAAGATTTCTGAATATTCTTTCCCTGTTCAACACAACACTCTTATTGAGTTAATTAAGCTGTGTCAAAGATTGTAAATTTCAGTTTGAAAATAAGTTTTATGTTATGTCGTTTGGATTGGCTATGGGAAATCCCCTTTCACCTGTACTAGTTAAATTATATATGGAATTTTTTTAAAGTAGAATTTTGCCTACGATTGTTAATTTTAACCTGGTTTGGTACAGGTATATAGATGATATTTTATGCCTTTGGCCTAATAATTTGGATGTGGACTTATTTCTTGGTAGGCTCAACAATTTAGCCCCATCTATTAAGTTTACAGTTGAAAAAGAAAATGAGGGAAGCCTATCTTTTCTTGATCTAAAAATTTGGAGATGCTCTAATCAGTTCAAATATGAAGTCTACCGTAAGCCTACTAATAATAACTCTTACGTGCATTTTTATTCTGACCATCATCCTTCGATTAAATCCTCTATTTTCTCTGCTATGTTTCTTCGAGCATTGAGAGTTGTCAGTCCTGAATTTTTAGATTCCGAGTTTTGCAATATCATGAATATTGGTACTAAATTATGTTATCCTATTTCATTTTTAGATAACTGTCTTAAGAAAGCCAAGAATAGGTATTATAATAATGTAATTGTAAAGGAATTTCAGCGTAAAAATATCCTTAGCCTACCTTACCATGTTAATTTTCAATACCTTCCAACTGTACTTAAAGCAATTGGCATTAATGTAATCTTTAAGTATAATAATACTGTTAAATCACGCCTAATAAAGAATAGCCCTGATAATGTTGTTGGTTGTGTGTATTCGATCGGATGTACACAATGTAACTCAGTATATATAGGCCAAACCGGTAAAACGTTAGATATTAGGGTAAAACAGCATAAATATGCTTGTAGAACAGCTAGTACTTCCAATGCTTTATTTAACCATATGTATAGATGTAACCATAGCATCAAGTGGGATAGTTCTAAAGCGCTTGTTAAAAACAGAGATATAATAGAACGAAATATTCTAGAATGTGCATTTATTCATTTTAAAAACAATTTCAAAAACAGTTCGGGGACTTATAAAATTGACGATATCATGTTAAAATTTCTTTTGCCTCTCATTAACCCTTGTTAAGTATGTGCTAATTGTTTTGTTTTTCCTGTACGTTGTATATATTTATGGGCATCTCGCCTTTTAACTTCATTCCCTGACGAGGTGTAGCTTTGAATACGTGAAAGGCCTTGGAATCGTTTTTCTTTTTCCTTGTGGGTTTGCAGCATATATATATATATATATATAGAGAGAGAGAGAGAGAGAATATATATATATATATATATATATATATATATATATATATATATATATATATATAATAATGATTGGGGTTGTTTAACCTCCTTTGGAACATCTAAGGTCATATGACGGGGAGGATCTACAGCTTTGCATGGGATCCCACCACGGGTCGCTACATAATCTGGACACGGAGGACGGTCTCCCATCCAACTACTACCTAGACCCAATATCGCTTAACTTCGGTGATCAAAGGAAGCGGTGTTTCGACATTGGCTACGACGTAGCCCATATATATATATATATATATATATATGGTTTCTGCGCGTATGTAGAAGAATTACGGCATTTGTTCGAGTGAGGCCCGTGATATATATATATATATATATATATATATATATTATATATATATATACACATATGTTAACCCCTCCGTCTGTGGCCTGGGTTGGTTCGAAGTCGACGGGGGTTCTAGTTAGGTGGCAGCAACGGATGTGTTACTTGCAGTAGTTTCTTCTATATTATTCTCGGAGTTCTTCTATATTGTCTCCGAGGATTCTGGGAGGCTACTAAATTCTCTGAAGATTCCTGGATTCTTCTTATAATGTATCGGGAAATTTTAATGATTAAATTCTCTGAAGAGAGCAAGGCTCGAAGGAGAAGATAAAGACTATTTCTTACTGGATTTTACTGCAAAAAGGTACAGGTAGTGCTCAGCCTTTGAATCTATTTCTTAATGACATATGGAAGATTTTACTTTGGTTTATATACCCCAAAACTGTTAACATCATTATTATTAAATGTTGAAAAAGCTGCATTATTTTTGCACAATATTTGAAAATAAAGTAAATCTTTTAGCTGTGGTAAGGTTTAAACGAATAAACAAGATATTTGAAGATGAAGCCATATTTTTATCTTAAACCGCGTATTTTCAGATCTGATGCTATCATGATCTGTCAAGTTAACTAAAAGTGGAAATTGAACTATGCATCTTTACACTAAATATGCATATGAGTAAAAAATAAAGGTTTAAGATTTACAATTAAATGCTTAGGCAAGACGTGACTTCATCTTTTATACGAAGAGTGAATGTATACAAAATATGAACATTGCAAAGCTTAAGCAGGATTCATTATTAAGCGAAATCTAAAAAACTTGATTAAGAGATTTTAAAAAAGACAAGTCACCAATTATTCGGCAAAGTAGAAAGCAAATCCAAAATTTTATCCAAACTCGCGTTAGGCGATTTTGGTCCTTATGTAAAAATGAATACATACACGTACATACATATTAATATAGGTATTATATAAAGTTAAATATATACGAATATATAGGATTATATAAATACATGAACCATATAAACACATGAATTTTAAAAATGGATACAAGAAATATATAAATGAGTATAAGAACTTCATGAAAGAATAAGATAGTATAGGAATATAAGAATTATTCATGGTTCATTTTTACAGGGCTCTGCCCTCTAGAATGATGTTAAGACAAAAAAAGAACATCCTAACTAATACTAACTAGATGATAACTATGGGTTTTATAATACAGATTTATATACACAACATAAGTCGGGTGGTTAAGTCTAGTTCACGTGGTCTGGGTACGCTCTCTTGGTCGTGCATAAATAGTTTCACATTGTTCGGTGTCTCTTGTTTTCCTTGGTTCCCAGAACGATCTTTTCACTACAAATATACTGAGGTTAATAGTACATACAATAATGATAGTAACGGCAGATGTTGAAAAAATTGTTACAGGTTGTAGTATTTGTAAGAGGTTATTCTGGTTATCATCTGAAATTTTAAAACGACTCAAATGGTCATTCCATTCAGGGGCATGTAGCTCGGATAGGATGGTTACAGGTTTCATGGAGAGATTTAAGATCTCTATGACGGGTTTAAATTTAATTTGCGACGGGAAGGGGTATGAGTTATTAATGGTAACCTTGTATATTTGGAAGGTTTTTGAACGCAAGGAGCAACCAATTGGTAGCCGAATAACCGTAGGGATTGTGATGAGGGAATAATTTGATAGACACTCGAGAGTAGCGGCAGTCCTGTTCGCGAAAGAAACCCAGATGTCTGGTCCAATTCGTAGTTGGACGGTTTTAGAGGAATGAAATTTTGCAAATGAACATACCGGGGCATGCCAGTCACGAATTAAGTCGACAAAGCAAGACCTAGTAGTTGGAAGAATGACTGGTTTGAGTGGAGGGCAAACGAGTTGTTTATTTGTTTGCAGGAATCGGCAATGCCGGACGTCGCTATCTGACATCATAGAATAGGCTGACAAATCTTTGGTGAGGAAAAGGTAAGGTGGTCCGGTGGGTATATACAATCGATAGACATTAGAGTTGTTTTGGTAGGATGTTGGGAAAGGGTGAAATTTATATACGTCATAAGTGAGTACATCGAAAAATGGTACAATTATGAGGTATGTGTAGGGGCGTGGTCCATGTACAGAGACATGTAAGAAGTAAATAGACAGCCCAGATTTTGCTGTAACAATTTGGCGTAAAAGATTCAACAATTCTGATCGTGTTGCTGGTTTTTGGGGCTTTTTACGTAAAGTCTTGTCTAGTATTGCCCACACGTGTTCTATGGGGTTCATGTCAGGGGACTGACTCGGCCAAGGAAGTCGTTTGATACCATTTCGCTCCTCCCATTCTTTCGTCTTTTTTGCAGTGTGGCATGGGGCTCCATCTTCCATGAACAGGCAGCTGTCTTTTTCAATTTGACCACTTGAGAATATTGGCATAAGTCCTTCTTCAAGGATAGAAATGTAGGAAACGAATATTAGTCATAATAGTGGCAAAAAAATTGGATGCATACATTTTACCATAAAATTAAGGGTGTCTATTTACTTCTTGCATGCCTCTGTACAGTCCAGGTGTATTCTAGAAATTGGGGGTAATTAGTATGGTTGAGTGGGAATATGGGTAATAATTTTAATTGTGTCTGGGCGGTGTGAATCAAGGACTGAAGTGTTTCCAATGGTATTAGTTTGGGAAGAGTGATTTTTCCATGTGCTAGCTGGGTTGCACGCAAAACCTTGGAATGAATCGTAATTATTTGTTGTAAATATTTATCGATTAGGGTTACTTGTAGGTTAATTATTTCTATCAATTCTAGATACCTTTTGTGTTCTTTGTATTGAGTTAACATGGATTCAAGGTAAGTGAATCTATCTGAAAGGGCGTGGAGGAAGCGATTGTTTTCGTGTAGTGACCTAATACTGTAGTTTGTTCTAACATGTGTCCATTATATTGCCGATTTCGCGCGAAGAGATTCAATTTGAGTTCAATTCTTTTAATATCTTCTTCGGTTGCTAATCCGAATAAACCCTTGAATATTTTTCCTCCTATATCTATCAGTCCCCTTTTATTTCTTTGATTAATTTTTTCCGAGTTTTGAGTTCCAGATTGTATCCATGGTAATGCTAATATTTCTGATAGGGTGCGTGCTGTGGTTCGAATATTTTCGAAGGTATTTTCTAACAGAACGCGACTAATCTGATCTGTTCCCTGGACATTCATAACAGAACCCTGAACTTTACTTTCAAAAGCTTTTAATTGGGTTTGTATCTGAAGGAGACTGATCTCGATTCTAACAGGGGGTTGAAAATTGAGAAAAAGGTCCGTGTGTCCTTTCAAAAATTTACCTTCCGCAAGCTTTTCTATAACAACTCCGGTAGAAATTTTAATGCTAGGGCTACAAGATTAAATAAATAATTTGGAAAATTATAAGGGGGACAATTTTATTCATTTCTACGCCTTAGATTACACGGAGCTGGGGGTGGCCGTGTGGATACTTGTGTTTGTGGAGGAAGGGGTCGGCCTCATTTTGGTGGCAATGGGGGTCGACCGTTAAGCTCGGATTCTGAGCGCGTTCGTTTCTTATGTGAAGGTTCTAGTTCACGTGGTTGATGCATTTGCGGGCGGTATGTAGGGTCCGTGCGTCGACAATCAATTGGTGAAGGTGGTGACAAAGGAGATGGTGGAGTTGGAGGAGATGGTGAGGTTCCACTGAGTGATCCTCTCGAAGGAGTTTCTCCAGGGTCTGGGTCCGATGGGACTCTTGGTTCTGGGGCCTCCTCTTGTTCAGAGATTGGCTCGAGTACTGGTGGTATTACGAGGTACCAATCTTCGTCATGGGTAGTGGTTCCCGCGGTGACCACTTCAGTTTTTCGATCCCTGCTTGATTTGTTAATACCTTGACCTTTCGAAGGATAGGCGGCTCGAACGCCTGACAGCTGTTTTTTGGGAAGGTGTGTTCGGCAGCTATCTTCAAATTGTCAGCGTGAATGATCTCTAGTTTGGAATGAACCCGGAGGTCGAGGATTTCATAACGATTTTTTCCGAGGTTTTTCATAATCCTATATGGGCCATCCCATTTTGGGTATAATTTGCGATGAACACTTGGCGGTTTCACGCTCTTCAGATAACATCGCATACCGACGATTATAGTCCGTTGACGGGGATGACGCCTATGTTGCTCTTGCTCCATCTGTTTGTTTCGTTGGTCTAGGGCAGTGGTTCCCATCCTTTTCACCACAAAGGACCCCTTTTATTTTTTTCCCACGGACCCCATGTTTTTGAAAGATTCCGTCTACCAAACAAACTGTTTTTATTAACTAATAATTAACTTGTTTTCTCATTTTTCACTATCAAATAAAGGACATATAAGTGAGTATACAATTAAAATACAGCGTATTAAAAAAGTATTAATAATTCCAGCCAAGAGCAAGGAAACGAAATTTTAGCCTGAGCGCTCTTATCGTGGGTAAGTGTACGATTTCCATTGGAGCATCTCGAAATATTGAAAGCTCACGGACCCCCAGTACTACCTTCGCGGACCCCCAGGGGTCCGGGGACCCCAGGTTGGGAACCAGTGGTTTAGGGCATAGCGGATTATGTCAAAAATCTTGAAAGATCGTTCAGCTAGTTGCTGATTTGCTTCTGTCATCTCGGAAGATGTTAGAACTGCCGGGTCGATTTGGTCGGGCAAATCAAAAGGTAGACACTTGTAGTGATATAGGACGAAATAAGGGGTGTCCCCGATAGACACGTTATAGCCATTGTTGATGGCTGTTTGTACCATGGGAAGGGAATCATCCCATGTACGGGAGGATGCGTCGACAACGTGGCGCAGGGCTTCTAAGATCTTTCGATTGTGCCTTTCCACTAAGCCGTTTGCCTGCGGATGGTATGCCACAATGTGTGTATTTTTAATTTTACACATGTTACAGAGTGACTCGAACAGTTTGGAAGTGAAACTAAGGGCGTTATCCGATTAGGATGGAAGGAGTGTATGATTTGGATGACGCGTTCCACTAGGGCTCTTGCCACAGTTTCCGAGGTCTGGTCTGGAATGGCAGCTACTTCGCTGTAACGCGAGAAGTGGTCCGTAAACACAATGATGTACTGGTTTCCCTTTGATGTTTTGGGAATGGTCCCAGTATATCCATTCCAGTTCTTTGCCAGGGCCTTTGGCATACTGGATATTTATGCATAGGAGCTGTGGATGGTACGTTGCCCTTGTGTTTTAAACACGACGGACATTCGGCGATGTATTCATGTACCTTTCTGTTCATTCGGGAAAATGGTATCGCTCCAAAAGACTCTTGATGGTGCGATCCGGCCCCATGTGGCCATACAAAGGTGAGTCGTGACAAAGTCCAATGGCTATATCGACGAGATCCTTTGGTATCTCCACGAGGTCGTTTCCATCTTCGTTCCTGAAATGTACGAGCCCATCTTTGAGGTTGTACTGTTCTTTTACCTTCGATGGTTCCTTTTGTTCCAGGCGCGCCCGAAGGTTTTGGGTGTGTCCTGTTGTTGGGAGTATTGCAGACACTCGTAGTCGAACACAGGAAGAATTCCTATTTTATTCACTTGGGCGTCGGGCTTGAGTCTCGACAATCCGTCTGGAATAACTTGAAGTTTTCCCGGTTTGTATACGATTTTTGCCGCAAAGTCCTGAATCAACAGAGCCCATCTACTCAACGTCCTTCAAGTAGCTTGTCCTTGAAGAGGTACGTGAGTGGCTTATGATCAGTCTTGATGGTTACATCGTAGCCATAGACGATATTTCGGAATTTTTTCAAAGCCCAATATACCGCTAGGGCCTCTCGGTCCGTAGTGGAATAATTCCGTTGAGGTGCAGAGAGAAGTTGACTGGCATAAGCAATGGGTAATTCCACACCATCTACGTCCTGTAATAGGACGGCTCCTAGTCCATAGGAGGAAGCATCTGTGGCTATGACAAGGGTCTTGTGTAATCAGGATATTGTATGGGATGACAGGTTAGTTTACCAATTAAAGTTTCAAAGGCATGTTGGTGATCGGATTCCCAGTTAAATTTAGAATTTTTCTGGAACAAATTAGTAATGGGTTTAGCAATATTTGAAAATTGGGGGATAAAATTCCGATAGAATCCGACAAAACCAATAAATGCACGGCGTCGTCGATGGTTTTGGGTACAGGGTACCTTTCCAGCTTCGAGTTTGGCTGGATCAGGTTTAATTCCTGTGGATGATAGTAGAATCCTAGGTATACCAGGGACTCTTGTAAAAAGTTGCACTTTGCAAGTTTCAGTTTAAGGTGTGCTTTTCTCAAGCGTGATAGCACATTCTGAAGACGTTGAAAGTGTGTTTTTATGTCCGAACTGTAAACGATAATATCGTCAAGATAAACGAGAGCTTCGACACCTAATAGGTCGGAAAGGACTATATTCATCAACCTAGAGAAATTAGCAGGCCCATTTCGGACTCCGAAAGGTAAAACCTGGAATTCGTAATGGCCTCGGTTAGTGGAGAAAGCAGTCAATGCCCGAGATTCGGGACTGACCTCCATTTGCCAATAACCGATGCTAAATCGAGGGATGAAAAGAAGTTAGCTTTCCCTACGTTCAGAATTGTTTCCTGCATGTTTGGAATCGGGAAACGGTCTGGGATGGTAATGTGTTCAGGCGTCTAAAATCTATACAAGGGCGAGATGTTCCGTCCTTTTTGGAGACAAATCATAGGAGCGGACCAGGGACTAGCTGAAGGCTGAATGACATCCTGCTCCAACATGTCCGTGATGTGTTCCTCAATAGTGACTAATTGGGAATGTGGAACCCGATAGGGAGGAATGAAAATGGGTTTGGAATTGGGTTCCAACTTGATTTCAAAAGGGACCAAATTAGTTCGGCCCAGAGGATCTCCTTTTAGGGCAATCACATCTCTATTTCTTATCAGGAAATCGAGAAGTGATTCCATTAGTTTGGGATCCTGTAAAGCTGGTGACTCCTGAAGGGAGTGCTCCAGACATTTCTTATATTCTTCTTTTAATACTGAAGGATTTAACTCTAAGGAACTGGAAACACGATTTATCGTACTGGTGGGGAAATCTGAATCTATTTCTGTGGAAACAGTTCCTATTTTCTGATTTGAAGTTAATTCGATAGGGCTTTTTCCTTTGTTTAAACAAACAACAGGGATAGCTGAATTCTGACTCTGACTAAGGACTTGGGCAATAAGAACATCTCTTTTGAAATTACTTTTCTCTGTAATCAGAGTACGCTCTGATTCTAATAATTTTCCTTGACTACCGACTACTTTTGCTAGGAAACAAATCTTCTCATAAGGTGCTACTGTTATATGCTCGGTAGGGCATATGAAAAATTGTGAATCTGACTCTGGTTCGGCGACTAAAATTTGTCTTATTGGCTGAACTGAAGCTGGCTGAACTGAAACTGGCTGAACTGAAACTGGCTGACTGGAAACTGACTGACTGGAAACTGACTGACTGGAAACTGACTGACTGGAAACTGACTGACTGGAAACTGACTGTGTTGATCCAACTGGATTCAACAACTGAAAATGATTACTCGGGGGTCTGATTTCAGGAGCGGTTGTCCCTCTGGATGCAACCGACTGACTTGAACTGCTATGAAGTGGAGGGGGTTTCCTATTTCTTTCTGAAATCTGAACTGAGCTAATTCTATTAGCATTAAGCTGTCTGTTATTCTCACGGAGATGGTGTGTCCTATTTCGACACTTTGCTAGCTTTCCGGCCGGGTAAATCTCCCATTGATTCCGGTTAAAAAAATCCATACCTAGTAGGATATCTGTCTGAAAGGTGGCGACTGTGTCCACTATACAACATTTCGCGAGGTATACCGCGTTTCCAACTTCTAAATATAATTCACTTTCTCCGTATGTAGGTATGGGTGTGCCCGTAACTCCTCTGAGTTGACAGGAGGTGCCTTAATTTCATATTTCTAATCTGACCTCTCTAGTAATTCATCTACACATTGTTTCTTAATTAACGTCGCGTGTGCTCCTGTATCTAGGAGAGCAGTTAAATCTTGGTTATCAGTGCTACAATTTATTATTAAATCTAGGAGGTCCGCACCTATTATCCTGATGGGGAGTTTGTGTGCGTATCTGGGTTCATTACTGTAATTTAGGAGGGAGGAGGTTGAACTGCTGCCTCCAATGTAGGGTCTAAAAAAGGGCTCGAATTGTCTCCTATGGGATGACCTGGGTCATATTCTACGGGATCACCATACGCTCGAGGGTGTTCTTGAAAACTGTACTCTGGGGAAAATGATTCCTCCGCGGGTACTTCTACGTACCGAACTATCTGACCTTGCTGATTGTACGGGGGTTTGTACATGGGGTAATAGGGTGATTGACCCTGTGGTCGTAATCTATTTGGTTGGTGGTTTGACTGAGGCTGGGAATGGACTGGTTTCTGGGGATTGGAAAACTTTTGGGAACGTTGGTGGTTCGATTTCTGGAAGTTGGGCCTATACCCTGCAGGAGCTTTATCGGCACATTTTTCGCGATCCCCACGGCGATGACCATGTTCGTGACAGTGGGAGCAATAAGAGGGATAATTGCACTGACTTATCATGTGCCCAAAGCTATCGCAGTTAAATCACTGTGGAGGAGGGCGTGTATTCTGGGTTTAGGGGGCTTGTTTCTGGGGTGGTGTTCCTGCATTGGCCTCGATTTATAGGGTTGTTGTTGTTGCTGCTGTTGGTGTTGTGGTTGCTGCTGCTGAATGTAATGTACGGGGGTTTCTCTACCCTTTCGGTAGTTCTGGTTTGCTAAATCTGGGTAATGTTCCCTTGTTTTATTTATGGCTACACTTACAGGTTTTTCAACATTTAAAAATTCTTGAAACTTTTTTTTAGGTGCTCCGGGTAGGTTTTGATAAATGGTCGTTGCTACTATTAGATTTCTTTGTTTTGAAGTGAAAGTAATGCCACACGCATTTTCTGCGGCTGGGAGGGCTTCTCCTACGAGTTCATGTGTTCGTGTAATAAAATTATTTAAGTCTTCATGTTTCTCTTTCTTCCATTTAGCTTGGAAGACTGCTTCTAACGTGGCTAAGGGTTGTGCAAGTGTTATTTCTTTAAAAAATTCTTATAAGTTTTGTTTAAAATTGTCCCATGTTGTAGCTCCGCTAATTGATGGGACGTAGGTGACTGTCATTAGCATTCCCTTCTTTAGGGTCGATAAACCTTTTTGCTTCCCTAATCTTTATATCATCATCGGTGATGTTTTCGCGTAAAAAATGTTGTTCTAAAGACTCAATCCAAGGTCTTACGCGTGGTTCAACAAAATTATTATCTATGGTCCCCTTAAAAATTAAGACAGTATGGGGAAGGTTTACTAGTCTACCTAAGTTAATGTACCTTGAGGAGGGGGTTTGAGACATATTGGCTTGTACTTGATCTGAAGTTTGTGTTTGGGAATATGTTTGTAGGGCGCGGGGTAGGTGGAAGAATGGGTGTAGGGAAATTTTCGATGTCAGAGAGCGCACTGTCTGAATCGCTCATTTGTGAAGGTACTATTAATGTGTTCTAATTTGGTCTGCTAGACCGATCTTAATCTATGGAATGATCACTT